>JABMCL010002313.1:1127500-1203355 GCA_018857735.1 Alviniconcha marisindica | reverse complement strand
GTTGTACTTGTGTTACATATTTCGAGCGCTAAATAACTCCTTTGTGTGTTCATTCGTTCAGCGAACAACCGGTGACGAAAAGTGAATTACATCCGCGCTGAATGTTGACTGGACGATTTTGGCACTTTTACAAAGAGAAGCGATTTGAGCAGTACAGTTTAGATTGTGATCGCTCTGATAAGCGGCTGTTGGAGCAAGCCAAACCATTGACAGAGACCTCACAATTCACACAGTAGCTTCTCCTTCTGTGTATCGGCTTTTCGTGGACAAACGAGACAAATATTTGACACCGAATATCTCGTTAATATCGACTGAATTTCTACCGAGACAAAATTCCACCCGATCTGTAAAAACAAATAAATGGCTAGACGCGCGATTCTAAAACAGGAGAAAGTTTGGAACTGTCGAAGTAGGGTCGCTCGACACATCCATAATGCGCCTTAGGTTAGAAATGGAAACTCCCAAATCGACAGCAAATAAAAGTGTGGATATGATCGACAAGCTGCATGCTGTGATGTTAGGATGAACCTTATCCAGTGGTTCCCAACAGCATTCATAAATACCTGTGTGTGTAGTCAAGTTTGCAGACATATTTGTGACATCACAAACTACACTGGATTGGTAGTCTGTTTACATACGTCAGCCAACATGGTAGTCGGTTTACACATTTCAGCCACCACGGCAGTCTGTTTACACACTTCAACCACTACGATCGTCTTTCACCACGTTTTTTTGTTGTTGTTTTTTCTTTCTTCTTTTTTTCACATTTTTCATCTTTATTGGTCGTTTTTTGGTATGAGTGTTCTTTGGTTGTTGTTGTTTTTTTGTGTGTTTTTTCTCTCAACAAATTTGAATCATATTAGGTACATTTGTACACACATGACAACAGGCATTTTCTCCATACGCCTTTACAAATACGCACACACACACACACACACACACACACACACACACACACACACACACACACACACACACACACACACACACACAGGAAAGAGAGAGAGACAAAGGAAGAGATGAGGAAGAGACAGGTGAAACGAAAGTAAGTTAAGAGCGGGGAAGGGGGGGGGGGGGGAAGCAAAAAACAAAAGGGGGGGAAAGGGAAGGTGGGGGGGGGGGGGGGGCGGCAGGATCAAGCATATTATCAATCACTGATATAAAATCATATATATATACGTCTTGAATTAAAAAGTACATATATAATAATAGGCAACTTATAGAGCACTTTTGGGAACTCAGAGTGCTTTACAATTTAAAGAAAAGCATACAATGCTCAAAATGTTGATGTACCCATAATTATACAAATCAATGGTGTGAAAGTATACAAAACATATGAAAACTGACATTTTCATACACGCCAGTTTCAGGAGAAGTAGGACCTGTACAATATCCAGTCAGTGTAAAATTTGTTGGGTCTGCTGTTTACTATGTAATAATATTTTTCAACTTCAAATCTAGTCTTCATATTTAGCACAAAGGCGTTTAAATGTGGTGTGGTGCCTTGTAGTTCTGAAGTGAAGATATGATACTTGGCAATAAGAATACACAGATCAATAATTCTTTCAGTGACCAAATTGGCTCTAACACCAAGAATAATCATTTCCTTTGAAAAGGTAACATTTTTACAATGTCCAAAATGTTTGTGTAGCCAGCCTTGTACCTCTAACCAAAACTCTTGAACTTTGGGACACTCCCAAAACATGTGCAGAATAGTTTCTCCAGCATCTTTACAAAATGCACAATAAGGGGAACCCACAAGCTTTCGCTGAAATAGGAAACGGTCAGTAGGTATTAATCTATACATTTTGTACTGAAACCATCGGAGACATGTGTCATTAGTGGTCTTGAAGATTTTAACAAAAAATTATTTTGTGTCAATTGCAATATCCAAAGTTTTATCGACCTCCTACACATTTTGGGGTGTCACCGTTTGCAACAAGACAAGCATAAATATATTTTACATTACCTTTACCAATACATTTCCAAACTCATGAATCACCAACAACAAAGTTCTCTTCTACATCAAGATTTTCTTTTCTTTGATAGCCTTTAATAGCAGATAAAACTCCTTCATACAACAAAAAGTCTGCCTTAGCATTTGAAACTCTTCTTCTGAAAGCACTATAAGTAAGATATTCATCTGGACCAAAAGGCTGTCCAATTGAAACAATACCACAGTCCATCCAGCTTTTAATACACACAACCTTTCTTCCTCTACATACATGTACATTATAATGTAAACATTCTGAGACAAAATCATCAAAAGTCACTGGTGGGCATTTATTTGAGAATTTTTTGTAATGCTTAAATACATCCATCCAAAATGGATTTCTGATTCTCTGTATTATTATGTTTGAAAATTCACCACCTCGTTGTTTAACATACTGAATCGATGAGCACATTACTTATAGAATTTTAGTAATCTTCCCATTGTCACATAAAATACGTCTAAGCCAACTGATTTTCAGTGCAGACACAAAGGATTTTACATCAACCATCTTCAGTCCACCCACTTCATATCCTTGGCACATACCAGATCTTTTTATTTTGTCAGTTTTGCCACCCCACAGAAAATTTAATTTGTATTTATTTTTTTCAAAACGTTATCGTCAGGATCAGGAAGATTGAATAGCAAATGGGTTATTTTGGAGAGGACCAAAGATTTTATAATGGTTATCTTGCCAAAGGGAGTAAGGTTTCTTCTAGACCAAGCATTTAAGACTTTCCTCATTTCATTCAGCTAGTTCTCAAAATTTACCGGAACTATTTCATGCAAGTCGGTTGAGAACATGACACCCAAAACCTTGAATGTAGCAGGATTCCAATTAAGACCTAATTTTGGCATAAATTTGACTTGCTAATTTCTTCGTGATCCTGTCCAAACAGCAACAGTCTTATTTATATTAATCTTAAGACCAGACATTGAGGCAAAACGCTGCAAGGTATGAACAAAATTATTCCTTTTTACCATCAAGAAAAAAGTTGTATCATCTGCAAATTGTGACAACAGTATTTCTTCATCAAGGGTTTTTATACCATGAATGTTCTTGTTCTGACGTATCATTGAGGACCAAATTTCAGCACAAATAAGAAATAAGTAGGGAGACATGGGATCACCTTGCCTCGTACCTCGTCTCGCGTCAAACCACTCAGAATACTGACCATTCACATACATACATACATGAGTTTATACTGGCTTAAAATGTTGAAATCCATCTTTTGATGTCGCGTCCAAAATTAAATTTGTTCACAGACTTTTCAATAAATGACCAAGCGACACTATCGAAGGCCTTTTCAAAATCCACCATCAACAGAAGGCCAGTGCTTGGTGTTTGTTAGTATACAACAATGTATCATACAACAGTGTAATATTTTCTCCTATGTATCTTCGTTTCAAAAAGCCTTTCTACACCTCACTTATCAGTTTTGGTAAACCTATGTTTAATCTTGTAGCTATACATGAGGATGCAATTTTATACATTGTATTAAACAAAGTAATAGGTCTCCATTTTTTCAAATATTGTTTATCTTCCCCTTCCTTATGTATACAAGTAATAACCCCTTGCCTTTGTGTAACTGACATTTGACCACAGTAAAAACCATAATTAATAGAGCGAATCATAAATATGCCCAAGTCTGAGAAAAAGAATTAAAAATTCGGAACATTAATTTTTATGAACTTTCCTATGTTTCTTGAAGTGCTCAAGTTTATTCAGATCAGTTCTGTGTTTATCGGTATTTCGGCTTGTTTGCGAAAGTGTGTAATTATTCATTTTCCGTTACCAGTAATTACATTTCTATGTTCGCGCACGCGTTTGCGTAAGTGGTTGTGTGTCTGTGCAGTTTCATTCGCAGAGAAAGCTTGTACTTACCTGTTAACGGCGTCTGTTTGAGTCACTATGTTAACTGCATGCAAATGGAGCTTTTGGTCACATAACTGTTGGCGATGTTGTTCAAAGATATCTTTCGATTACATCTTTGTTTATCTAAAAGAAATCGACATTTTTGGAAATAAAAAAATATTGTTACGCTTTTTGATCTGATTTTTTATTTGATTTTTTTAATAGATTTGTTATCCCAAGCCTTTAACTATGTTTTTCATTTTAAAAAAGTACCAATTTATGTATGTAGATATTATTAGCATGTATTTTGTTCTGTCGGAATGTGTTTTGCACGATATATAACCGCCATGGGCGTTAAAAACCAATTATCTATCTATCATCAAATACCTATTATATCAGTAGTATACACAACTCATTCAGTGGCTTGTTCCGCTCCATTTCCTCTCAGTTTAAATATGCATCTTTGTGAGCGCGTGCATGTGTTTGTGTGTGTGTGCAGAGAGAAAGAGTGAGGGAGTGTCTGTGTGCGTGCGTGCGTGCTTGCGTGTTGCGTGTGTGTGAGTGGATGTGCGTGCGTGCGTGCGTGCATGTGTGTGTGTACATTATTACATTAGGTTGTGTGCTATTGTAATGTTTCGTTATATAGGTCTTTGAGCCTCACTCGTGTTTCGTAGAGGGATTCGGGGCACTAGAAATGTATTTATTATTATTATGTATGCGTGTTTTTGTTGCCTTTTCAGGACAAGCATTTGTTTAATGTTTCAGCAAACTGTATCCCTATGGCTACAAGTTCTTGGCACGTGGTCACATAGAGGTGAAAGGAAAGGGGGTCATGGACACCTACTTTTTGGTTGGTTCCTCGATCCGAAGTATCTCTCAGCCGAACGACATGTTTGATCAATACAAAATTATCTGCAACCCCAATCCAGAGATTCGGCACAAGACAGCCGTTCTACTCAAGCCCGTAAAAACAAAAACGTCACCGGAAGTAAAAAAATTGAACATCGTAATGCACCTGCCACGATTCAAAGACCACGTCTCCAGGATGGTGTCAAATCGCACAAATGCCCAGCGCAAAAGTTCAATTTCTGTTTCATCCATCACCTCCACTTGCAGTTTGCACCACGTTTTTTCCGGGTTGAAATCGACAAACATAGGGACCCACACTGCTGCCGCAGCTTCCACAAGTCTTGAGTACGACAATGATGGCATTGGTGACTATCGCTCAGACACCCCCTATTTCAACAAGCACGAGCCAGGTGCGGAAACATTTTCGAAAAAAAAAATGGTGTGCGCCTGCATGCTGATGTGACTTGTGACGCCTGAAAAATCACGGTTCACCACTGACGTCAGCACGAGGAGGGGGGCGGTGACGCATGAAGCCGAGCCAGCGGCGTCGTGTGACTACGTCCCGTGTGACTCGCACAAACCTTGCAGCTCTTGCCTGAATGCGTAGAGTTGCCAGCTCAAGTAGGCCTTGCAGGTGGTGCTGCAGCGCGCCTACTGTCTAGCTGCTGCAAGCACAGGGAGAGTGCAACGCGGCCCATTTCCGAACTCCTGCCGGTACTTATAATAATAATAATAGTAGATTATTTATGGCGCCCCATCTCGTAAGAGCCAAGAACGCTTACAAAGACATAAGGATACACTCATTTCATCACACACACACCCAGAGGCACCCCCCGCCCCCCCCCCCCCCCCCCCCCCCCCCCCTCCCCCCCCCCCCCCCCCCCCACCCCACACACACACACACATTACAAATACATGCATCACTGTGATAGATTGGTAAAACAACGACAGGCCTTCCAGGTCCTGCCTGGCCTTGAATACTTCTGGTCTCTTCCCAGCATACACAGACAGTCCTGGTCGTGTCTGAACGTCAGCACGAGGAAGGGGACGGTGACGCATGAAGCCGAGCCACCGGCGTCGTGTGACTCGCACAAAGCGGGGATAGCTCAGTGGTTAGAGAGTCAGATTCGCGATCGAAAGGTCCCGGGTTCGAGTCCCGGCAGGAGCGGCGGGAGATGTTTCTTCTCCAGGGTCAGCTTTCTGTGCTGACTCTTATTACGGTATCCGTTCCACCTCCGTGTTACCGCAGTAGCACGTAAAAGATCCCGGTCATTCTGCCAAAAGTGCAGGTGGCAAGTTACAGCTACACACACATACACCCCGGCACCCTACCTATGTGGCTTTGAATGAAGTGACACTGTAAACTGGTGTATGGTTGAATGGTGTACATAGAACTTGCGCCAAAACGGCAGCATTTCACGTGGTACCAGCCATGCAACAACCAAAGAGCGCTACCAGTATACCACTTCAATCCACTATAAAAGGATGCAGTCACTCGTTCAGGATCACATGCGACATTAGCGCAGTGAGTCTGCTCGAGAGCAGAGAATAGCGCTATATAAAAGCTATGAATAATAATAATAGTGTATGAACCTGGATATTTCTGGTCTCCTGCAAGCATACTCGGACAGTCATAGTCGGACCTGAGCAGGGATAGTTCTGAGCTCCTGCTAGCATACACAGACAGTCCTGGTCGCGTCCGAACGTGGGTACTTCTGAGCTCCTTCCAGCTTAGACGATTAGTCCTGGTTCTAAGCTCCTGCGAGGATAACATCTTCCCGCGTGTTTCCTACACCCTGCCAACACTCTCCGACATTCCAGGTCATGCCTAAACTCGGGCATGTCCTAGACCCTGCCAACACTCTCCGACATTCCAGGTCATGCCTAAACTCGGGCATGTCCTAGACCCTGCCAACACTCTCCGACATTCCAGGTCATGCCTAAACTCGGGCATGTCCTACATCCTGCCAGACACTCTCCGACATTCCAGGTCATGCCTAAACTCGGGCATGTCCTAGACCCTGCCAACACTCCGACATTCCAGGCCATGCCTAAACTCGGGCATGTCCTAGACCCTGCCAACACTCTCCGACATTCCAGGTCATGCCTAAACTCGGGCATGTCCTACACCCTGCCAACACTCTCCGACATTCCAGGTCATGCCTAAACTCGGGCATGTCCTAGACCCTGCTAACACTCTCAGACATTCCAGGCGTGCCTAAACTCGGGCATGTCCTAGACCCTGCTAACACTCTCAGACATTTCAGGCGTGCCTAAACTCGGGTAGTTCTTTGACCCTGCCAAGCACTCTCATATTATTATTCATAGCTTTTATATAGCGCTATTCTCTGCTCTCAAGCAGACTCACTGCCTAAACTGAAATATATCCTAAAGCCTGCCTGCACACTAACACCTTCTACTGGAGGTTGAAGCGGATATCTCTTGCCAACTACCAGAACAATCAGACCCTTGAGGTTATACCAGGGAGAGGAGTCAGCCTGCAGATACATTTTAACAGTGTTTGAGAGTGCGGACTCTCCAGCTCCTACCATTGTTTAACGTTGAAACCAAAATCGAGTAATGAGTTCTACTATTATCACGTGCCTATGTTTATTTTGCGTGGAAGTGAATCGCCCTTATGTTCTTCTTCTGGGCAGTGTCGATCAGCAGCTTCAGGTGTATCCGTGCTGTGCTGTGCTTCTGAACGCCTTACAGCCTGTGTTAAATTGTCCATCAGCAGCTCCAGGTGTATCCGTGCTGTGCTGTGCTGCTGAACGCCTTACAACCAGTGTTAAATTGTCCATCAGCAGCTCCAGGTGTATCCGTGCTGTGCTGTGCTGCTGAACGCCTTACAACCAGTGTTAAATTGTCCATCAGCAGCTCCAGGTGTATCCGTGCTGTGCTGTGCTGCTGGACGCCTTACAACCTGTGTTAAATTGTCCATCAGCAACTTCAGGTGTATCCGTGCTGTGTTGTGTTGCTGAACGCCTTACAACCAGTGTTAAATTGTCCAGTAGTTTTCCCCCACCGAAGCTGCGACTTGTGTGAGCAAAGTCCATTTGAAATGATTCTGAAGTTTTTAAGCAACAAAAGCTTTACATGACAAGATAATTATCAAAAACAACAAAGTGGAGGGTGGGGGTGGGGGATCGGGGAATTTTCTTACTCAGCAATTTGATTTTTTGCTTCGATAATTATTGTTAATTAACCCCTTCACTGCCCAAGCCTGTAACATTTCCGGGCTGAGTGGTGCAGGGACGCACTTGCACACAGTATATGTTCCGCTCCTATAGCATCTACTTTCAGTGCTACGCGTTTTGATGAAAATCCTTTCACATGCCAATGCAAAAAAAAAATAGACCAAAAGGCTTACGGGTTTCAAATTCCGCGCTTTTATTGGTCGCTTTAAAATGACATCATGGCAGTGAAGGGGTTAATAATATGACATGCTTTTTATAAACGATTTAAGGTGTATAAGGCAGACCACCAAAAGCAAGTTTACAATGAAGTATGAATGAGAGTGGAATTATTTTGTAATGGATGAATGTTACTGAATAAAAGCCTAACAATGCTCTGCTTGGCAAAAGAAAAGAAAAAAAAAAGAAAAAGAAAAAAAAAGAAAAAATATAGGAAAACATATTACGGAAAAGTATACTTTTTAGACCATGCAGTGTCACTGGGTGAACTATTGTAATAACCATTAATAAAATTAAATGTCTAAATAGCAGCTCGTTTGTGATTTTTGTATGAAGCATTGTAAAGTCCAACCTGCAGAAAATTACTATTCTCACACACAAAATTCCAATCAACAACAACAAAAATATCAAACTTTAATGTACAAGAATGGCATCCTAACACCCTAATTGAAAAACATAAACCTGAGGAGGCAGCTGCTCAAGATGCTAGCCACTTTATATATATATATATATAGATGAGAGAGAGAGAGAGAGAGAGAGAGAGAGAGAGAGAGAGAGAGAGAGAGAGAGAGAGAGAGTGGTCACATGTGATTAGAGCGCAGAGAGTTTACGCAAGATGTATTTTAACGATCAGTCCACAAATCGGGTAGTCATGACATCTAGTCATAACGTCGTCAGCAGAGATCAGGTACTTGTTTTTTGTCAAGTCGGTTGATCCATACAATCTAAAAATGTAGGCACTTTTATAAACAGACACAAAGACTCGCTAAATTTTACATACCCTTTTCACAATTTCAGCTTTGGTCAGTCACAGAATCAGGTATCATATGTTTCACTTCTCCGTCTGACACCGCTATCTCTAACTGGCTGCAGTTTCTGTTTTCATCTTCTGAGGGAGTCCACGAAGCTTCCACCTCGGCATCCTTTCTCGCCCCAGTCCGGTCGGATTCACTGAAGACATGCTCCATTAGCACTGGGCATGCCCACTCCATGACACATGAAGATGTGCAGTGTGGCCAGGCGAGGCAGCCTGTCTCTAAGGGAGGTTAAGCTGTACGGTGCCAGGCGTTGCTGTTGAGGGCGCCGGCCCGTGTTTTCCTCACAGGGAACGGAGCGAACTTGCTGATTCCGAGGAATGCCTTCAAATGACGTAACTGCACAAGTGCAATAACCTCACACAAAAAACGAGTAGGCCCGGGGAATTACCGTAGTTCAAAACTTCACAGCAAAGAACATCATAGACAAACAACCTTGAACTCCAGACCTTTCCTAGTGCCCCACTCAAATACCGAGCAGTACAAGAACTCCTTTTTCGTCCTCACCACCACTGACTGGAACCACTCCAGTGACGACCTGGTGAATGTCCCCACACTTGACATCAAACGACTGATCAACACCCGAAGCATCATCTAATTCAAACGTGCATACTCCCCTACAGTCATATCTATAGCTAAAAGTAGGTGCTGCGACGTATTGAATCGGGATCAAGGCAGGCGTCTCGGGTCTTTGCTGTTGTACCTCTTTTGATCTACCTCAGAGGAAGTACCTCTGGTAGAGTTTATGTACCTTGTGACGCATGCCATGTGAGAGTTACCGTGGGCGACTCGGTTCTTTGTTGTTGTACATGTGTTACGTATTTCGAGCGCTAATTAATTTCCCTTACGTGTTGATTCTTTGTGACGTCTTCCGAGCGCTAATAAACTCCCCTTTGATGATTCTGCACACGTACATCGATGACGATACATGTCAGCTGCAATCAAAATGAGGCAGATTACAATAATTTGAATCCTGAAATCAGACTCGAATCATCGTGTAATCCACCAGTCAACACGCTACCACATGGTAATCAGATCAAAAGCTAGAGACAAAGGCAGGACTTGTATCAGTTAGAAACCTCTAGAAGTCCAGAAAAAATCAGAGTCCAGACAGTATCATGTGACGAAAAATATGTCCGTACGTCACTGATCACATTACGCCGTGAGGGAATGGATTCACTGACTCGCACATTCGTCATTTCTTGCGAAAAGGAAATTTCAGAACGAGGACATCTTCGCTTCAAATGCTAAAAAATTTAATATCCTCACCTTCAGCGGGTTAGTTTAACGCAGTATTCGTGTGCTTCACATGCGGTATGGATCGGTAAAATCGAGACGTCTCTTGGAATTCAGAACATGGTAAGCCTTTCACTATTCTGTCGTTCTTCTTCTTCTTCCGCATACAGAACCGGGTTGACGGGGGACTTTCTTGGTTCAACAGAGGAACCTTTTGCGTAGGCTGTTTTGGCTTTGGAAGTGGCTGCTGTATTTAAACACATAAAAACTATTTACAGCATGACAACTGAGAGCTGTCAAGGGTTGTGGGGGCAGCGCATTCTGTAAGCAGCTGCTCATGCTGAAATGCTTCCAGGGATGTTGATGCGGTCAGCCAGGATAAGGAGACGATTCCCGTTCCTGCGGGTGCCTGTGATGATTTCACTTTTGGTACAGTCTGTGTTCTTCTTGTCTTCTGGTCACCCTGCTGCTAGAACAGTTGTTTGTTGATGTCAGCTGCGTACAGCATAGTGGTGTGCGTGTGTGTGTGTGTGTGTGTTTTCCATATAATACTTTATGTAAATTGTTTTGGTAGGACTGCGCTTCAACATGTGTATAGAATATCGTATTCATGTGAGCGCTTAGGGCGTTAATGAGCGCATGATAAAGGCACATTATTATTATTATTATTATTATACGATAAACACTCTCTTGCCTTGGATCTTGTCACGTCGACCTGAAAATGGCCAGACCGTTAGTGGTCTAATTCTGTGGGACAAATCGACAAATGTAGAAGATTTCGCGGGTAGATCTGGCAAATTCGCATGCCCTACAAAATAGCAATTCAAAAAAGTTAACAGTCTGAAACAAAGGTGACTGACAGTGTTCTGGAACAAGATCAAAACATAAAACAACAAAAACCTCATCAAGCCACGAACGCACAGATAGATCTAAATATCTACAATACACTGACAAATGATAATAGGAATGAAATCTGAATCTTGATCTTGATCTTGATGTGATACGTCGCCGGACCTAACTTTAGGTATAAATGCGACGGGAAGGGAGTGCGCGCGTGCAAATCAGATGGTGCTTAGGGTGGCGATCCGTCGCTTGAAATCCTCAAGAGTGGTTTTTTTTTTATTTGGTCGTCACTGAGGTGGTTCCAATCGGTGGTGGTGCGGACAAAAAAAGCGTTCCTGTGTTGTTCAGTATTTGAGTGAGGGACTAAGAAGAGTCTCTGTCTATAATGTTCTTTGCTAGTATGAAGTCCTGGAATTTTGTTGGCCTAATTTGTCTTTTGTTTGCTGGAAGGTTTTTTTTAAGAACTGTTCAACTGGCATGGCCGGTACCAGCCCCTCTACCACCTTGGCGGAGAAATGATTTCAACACACACATGCGAGATTTGATGTCATTTCGCCGAGCAAATATTACCGTACTCCTAGCAAGTAAAATGTTGGCATGTGTTGTTTTGTGTAGGTCAAGTTGTAGGTGGCGGGTACTTCCCGTGTCCGCTGCCGACTGTTGGCAACTTTAGCCCAATGTCTTTTCCCAAGATTGTTCACATTAATTCCACTCTTGTTAGGGTTTCTGGGCCAAACGCAGAAAAACTTAATTCGTTAAACGTTTCTGCTGCCAATACATTTTGTTAAGTTTTTCACTAATTCTATTTACTGCTTCTTGTATTTGATGAACGCTTCAGGCAGTGATAGCACAGCAGAACAGTAAAGACTGTTTTGTTGTTTTGGTGTGTGTGTGTGTGTGTGTGTGTGTGTGTGTGTGTGTGTGTGTGTGTGTGTGTGTGTGTGTTACAAGGACAGTATTGAACGAACTAATTCTTCCAAAATGTGTGGTTGATGTTTCTGTATGTATGTTTGGTTTTATATTTCTGTAGGGATTGATTCTGTAGATTTGACACAGGGAAGGGTTTACAGATATGAGAATTAGAGTTTTGAAATATGCCTTTGCTGATGACAGAATCTGATTGTCCTGAGGTGACCCCTTGTGGTTGACAGGACGTTAACATCCTATTGCCAAAGAGGGGGTGGGGGTAGGGGGCTTACTTTTTTTCAATTTTTTCCCCCTTGTGTCTCTTTTGTCTTGTTTGTTTATTATTTATTTGTTTTAAATAGGACTTCTATGTATGGTATAGTCACAGTCACACTATTTGTAATGGGTCCCGTGGTCTTTTACAATAAAACATTCTCTCTCTCTCTCTCTCTCTCTCTCTCTCTCTCTCTCTCTCTCTCTCTCTCTCTCTCTCTCTCTCTCTCTCTCTCTCTCTCTCTCTCTCGCCCGCGCGCGCGCTACCTAGAAGTCTTAAAATAGCATGCTCAGTGAGCACATTCAAATCTAAAGCTCTTCAACATTTTCGTACTGAATGTAACATATAAGTTTTCAGTCTTGAACCGTACAGTATTTAGTTTCCTAATGTTTGATACACCTGGCATTTTATGTGTTTATGTATAAGCGTATGCGCACGCCCAGGCGTGTGCGTGCAATTATGTTTTAAATATATGGATATATTTTCCTTGGATGGTGAGGTACATTTCTTGTCTTGATTGTATACCAGCTCTGTGCTAAGTAACAAAATATTAATTTAAATGTTTTAATCCTTTTATCTTTCCAATTTCTGTTCATAGTATTAGCAGTAGTAGCGGTAGTATATTATCATCGCAGTGCTATTAGAATATTCATTGCCACATCATTGCCATGTATGTGTGTGTATGCGGAGGAGGGGTGTGCGCGCGCGCGCGTGCGTGCGTGTGTGTGTGTGTGTGTGTGTGTGTGTGTGTGTGTGTGTGTGTTAATATGTGCATACATGTCTGTGTATATACATGAATGTGTGTATATGTATATATTCCTTCTATATCTTTTACTTATTAATTTGTTTATATTTTTGTTGTAGTTGTTGTGTGTGTGTGTTTTGTTTTTGTTGTTGTTGTTTTTGTTGTTGTTTTGATGTTTTTGTTTATTTTTATGTACTAATTTAGTATCCATTTCTTTTTCCTTGTTGATATTGTCGTTTTTCTTAAGCTTAATTTTATCCCTCCCCTTCCCTTGCTCTCTCTGTAAATTACCCAGTTTTTTGTTTGTTTTTTGTTGTTGTTTTGTTGTTGTTGTTGTGTGTGTGTGTGTGTGTGTGTTTAACTGTGTTTTAGACTTTTTTGCTCCAGTTGTTTTTCACTGCTATTTTTTTCCATTTCCGTTGCAATCGCTGTCTGGTTTTATATGTGTTGTTGTTGTTATTATTATTTTATTAATTGTTCTTTTTATTTTTACTGATGCTGTATTTGTCTATAGCCTTCTGTAATAATATTTAACTGTGAATGTCTTGGTTATTAGTAGTACTGTAGCAACGGCAGATATGTGAGTCGGCCTTTGTGCTAATATCTTCACCGTTGAGAAATAAAGTTCAATCAATCAATCAATCAATCAATCAATCAGTCAATGTCTCTGTATGTTTCTGCTTCAGTACGGACAGATACACTGCGCCGTCAAAGAGCTGGTGCAAGAAAAATTCGGACAGGAAGCGTGGTCAGCCATTCTGTAAGTAAATAGGCTAATTAATCAAAGAAAGGTTGTTATTTACATGTTGTCTTTTTCATCCACTTAACGATAAATACTTGGTTTTCAGCTTCATGTGTACAATGATCTCTCTCTCTCTCTCTCTCTCTCTCTCTCTCTCTCTCTCTCTCTCTCTCTCTCTCTCTCTCTCTCTCTCTCTCTCTCTCCATAAAACTGACGATATGGTACAATATGGTACAATGTCTAGCTCACTGTTATCAATAGACACGCACCTTTAACACGCAGTCACGGGAGTCATATAGCTTGTAATGACAAAAGAGAGTGAAACAATATCAAAATGTTTTTTCTTTAGAAAAGCATGTGCATGTTCATTTGCATTATTATTATCCTTCACCCTTTTCAGTCTGGATTTACACGTAAATACATTTTCAACACCGCACTGGCACTCCTGCAAATTCGTGGCTAACAGCTATGAACAAATCTGGGGTGTCTTGCGTGGTATTCCTAGACCTATAGAAGGCTTTTGGCCTCGTTGATCACGATATCCTATCGTAGAAGCTCACCATTTATTTTCCTATTGAAGAAACTCACAATTTATCTTAAAAAATCATGTTCTCTATCATTGTTTTAAATTATATCTTCATAACAGAACACAATACATGTTACTCCATGGCTCTTACTCCTCTAAAGACTCAGTAAAGTTTATTTTGCTACAAGGTTCTGTCTTGGGACCTATTCTTTTCTTTTTATTAATGACCTTCATTACACATACAAAATATATCTGTTTATTGTGACATGCTGCCAGACAACACAACACTGCACACATCTGGAAAAAATATTCCGCAAATCAGAAGCAATATATGCAAGATATATTAGATAAGGTATCCAACTGGTGTGACAATAATCATATGGTCTTCAAGCCGATCAAGACCAAGTCTATGACAATCGCTATCAGACAGAAACACCAACTGTCACCATTGCCGCTCGATCTCGTTCTACGCGGGACAAAAATTGATGAAGTGTCGGAACACCATCTTTTATGCATAACCATAGACAATAAACTTCGTTGAAACTCACATACTGATAATGTTACAAGACGAATCTTCCTTCTCTCAAAATTAAGGTACATCGTAGACATGGACACTAGGAAATTGTTCTCCAATGAATGCTATTATAACCTCACAATCACATTGATTATCCGTCAGTCGCGTGGGATGGATGTAGTGATGTTCTGAAATAGAGATTAAGCTCTTTGCACAGAAGAGCTGTAAACTTAATCATTCCAGATACAACCTTAACTACTGACCAGAAACTAAAAGAGATGAGGATAATGAGTCTGCACACACAACTGGAATACAACGAGGGTTTGTTCATGTACAGGGTCCTTAACAATGAGGCCCCAGAGTATATATCTAACCTGTACACACACACACACACACACACACACACACACACACACACACACACACACACACACACACCCTCCTTCACGTTATTCCAACTTTAGGATCTATCAGCTTAGTTTGCCCAAACCAAGGATAGATAAACTCAAAACAAGTATATCCTTCGCTGATGATTTTCTATGGAACAACCCACCTCTGACAGTCAGATGTTAATTGTCATTCACTTAGCTCCTTCAAGCGAAGACTTCGTGCAAAGCTTGAAGCAGTTACTTAGAATAGACTGTGGCAGAAAACTGCTAGAGAGAGAGAGAGGGTGTGTTGGGGAGGGGGGGGGGGGGGGCAGGGGGTCGAGTGACTCTCACTGCAGTGGCTGGTCATTTGAGACTAGTTTCTACACCCATTCCTCTCGTTTGATTGTGCGAATGATCTTCTTCTTCTCCCCCCCCCCCCCCCCCCCCTCCTCCTCCCCCTCCTCCTCTTCCTCCTCCTCCCCCTCCTGTTTCCTCTTCTTCTTTCTCTCACCCTCCCTTCGTTATTGTTGTTTATAAGATAATTATTGATTGCTTCCGTTGTCCATTCCAATACAATACTAGTCATATGAATTTATTAGATGTTCCGCTGCCTGATCTACTGGTTGTATGCTCATACATGTATTAATAACAGAGTGATGTATGCATGTGTGCATCTGGTGCTGTGAGCACGCTATGATTCGGTGTGGATGTTCTTATGCTCCGTGTATAAACTTTCATGTATAAAATTTCACTTACTCATTCATACTTGTATGTACATATATGATGCGCTGTAATTTTATTTTTACCCACCAGTAGCTTAGCAAGGATTGGTTGTTAAACAGGTTTCTGACTGAACCTACACTATAATCATTGTAAAACAAAGTTTTCGAGTTCAAATTCTTCTTCGTCTTCTTCTTCTTCCCTTAATGTTTTCTGCGCCTTTTCACTCTTACTTTTGATGTGTTTGTGCTGATGTGTTAATCGTCAACTTGGTCATCATCGTCATCATGTTTCTTGCCTTCCCCGCAGTCTCGTTCTCCCGCTTGGTCTTCGTCTCACAGTCTTCAGCTGAACCGAACGAGATTTGTCTTTTCCGTGGGAAAAGAAGCACACACACAAATGTTTTTTGTGGTGTCCCTTTTAACTCTTATTCGTTTGATTTGTTCGTCTCTCTCTCTCTCTCTCTCTCTCTCTCTCTCTCTCTCTCTCTCTCTCTCTCTCTCTCTCTCTCTCTCTCTCTCTCTCTCTCGGCAGATATGTGAGTCGGCCTTTGTGTTAATATCTTCACCGTTGAGAAATAAAGTTCAGTCAGTCAATCAATCAGTCAATCTCTCTCTCTCTCTCTCTCTCTCTCTCTCTCTCCCTCTCTCTCTCTCCTCTCCCCCCCCCACACACACACACACCGTCTATTTCTTCTTCTTCGAAGATAAAATATGCCTGTACAAAAGAGCTCGTGCATTAGCATTCCTTTTAATTTTATATTGCTATTGTTCAGAGAAGCAAGCGAGTTGAAAGATCACGAGCACTTTCTGGCGCACACGCACTACCCTGACGCCACCACCTTCAGACTGCTGGAAGCCGTATCCCAGGAAATTAGTGAGTACTTGATTTTCAGCCATTACGGTCTCTTCAGTCATTTCCTCTGTCATCTTACATTCCATATGTGCCTTCGGTTCGTCTTTGTTTTTATTTGTGTGTTTTTCGTTTATTGGGTTTTTCTCAAGATACATACTGCCAATTCCACCTTCTGTTTTGCTTCTTCTTCTTCTTCCCTCCTGCTTCTTCTTCTTCTTCTTCTTCTTCTTCTTCTTCCACTACTGCTTCTTTTTGTTCTTCTTCTTCTTCTTCTTCTTCTTCTACTTCTACTACTACTACTTCTCCTTCCCCTTCTCCTCCCACCGCCCCCAAGTGTGCAGGTTCAGTTCACGCAATATTACCAAATATGTTTGTCATCTCTCTGTGCTGATGTAATTCAGGCAGTAGCATACCAAATGTCTCTCTGAGGTGATGCAGTCCACGCAATAATATTGTATTAAATGTCGCCTCTCTGTTTGAGGTGATGCAGTCCACGCAATAATATTGTAATAAATGTCGTCACTCTGTTTGAGGTGATGCAGTCCACGCAGTTGTATTAAATGTCGTCACTCTGTTTGAGGTGATGCAGTCCACGCAATAATATTGTAATAAATGTCGTCACTCTGTTTGAGGTGATGCAGTCCACGCAATAATATTGTAATAAATGTCGTCACTCTGTTTGAGGTGATGCAGTCCACGCAATAATATTGTAATAAATGTCGTCACTCTGTTTGAGGTGATGCAGTCCACGCAATAATATTGTAATAAATGTCGTCACTCTGTTTGAGGTGATGCAATCCATGCAATAGTACTGAATGTCATCCGTAGGTTAGTGTTGATGCTATATACGTAATAGCACTAAATGTCGTCTGAGTTGCTATCCACGCAATGGTACTAAATGTTGTCTGTCTGTTAGTGTTGATGCTATTCACGCAACAGTCTAAATATCGTCTGTCTGTTAGCGTTGATGTTATTTACGCAATGGTACTAAAGGTCGTCTGTCTGTGTTTTGCTGTTCACGCAATAGTACTAAATGTCGTGTATCTGTTAATGTTGATACTATCCACGAACTAGTACCAAATAATAATAGTAATGGGTACTTAGACCGCTTAACTCGCGATGGCCCTAAGCGCTTACAAATTCGTTAAATGGGCATATTTTTGACAACAAAGATTCAACACACACACACACACACACACACACACACACACACACACACACACACACACACACACACACACACACAAACACTCGTATCTCAGGGCAAAGGGCCTGAAGCAAATGTTTTGAAAATATAAATGTTTTTAAGGAAGATTTGAAAGAAGCGACAGAGTCAGCATGACGGACAGAAACAGGGATCTGGTTCCAGACAGCTCGAGCCTGGTAAGAGGAAGAACGCTGACCACCGGAATTAGTGCAGAAGGATGGTATTCTGAACACTAGGGTGTCTGCAGAAGAGCGGAGCGTTAAGATGAAGAAGTTGTGAAAGGTAGATGAGGGCTTAATGAGAGACGATCTTACAGCAAACCAAAGATAATTTTACACGACATCGTACCAAATGCTTCTGTGTGCAGAAATGCCAGTCGCTGACGTGCTCCAAGTCTTTGGCGGATTTTTCCTGAGCTACTGCTTAAGTCACGGCTACGACCAGACGCTGCGGACACTCGGGGGCGACATCATCAGCTTCATTGAGAACCTGGACTCCATGCACTCCCTGCTGGCACTGACATACAATGACCTCAAGAGCCCTTCCTTCAGGTGGCAACTCCAGACCTGTAATACCCAGCGATAGCAACATACAGGGTTCCGGGCTGCTAGGCACCTTCAGCCAATCGGAACGTCATAATTAGTATTCTCCGCGACAAACCGGAAGAGTGGCCGTCTTGTTTACGCCACGAGCTGCTTCGTCGCAACGTGTTCTGAGCAAAAGACTGATGAACTACGAACAAAACCTTCCAAATAAGCAATGGTGCACACTCACTGATAAGTTATTAGCTGTAATCAAATGAAGCAACAACAAAAACGACAACAACAAAAGCAACAATCACCCGAATGCTGAAATCAGACACAGATTATCGTGCATTTGATTGCAGCTAATAATTGTGAATAATAATGGATCAAACCAATCTACCAGTCAGCATAGTACCACATGGCGGTCAGCATGGCGGTCAGATCAAACCAATCTACCAGTCAGCATAGTACCACATGGCGGTCAGCATGGCGGTCAGATCAAACCAATCTACCAGTCAGCATAGTACCACATGGCGGTCAGCATGGCGGTCAGATCAAACCAATCTACCAGTCAGCACAGTACCACATGGCGGTCAGCATGGCGGTCAGATCAAACCAATCTACCAGTCAGCACAATACCACATGGCGGTCAGATCAAACCAATCTACCAGTCAGCATAGTACCACATGGCGGTCAGCATGGCGGTCAGATCAAACCAATCTACCAGTCAGCATAGTACCACATGGCGGTCAGCATGGCGGTCAGATCAAACCAATCTACCAGTCAACACAATACCACATGGCGGTCAGCATGGCGGTCAGATCAAACCAATCTACCAGTCAGCACAGTACCACATGGCGGTCAGATTGAATCATTCTACCAGTCAGCACAATACCACATGGCGGTCAGATCAAATCATTCTACCAGTCAGCACAGTACCACATGGCGGTCAGATCAAAGCAGTCTACCAGTCAGCACAGTACCACATACCTGAAAAATTAATTGCATTCCAAGTGTAGTCTCTTGACAAGCACATTCCAACTGTGTGCTGTTCTGCTTAAGCGGAAGTCGCGCGAATCAGCTCTATCCGCCAGTACCTGACTATCAACCCAAGCTCCCGTCTGTGCCTTTGTACTCTCCAAATTACAAATTAGACTATTCTTCTGTCTGGCTGCTCGCTTTACCTTTTCAGTAGATTACATAAAGTTCAGAACTCTGCAGCGAAACTGTTTTTCAAAAGAGGCAAACGTGATCATGTGCAATCTTTCTTCAAGTTCTTCACTGGTTATCGGTCCAAGCTAAAATATACTACAAATTGTCAGTTATCTGTCACAACTTCTCTGATTCGGTTTGCTGCCTGTCTCTCTGAGCTTCTCACAGCGTACACCCCTTCCAGGAAGCTTCGTTCTTCTGCAGACACACAGACACTGCATATCCCCCAAGTTACAACTTTGATCTTTGGCCAAAGCTCTCTCTCTCTTACAGTATTCAAAGGCAAAGAAATTGTCTTTATTCTGACATCCGTCACATTCATTTCTCACATGCCTTAAAAACTGCGTTCTTCCTTTTGTCCCCCCACCCCTACCCCTCACGTGCGTGCGTGTGTGCGTGCCTGCGTGTGTGTGTGTGTGTGTGTGTGCAAGGTGTATTATGTGTATATATTATTGTTGTGGTTTTATGCATACATTTTTGTTGCTCTTATAAATCGTATTGTTCTCACCCTTGTTGAGGAGATACCGCGTTACGGAACTGACCTTTATTGCTGTCAGTAGTGGTAGTAGATCATCAGCTATATTACATACCGGTTGCAGGCTTCGCCTGTCAATAGTAGTGCTGATTAATTATACGATACATGATTTTTATTGGCTGCTGACGGCTCCTGTCAGATCTTAATCACTTGAAAATAGAGCCAGCTTAAAACCTACATTGTTCGAACAGTCGCTTGACTGTGACATCACATTTTACCGTCACTTTGAGGGCCAGAAATGGAGTGAAAAACTGCTGTGTTGTTTGTGTCTGTTTGATGCAGTCCTCTGTTTGTGTCGGGGATGTGAACTGATTACCTCTTCGTGCAGGTGTGAGAAAGGCCGGCACGGAGCCTTCATATTGCACTACTACAGTTCGAGGGAAGGGCTCTACCCTTTCGTCATAGGTACGTCATCACACTGTCTGATGTCGTCTGCCCCCGTCCTCTCTGAGGCAGTCTTCTCTTGCTTTCTCCTATATTACTATCAGTCTACATTCCCTCGTATTTCAATGTGTGTGTGTGTCCGTTTGTTGATGTTGACAAAAGTACCCAAACCTGGGGTTAACGGCGATAATGCGTCAATACATTTCAAAATGTCTGGTAAACAAAGAGACACAACATTCCGCAAACTGAGCACACGGTGCGATTTCGTCGCTGGCATTTTAACTATAACAGTCTGCTGGCACTCTAACACTCTGCTGGCACTCTAACACTCTGCTGGCACTCTAACAGTCTGCTGGCAGTCTTAACTGTAACAGTCTGCTGACACTCTAACTGTAACAGTCTGCTGGCTCTCTAACACTCTGATGGCACTCTAACACTCTGCTGGCACTCTAACACTCTGATTGCACTCTAACAGTCTGCTGGCAGTCTTAACTGTAACAGTCTGCTGGCACAGTAACTAGAACAGTCTGCTGGCACTCTAACTGTAACAGTCTGCTGGCAGAGTAACTAGAACAGTCTGCTGGCACACTAACTGTAACAGTCTGCTGGCACAGTAACTAGAACAGTCTGCTGGCACTCTAACTGTAACAGTCTGCTGGCACAGTTAAAACTAGAAACAGGGCTGCTGGCACTCTTAACTGTAACAGTCTGCTGGCAGAGTAACTAGAACAGTCTGCTGGCACTCTAACTGTAAAAGTCTGCTGGCACAGTAACTAGAACAGTCTGCTGGCTCTCTAACTGTAACAGTCTGCTGGCACAGTAACTAGAACAGTCTGCTGGCACTCTAACTGTAACAGTCTGCTGGCAGAGTAACTAGAACAGTCTGCTGGCACTCTAACTGTAAAAGTCTGCTGGCACAGTAACTAGAACAGTCTGCTGGCACTCTAACTGTAACAGTCTGCTGGCACAGTAAGTAGAACAGTCTGCTGGCTCTCTAACAGTCTGCTCTCACTCTAACTGTAACAGTCTGCTGGCACCCAAACTATAGCAGTCTGCGGGCACTAACAGTAACACTCCTGACCTAGCAACTATAACACTCTAACAGTCTGCTGGCACTCTAACACTTTACGCTTTCCTTCGTTAGTTAGAACGAAAAAGAAAAGTCATTAGTTTCCGATACATTCGTGTACTACATAAGGAAATGGAAGAAGTGAGCAAACAAGTGGCAGTCTCCGCTACATTCATATGCATACAACTGGTTGTTCATAGACGGTGATGTTCCTTCAAATATTCAGCTGGTGTCCGTACAAGTGTATGTGTGTTACGGTGTGTGTGTGTGTGTGTGTGTGTGTGTGTGTGTGTGTGTGTGTGTGTGTGTGTGTGTGTGTGTGTGTGTGTGTGATAACTGTTGCTGTGAATTCCGCTGGTTACTCGTGTCTTAGCCCTCTTGTTCACCTAGGCAGAGTGGGCGCTGTGGTAGGACGGTGCCGATGCCATTGGGTGGGGGTCATAGCTGCGCAGAAAATGTTCACTCAAATGTATCATACCGTTCAGATTTTCTTTTTCTTTGTTCTTGTTTGTTAGTTTCATTGTTTTTGTTAAGTGTACATTGATGTTGGCCATAGCTGTGCAGGTACTGTTGACTCAAATATGTCAACTGTTCAGGTCTGCTGGAGGCGATTGGCAAGGAACTCTTTAATCAGAACGTGACCTTGAACGTCGTGCACCAGCGTAAAGAGGAAACGGCGAGCCCAGTTCAGTACCATACAGTGTTTCACGTAAGAGACAACCATCCTTTTTGCTACCATTCCACAAGAACACTGATTACACTTCTTTTTTTTCAAGATGTATAAGTGAACGTTACTTTGTAACGGACGGATGCATTTTTTTCAGGTAAAAAGCCCCATATTCATGTACTTTGCTCCCCTCCACCCAAAATATACCCACACCCACACACAGAGTTTAAATTACGTGAAAAATGTGGGTCTGTCGGGCCACATCTTTAACGCTGGCGTTTGCTTGGACGCTACAGAATGTGATCAGTGTCAAACTGCAAAGCTGACCGTGCATGTTGTGTGTGAGACGGGCAGAGAATGCACATAAGACCTGTCTATCCAGTGGCCGTAAAGGTTGTTTCGGTCTCTCATTTCCTGAAAATGGGTTTGGGGTGATATGTAGTTGGTGTGTGTGTGTGTGTGTGTGTGTGTGTGTGTGTGTGTGTGTGTGTGTGTGTGTGTGTGTGTGTGTGTGTGTGTGTGTGTGTGTGTGTGTGTTGTTGTGTGTGTGTGTGTGTGTGTGTGTGTGTGTGTGTGTGTGTGTGTGTGTGTGTGTGTGTGTGTGTGTGTGTGTGTGTGTGTGTGTGTGTGTGTGTGTGTGTGTAATAAACCTAAATGGTTGTCTCTCTTTAATCGTGGAAGGACAATATATTTTCCCAGATTAAAAGAGGGCTGTTTGAAGCCTGTACTTGTTGATGTTAGTAGCAGGAGCAGTAGTAGTGGCGATTTTCAAATGAAAAACGGGTGATTTTTGGTTGAATTTAAAAGATGAAATTTAGTGGCAGCCTTAGTCATACCACTGTACTGCCCACTGCTGAGCAGGTCGCACCCTCTACTGCCCACTGCTGAGCAGGTCTGGACTCCCTCCTGCCCACTGCTGAGCAGGTCTGGACCCCCTACTGCCCACTGCTGAGCAGGTCTGGACCCCCTACTGCCCACTGCTGAGCAGGTCTGGACCCCCTACTGCCCACTGCTGAGCAGGTCTGCACCCCCTACTGCCCACTGCTGAGCAGGTCTGGACCCCCTACTGCCCACTGCTGAGCAGGTCTGGACCCCCTACTGCCCACTGCTGAGCAGGTCTGCACCCCCTACTGCCCACTGCTGAGCAGGTCTGGACCCCCTACTGCCCACTGCTGAGCAGGTCTGGACATGCTGCCGGCTGCAGTTGGAAGGACTGCAGGCAGTGTGTGCTGGGAGCGAGGGCAGGGCGGACCGGCCATTTGAGACTGTTTGGGTTTTTAGTATCCTCCTGCACTGTGGTCAGCAACAGACCGCACGGTGTTTATGCAGGTGGACCGTGCCGCTGATGGTTAGTATTGTAAGCTTAGGTTTCCCACATTTTCTGGCCTTTCCGTTGTTCACTCACAGCGGCAGATTCTGCAGGAAAGCACGCCTTCGTTCCCTTCTCTCGGGAACACAATATACCTATGTTTTTGTTGTGCTGTGGGTGACTGGCATAGCTGAGTTAGCCTCCGTTCTCTGAAAAACATAATATCTGTGCCGTTTTTGTTGTACTGTGGGTAGAGTTCAGCCTACGTTCTCTAGGAAACATAATATCTATGCCGTTTTTGTTGTACTATGAGTGACTTTCAGAGATGAGTTCAGCAGATGCCCCATGTGTATACGGTCTGCGGTGAATACGACTCACGCCCGATTGGTTTTCCAGCTGGAGTTGTCGTCCGTCGTTGGGACGCAGAATGTCTCCATGAAGTCGGAACCATTGCTCACGCCGCATGGAAAGTGGACAGCCGACGTTGACGCCTCCGCAAGCTCTGTTCTCAAGTGAGTCGTCCGGCCACGGGCTGGGCCGTGGGCCACCCTCAGGCTGGGTTTGGGGCCACTCACAGGCTGGGCCGTGGGCCACCCTCAGGCTGGGTTTGGGGCCACTCACAGGCTGGGCCGTGGGCCACCCTCAGGCTGGGTTTGGGGCCACTCACAGGCTGGGCCGTGGGCCACCCTCAGGCTGGGTTTGGGGCCACTCACAGGCTGGGCGTTGGGCCACCCTCACGCTAGGCGTTGGGCCACCCACTGGCTGGGCCATGGGCCACCCAAAGGCTAGACGTTGGGCCACCCACGGGCTGGGCGGAGGGCCACCCTCAGGCTGGGTTTTGGGCCACCATCAGGCTGGGTTTCGGGCCACCTACAGGCTGGGTTTTAGGCCGCCTCAGACTGGGCATTGGGCCACCCACATGCTGGTTTTTGGGCCGCCTCAGACTGGGCTTTGGGCCACCCTCAGGCTGGGTTTTGGGCCACCCTCAGGCTGGGTTTTGGGCCACCCTCAGGCTGGGTTTTGGGCCACCCTCAGGTTGGGTTTTGGGCCACCCTCAGTCTGGGTTTTGGGCCACACAACCCAAAGCCTTCCTTACAAATGTCTGCCACGGTTTGGTGTTGTGGGAGTTTAATGAAAACCCGATCCATTATCCTTTTAATTGTTGCTAAAGTTCTTATTGCTTTAGTTCTTGTTGTTGTTGCTTCTGTTGTTTTGTTTTAGTTGTTACTTTCGTCGAGTTTTTGTTTGTTTTTGTTTTGTTTAGTTTTTTGGTGTGTGTGTGTGTGTGTGTGTGTGTGTGTGTGTGTGTTGTGTGTGTGTGTGTGTGTGTGTGTGTGTGTGTGCTGTGTTTTTTGTGTGTGTTTTTGTGGGGGGTGTTGTTTGTTTGTTTTTGTCTGTTTGTTTAGTTGTTGTTTTTGTTGTTGATTTGTTTGTTTATTCGTTTATTTTGTTTTGTTTTTATATTCTTATTCTTCTTCTTCTGCTGCTACTGCTGCAGCTGCTGTTGTTGTTGATGTCTCCGTTTATGTTTGATGAGGCTGTGTCTAATCTGTAGTGCCTACTATGTGTGAAACAGATATGCCAAACATTCTTTTGCAAAATTTTCCTTTGTTCACTGGATTGTTCACCAGTCATTCCTCCACCAATTCCTCCTCTGCTTACCACAATACATTTACCAGTTATTCTTCCTATGTTTACCACGATAGAGTTACCTGCAGACATTTCTGCACATATTCCTTCTTTTTTTACCCCAACACATTTACCAGTTATTCCTGCACCAATTCCTCCTTTGTTTACCACGAAAGATTTAACAGGTATTCTTGCACCAATTCTTTCTTTGTTTACCACAACACATTTACCAGATATTCCTATTCCTCCACCCATTTTTCCTCTGTTTACAATGAAAGATTTACCAGGCACCAATTCCTCCTTTGTTTACCACGACAAATTTACCAGGCTTACTCCAATAGTTTCTCCTTTGTCTACCACTGTAGCTTTACCGGGAATTCCTCTGCAAATTCCTCCGTTGTTTACTACGAGAGGTTTCCCATAGATCCTATTTACCAGTGCCTCATTGTACAGTCACTTTGGTTACTTAAAGGCACAGGTTACTCCTACATGCTGAAGCTTTATTTTATCATTGCTTCATGTGTGTGTGTGTGTGTGTGTGTGTGTGTGTGTGTGTGTGTGTGTGTGTGTGTGTGTGTGTGTGTGTGGTGTGTGTGTGTGTGTGTGTGTGTGTGTGTGTGTGTGTGTGTGTGTGTGTGTGTGTGTGTGTGTGCTTCAGAGCAGTCGACTTCTGCTCGGCGTTTCCTTACCACATGGTGTTCGACAAGGATATGTGCATACGGCAGTGCGGAAACAACATCCGGCGGCTCTCGCAGATGACCATCACGGAAGGAATGGACTTCAGACTCATCGGCGACATCGTGGAACCCGTCATGAACCAGACCGTAGACACCATCTTGAAGTACATTAACGCCGTCTACACCATCGCCATCCACAGCAAACACAGGGGCAGAGAGGTACCGCTTATTCTGAAAGGTTGGTGGCTTGCACGCTTGCTTGGCTGCTTCCTTCGGTGGCTCTTTCTTCACCGCCACTGCAGAGGGATGGGGTGGGGGGAGGTTGGGGGTGGGGGTGGGGGGGAAGGTAGCGGAAGTCTAGGACTCAGCTCTCTATGACGTAACGAAACTACACCGCGTTGTGTCAGTCTGACCAAGTTTAGAACCGTTTCAAAGGCAAAGCTAAAAACAAATATTAAAAATAAAAATAAACTTAACTGAACGGAACCGCGTTCGCTGACAAGTCGGATGCCGTGAGTAGAGCCTTGTCACACACTGCTGTTCCTCGTCGGCGGTCAGATCTGCGTGTAGCAGTCTTGTCTGGTGATCTTCGCCATAGCGGGTCAGATGATCTGGATGGGCTCTAGCTCCCATCGTGATCCTCGCCATTATAGATGATGTGAGTGGAGCACTCTCACGTCTTGGTCTTCGTCACTGCAGGTCAGATGATGTGGATGGAGCACTCTCACGTCTTGCTCTTCGTGGGGTCGCCCCGCCTGACCACTATGGACCAGCTGATAGAGATGGGGGTCTTCTTGGCCGACATCCCATTGTATGACTGCACGCGGGAGGTGATCTTCCTCAATCAGCTGCGTATAGCGGAGAGTGGCGTGGCGTGAGTCAGTTCCATACGTAACACTGTGTGTGACCTCATTACATTTTACGTGTGATCCCATTACACTGTGCGTGACCCCATTACACTGTGTGTGATCCCATTACACTGTGCGTGACCCCATTACACTCTCTGTGTGATGCCATTATACTGTGCGTGACCCCATTACACTCTGTGTGTCACACCATTACTTTGAGTACGACCCCGTTGCACTGCGTGTGGCCCAATTGCACTGTATGGACCCCATTACACTGTGTATAATCCCGTTACACTGTGTGTGACCCCATTAAACTTTCTGTGACCCCGTTACGATCTGTGTGTGACCTTATTGCACTCTGTGTGTGACCCCTTTACACTCTCTGTGACCACATTGCACGCTGTGACCCCATTACACTGTGACCCTCGAGGGAAGCGCTTGCAATTAAATAGCAAAATAATAGTAGTCATAATAATAAAGGTTTATTTATTGTAACTAGCCTGTTTACGTACTGTACGTGTTTTTTTTTTTTTTTAAATTAGTACTGCATTTGTACCGACTCTGTCCTTTTTGCTTCAACAGCGTAATTCTGCTTGACCACCCGCGTTCGTGTGATTGAGGGTGTGATTTGTCAGGGACAATGTCAGTCGCTGATTCTATATGGAACCGTTATATTTGCAAGCTTGGGTGTTGGATGTTAGGATTATTAAATGTTTGAGAAGGTGTATTGTATTCACACACACACACACACACACACACACACACACACACACACACACACACACAACACACACACACACACACACACACACACACACACACACACACACACACACACACACACACACACACACACACACACACACACACCAAATAATAAAATTCATTACTAGTGGTGGATTGGTGGAAAAGAGAAGACAGAAACGACAAATCGGTATGCAGAGGAGAAGAGGTGGATGTTCCATTTTGAGTGAAGAGGTATGCCTGACAGAAAATAGCAAACACGATGACGACGCGTACAACAGCACCAGAAGGTTCCAGCGGTTTCCATTCCTCCTTCCTTGCTTTACCGTAGTGTCCTTTACGGTCATCTTGGCACTGGACGCACATGTCTTGCGTTCGTGGCCCTGGACAGACGCGTGTTGTGATGTGTCTGTGGCCATGGACAGACGCGTGTTGTGATGTATCTGTGGCCATGGACAGACGCGTGTTATGATGTGTCTGTGGCCATGGACAGACGCGTGTTGTGCTGTGTCTGTGGCCATGGACAGACGCGTGTTGTGATGTGTCTGTGGCCATGGACAGACGCGTGTTGTGATGTGTCTGTGGCCATGGACAGACGCGTGTTGTGCTGTGTCTGTGGCCATGGACAGACGCGTGGCGTGGTGTTTGTGGCCATGGACAGACGCGTGTTGTGCTGTTTGTGGCCATGGACAGACGCGTGGTGTGTGTTGTGGCCATGGACAGACGCGTGTTGTGATGTGTCTGTGGACATGGACAGACGCGTGTTGTGATGTGTCTGTGGCCATGGACAGACGCGTTTTGTGATGTGTCTGTGGACATGGACAGACGTGTGTCGTGGTGTGGTTTGCAGCAGGCAGCTGGACACGATGACTGTTGAGCTGAAGGAAACGTCTATGGCTTTGGAGAGGGAGAAGCTGAAGACGGAGGAGCTTCTCTATGACATGCTCCCCGAGAAGGTGGCCCGGCAGCTGACACAGGGCGCGGCGGTCAAGGCCGGTCAGTCCGGGTGGGGGCTACTACATTTCCAACAGGAGCGAAACGTTGGGCAAACTTCTGACAGACGGGGTGGTGCGCTTATGGGCTTTTTCCAGCACATAGATACCATTTTGAATTGAACTGAGCAGGAGCGAACAATTGGAAAGGAAGCAAAAACATTCGAAAAGGGGCAAAAAGAAGCAAATGGATTAGAAAGAAGAGAAATGGGTCGTGCTTAAAACACGCTCAAAAAGTAGATAAAATGTAAAAATGCCTATCTCCGGTCTCGATTTTTACCAGCAGTCACCGGAAGTCGTGCACCTGAACCAGGATAGATAAAGGTGTACAGGTAAGTGTCATTGACTATCATGGACGGCACCTGGGTTGCTATCAAAATATCAAACCTGGGTGGCAAAAATTGGGTTGCTATCTTTACCGTCAAGGTCAAAGCGACGGATGGTACTTTTCGCTCGTTTTTGCTTACCAGCAGAAATTACGGTCCCCTCTGTTGAGAAACCAGAGGAGACAAATGTTCCCCTTTGAAGTCTGGAGTAGGTCAGAATATAGCCACGCATGCTTTACTCACTGCCACGAATGTCTTTCTTGTTCTAATTTCTACCTTCCCCGCCCAGCCACCTTCATGTTTTTGCAAATCCTCTCCCTGCTTTCTAACTGCCTTACCTTTGGCTAACACAGTTTCCCGTGTGGGCCGGCGGAAGAAAATGTGGCGCCCTGCTCACAGTCACAAGCGACTTAGGCAGGTCCCCGTGGTGAGTGACTACGCAATATAAATAGGTCCCAAAACATGTGTTACTGTGCACTGATGGATAGATGGTTGGTTTTCAAAGTTTTAAGAGTGAATTAGACAAACTTGTGATTATGTGACCTGTGTTTTGAACTGGTTTAAGTGAGATTCATCCTGAGGTGACCCTAAGCGGTTGGCGGGACGTTTAACTCCAAGAACTGACTAACTAATCCTTACGACTCCTTTTCCAAACCTGGTACTGGCGGTCCTGGGGGCCGGCTTGTCCGCTTCAGCCTGGCTGGGCTGTCAGCTCCAGCAGTGGTTACTGTGCAGCATGGCCCTTTGTGTCACCTTTGTGCGGTAGATGGGCGCTCCAGAAATCCTCTTTTATTAGTATTAGTAGTAGTAGTAGTAGCTGTAGTAGTAGTAGTAGTAGTAGTATATAGACTGCCCTAAGGTAACACCCACAGACACACCGCCCTAAGGTAACACCAACAGACACACCGCCCTAAGGTAACACCCAAAGACACACCGCCCTAAGGTAACACCCACAGACACACCGCCCTAAGGTGACACCCACAGACACACCGCCCTAAGGTGACACCCACAGACACACCGCCCTAAGGTAACACCCACAGACACACCGCCCTAAGGTAACACCCACAGACACACCGCCCTAAGGTAACACCCACAGACACACCGCCCTAAGGTAAACGCCCACAGACACACCGCCCTAAGGTAACACCTACAGACACACCGCCCTAAGGTAACACCCACAGACACACCGCCCTAAGGTGACACCCACAGACACACCGCCCTAAGGTAACACCCACAGACACACCGCCCTAAGGTAACACCCACAGACACACCGCCCTAAGGTAACACCCACAGACACCGCCCTAAGGTACACCCACAGACACACCGCCCTAAGGTAACACCACAGACACACCGCCCTAAGGTAACCCCACAGACACACGCCCTAAGGTAACACCACAGACACACGCCCTAAGGTAACGCCCACAGACACACCGCCCTAAGGTACACCCACAGACACACCGCCCTAAGGTAACACCCACAGACACACCGCCCTAAGGTAACACCCACAGACACACCGCCCTAAGGTAACACCCACAGACACACCGCCCTAAGGTAACACCCACAGACACACCGCCCTAAGGTGACACCCACAGACACACCGCCCTAAGGTAACACCTACAGACACACCGCCCTAAGGTAAACGCCCACAGACACATCGCCCTAACGTAACACCTACAGACACACCGCCCTAAGGTAACACCCAAAGACACACCGCCCTAAGGTAACACCCACAGACACACCGCCCTAAGGTAAACGCCCTAAGGTAACACCCACAGATACACCGCCCGAAGGCAATGGCCACAAGCAGACCGTATTTTGACACTTGTCTGTTGCTTGAAAAGGGTTCACCCTGAAAATTGTGCGCATGTTTGTGTTGTCTAATTAAATAAGAGGGTGGTGAGGTTGTTTTTTCCTTGGTTTTGTTGTTGTTGTTGGTGTGTGTGTGTGTGTGTGTGTGTGTGTGTGTGTGTGTGTGTGTGTGTGTGTGTGTGTGTGTGTGTTGATCCTATTTCAGAACGATAGCAGTCAACTTTGTTGCACTTTATTTTTGATTTTTTGATTTTTTGTAGACTGTGTCAGAATCCTGTACATCGTAGGTATATTCAACTTGCTGCTGTTAAGGAGATGTCTGACTGTGTTACAGTCATGTTCATCGTAGCGATGTTGCACTTGTCACTGTTTCAGAGAAGTTTGACTGTGTCACAATCCTGTTCAGCGACATTGTTACCTTCACCGAGATCGCTTCCGCCTGTAGCCCACTGGACATCGTCGACATGCTGAACGAGCTTTTCCACCGGTTTGACACCCGCACCAACAACCACGATGTCTACAAGGTAAGACACACCACGAACACCTTCAACATGCCGCCAAACAGGCTCATAGCATCATTGACACCTGCACCAACTTGTGTGGGGCTGGGGGGGGGGGGGGGGGGTAGCCATAGTCCAGGTAGACGCCAGCAGGTTCCTATTTGTGTCTGTCTGACACAATGAACGTGATCTTGGTCAAGCGTTGCATAACGTGAGTACTTATTGTTGGACTTTTCCCGTTCATACAACTGGGGCCGCCTACGTGAGTGTGGATAACGATGATGACAGGTGGAGGGTGTGGATAACGATTATGACAGGTGGAGGGTGCGGATGACGATGATGACAGGTGGAGGGTGTGATAACGATGATGACAGGTGGAGGGTGTGGATGACGATTATGACAGGTGGAGGGTGCGGATGACGATGATGACAGGTGGAGGGTGTGATGACGATGATGACAGGTGGAGGGTGTGATGACGATGATGACAGGTGGAGGGTGTGGATGACGATGATGACAGGTGGAGGGTGTGATGACGATGAGGACAGGTGGAGGGTGTGATGACGATGAGGACAGGTGGAGGGTGTGATGGCGATGATGACAGGTGGAGGGTGTGGATGACGATGATGACAGGTGGAGGGTGTGGATGACGATGATGACAGGTGGAGGGTGTGATGACGATGACAGGTGGAGGGTGTGGATGACGATGACAGATGGAGGGTGTGGATGACGATGATGACAGGTGGAGGGTGTGGATGACGATGATGACAGGTGGAGACGGTAGGCGACGCCTACATGGGTGTGGCAGGAGCGCCAGAAGTGCAGGAGGACCACGCTCAGCGGATTGCTGACTTCGCCTTGGACATATTAATGGAGGCGGAAGGCGTCATTTCACCGGCCAACGGACTGCCTCTGCAGGTAAACCTGTCACTCCTGCTCTGACCTCTGCAGGTAAACCTGTCACTCCTGCTCTGACCTCTACAGGTAAACCTGTCACTCCTGCTCTGATCTGTCCAGGTAAACCTTTCACTCCTGCTCTGACCTCTACAGGTAAACCTGTCACTCCTGCTCTGACCTGTCCAGGTAAACCTTTCACTCCTGCTCTGACCTCAGCAGGTAAACCTGTCACTCCTGCTCTGACCTCTGCAGGTAAACCTGTCACTCCTGCTCTGACCTCTGCAGGTAAACCTGTCACTCCTGCTCTGACCTCTGCAGGTAAACCTGTCACTCCTGTTCCGACCTCTTCACGTAAACCTGTAACTGTCTGATCTAGCCTCTCCAGGTAAACCTGTCACTGTCTGATCTAACTTCTCCAGGTGTCACCTGTCACTCTCTGACCTCTCCAGGTAAAACGGTCACTGTCTGATCCGACCTCTGCACAATTAGTATACCTGTGGTCTCCCGATGGTGTGAGTGTGTGTGTGGGTGCGTGCGTGCGTGCGAGTGTGTGTGTGTGTGTGTTTGTTTGGTTGTTTGGTTGTGTGTGTGTGTGTGTGTGTGTGTGTGGTGTGTGTGTGTGTGTGTGTGTGTGTGTGTGTGTGTGCATAGTGAGTGAGCTTTCACCTCTGTTGTTCAGATACGGGTGGGGTTGCACTCGGGGACTGTGGTGGCCGGGGTGGTTGGCAAGAAGATGCCTCGCTACTGTCTGTTCGGAGACACTGTCAACATCGCGTCTCGTATGGAGTCCAACGGCGTGCCGGGTAGAATCCAGCTGAGTGAAATCACCTATAGGTAGGTATAGAGAGTGCCGGGTAGCATCCTCTGTGAAATCACCTATGGGCAGGTATGGAGAGTGCCGGGTAGAGTACTGAGCGAAATCACCGGTAGGTAGGTATGGAGAGTGCCGGGTAGATTCCAGCTGAGTGAAATCACCTGTAGGTAGGTATAGAGAGTGCCGGGTAGCATCCGCTGTGAAATCATCTATAAGTAGGTAGGTATGGAAAGTGCCGGGTAGAATCCTCTGTGAAATCACCTATAGGTAGGTATGGAAAGTGCCGGGTAGAATCCTGTGAAATCACCTCTGGTAGGTATGGAAAGTGCCGGTCAGACCCATCTGTGAGATGTGTCGTGGAACTCTCTATAAAGTCTGTGTGGATCTGTCTGGGAACCCTCTATAGGAATGCTTCGGGGAACCCTCTGTATGACGTGTCGGGGAACCCTCTAAGAATGTGTCGGGTAAACCCTTTGTCACATGTGTCGGGGAACTCTGTAAGACGTGCCTGGGAACCCTCTAAGAATGTGTCGGGAAACCCTCTGTAAGACATTGGGGAACCCTCTGTGACACGTGTCTGTGAACCCTGTGTAAGACGTGTCGGTGAACCCTGTGTAAGATGTGCGGGAGAACCCTGTGTAAGAACGTGGAGGGGGGGAGGGGGGGGGCACCGTGGACCCTGTCTGTAAGACCTGTCGGGGGAAAGGATTGGCGAGACTCGAACCCGCTAGGCCTCCGTCCCCAGGGCCTTCCCCACTGTGTTCACGCAGTTCGGAGTGGCGGTCAACTCACTGCGCGCTGCTTGCTTCCTTCCTTCCCGCAGAAAGCTCTACGACTACGGCTACGTGTTCAAGCGTCGCGGGCAGATCGACGTGAAAGGCAAGGGCTGCATGACCACCTTCTTCCTGGTGGGCCACAACTCGCGCCACACCAGACAGCCCCAGGACCAGTTCACCAACCTGCCCGACGACGTGTGTCACAGTCCTATCCCACCCACCCAGAAAATTAGGTCCAGAGTAAAGAAAACTCGGAAGAGCTTCCTGTTCTTCCAGAGGTCGTTGTCGGGAACGTCGATGAACACCATCGTGCCTCCGACGTGTTTACATCCTGTCGAGAGCGACACGAGCGACAGCGTGGACTCTCCAGTCGACACCCACTCCCACTTCATGTTTGCCATCCAGGATGAGACCCATGGTCAGCAGGGCAGCAACTGGTGCGTGCTAGTTTGACCCACAGCTAGCGCTGCCTTTTGTGTGCCACTACCCCCACTGGGCCTGACCCTATCCCCAGTAGGCTTGAACCTACTCCCCCAGGTGACCCTACCCCCAGTAGGCTTGAACCTACTCCCCCAGGTGACCCTACCCCCAGTAGGCTTGAACCTACTCCCCCAGGTGACCCTACCCCCAGTAGGCTTGAACCTACTCCCCCCCCCCCCCCCCAGCTAGTGTACCTTACCCACTTGGCGTGAGCCAACTCTCACAGTATGCCTACCCCACTAGGGGTGATCCTAGGTCCACCACCGTTGTGTCTAGCCCCACTAGGCATCAGTCTACCCCCTGTTGCAGTGTGCCTATCCCACTAGGCGTCAGTCTACCCCCTGTAGCAGTGTGCCTACCCCACTAGGCGTCAGTCTACCCCCTGTAGCAGTGTGCCTACCCCACTAGGCGTCAGTCTACCCCCTGTAGCAGTGTGCCTACCCCACTAGGCGTCAGTCTACCCCCTGTAGCAGTGTGCCTACCCCACTAGGCGTCAGTCTACCCCCTGTAGCAGTGTGCCTACCCCACTAGGCGTGTGCTTGAACGTGTATGAAGACTACCGCCTAGTCAGCAGAACTGCCGCTCATCGGACACATGCAGCCTAAATTGGTAGTGCGAGTGGCTGCGTGTGTTTGCGTGCTTGCGTGTGTCCATGTAGGACTCCTTCAACTTTTCTTCAATACTACAGATGTGTGTGAAATTTGTATGATAGTCAGATATGTTACCTTTAGTTTAACCGTTCAAATCACTTTTGGTGACCTTGTCGTTATACAGCGGTGATAGATCATTGGTTAGAGCGCCTGACACGTGATTGAAAGATCTCGGGTTCGAGTCCCGACAGGAGCGGCGGAATAATTTTTCTTGTCCGGGTCTAACATCTGTGCTGACTCTTATTTTGGTGTCCGTTCTGGCACGTGGAAGATCCCGGCCATTCTGCCAAAAGTGCAGGTGGCAGGTTACAGGTGAATACACATGCACCCTGTTGCGGCACGTTTTGTCACCAACGAGGTGGTGACAAATCGTGCAGGCATTGTACCTTCTTCTTTTTTTCACTTGGATAGTGTGTGTTGTGAGGGGGTGGGGTGGTGGGGTGACCGCGGAAGAACAAAACGAAGAGACGGAAGAGCAGAACGAAGGGACGGAAGAGCAGAACGAAGGGACGGAAGAGCTGAACGAAGGGACGGAAGGGACGGAAGGGCAGAACGAAGGGACGGAAGAGCTGAACGAAGGGACGGAAGAGCAGAACGAAGGGACGGAAGGGACGGAAGGGCAGAACGAAGGGACGGAAGAGCTGAACGAAGGGACGGAAGGGCAGAACGAAGGGACGGAAGAGCTGAACGAAGGGACGGAAGGGACGGAAGGGCAGAACGAAGGGACGGAAGAGCTGAACGAAGGGACGGAAGGGCAGAACGAAGGGACGGAAGAGCTGAACGAAGGGACGGAAGGGACGGAAGGGCAGAACGAAGGGACGGAAGAGCAGGACGAAGGGACGGAAGGGCAGAAGGAAGGGACGGAAAAGCAGTGTGATTGGGGTCCGGAAAGACAGTTTGCAAAAGAAGTCCGACCACCTGGGTCTAGGCGGAAAACATGTTAGGCACATATTATGCTACAAAATGTACAAGTCGCCATTCAGTCAAACAACAATAGTATACCTACGGGACATCCACAACACACAATGAAACCACACTTCCAGTCTCTATGTCTATAGTCATATTTCACACAGCTCACAGAGCTACGGGCAGCAGTAGCCTCGTAGTCTACTCAAAGCAATACAGAATTTCAGTTTAGCGCTGACTGAGGCGGGGATAATAAAACAATGTACCACACACACCAGGGTGCTCGCGCGCTGCCACGGAAAAATGCACATCAACACACACACACACACACACACACACACACACACAAGAAACTTTTTAGTTCATTTTCATACCTGTTAGGTGGTCATGGTAGCTAGCGCTCTGGATCTAGGTTATGAAAGACGGCGTGAGCATGGCTTTCGATAACTGTCGCACTTGTTCTTGTTTGTTTGGTGTTTGTTTCATTTTTGTTGCGGTGGTATTTGGTTGTTGTTATGCGGGGAGGAGGGTTATTTGTTTTCAAAGAAGATGAAGATGCTATGCATTAGTGAGTTCATGGACAGAAGAGCAGAACGAAGGGACGGAAGAGCAGAAGGAAGGCACACGAACGAACGGAAGAGCAGAACGAAGGGACGGAATGGCAGAACGAAGGGACGGAAGAGCGAAACAAAGGGACGGAAGAGCGGAACGAAGGGACGGAAGAGCGGAGCGAAGGGACGGAAGAGCGGAACGAAGGGACGGAAGAGCGAACGAAGGGACGGAAGAGGAACGAAGGGACGGAAGAGCAAACAAGGGACGGAAGAGAAGAACAAAGGGACGGAAGAGCGAAACAAAGAGACGGAAGAGCGAAACAAAGGGACGGAAGAGCGGAACAAAGGGACGGAAGAGCGGAACGAAGGGACGGAAGAGCAAATCGAAGGGACGGAAGAGAAGAACGAAGGGATAGAAGGGACGGAAGAGCGAAACAAAGAGACGGAAGAGCGAAACAAAGGGACGGAAGAGCGAAACAAAGGGACGGAAGAGCGGAACGAAGGGACGGAAGAGCAGAACGAAGGGACGGAAGAGCAAGGATCGAAGGGACGGAAGAGGCGAAACAGAAGGGACGGAAGAGCGAAACAAAGGACGGAAGAGCAGAACAAAGGGACGGAAGAGCGAACGAAGGGACGGAAGAGCGGACGAAGGGACGGAAGAGCAGAACGAAGGGACGGAAGGCGACAAGAACGAACGGACGGAAGGCAGAACGAAGGGACGGAAGGGCAGAACGAAGGGACGGAAGAGCAGAACGAAGGGACGGAAGGGCAGAACGAAGGGACGGAAGAGCAGAACGAAGAGATAGAAGGGACGGAAGAGCAGAACAAAGGGACGGAAGAGCAGAACGAAGGGACGGAAGAGTGGAACAAAGAGACGGAAGGGCAGGACGAAGGGACGGAAGAGCAGGACGAAGGGACGGAAGAGCAGAACGAAAGGACGGAAGGGCAGAACGAAAGGACGGAAGAGCAGAACAAAGGGACGGAAGAACAGAACAAAGGGACGCAAGAGTGGAAAAAAGGGACGGAACGGCAGAACGAAGGGACGGAAGGGCAGAATGAAGGGACGGAAGAGCAGAACGAAGGGACGGAAGGGCAGAATGAAGGGACGGAAGAGCAGAATGAAGGGACGGAAGAGCAGAACGAAGGGACGGAAGAGCAGAACGAAGGGACGGAACGAAGGGATGGAAGAGCAGAACGAAGGGACGGAAGAGCAGAACGAAGGACGGAAGAGAGGAACGAAGGGGACGGAAGAGCAGAACGAAGGGACGGAAGGCGAAGGGGACGGAAGAGCAGAACGAAGAGACGGAAGAGCAAAAAGAACGAGAGAGAACGAAGGGACGGAAGAGCTAGACGAAGGGACGGAAGGGCAGAACGAAATGATGGAAGAGCAGAACGAAGGGACGGAAGAGCAGAACGAAGGGACGGAAGGGCAGAACGAAGGGACGGAAGAACAGAACGAAAGGACGGAAGAGCTGAACGAAAGGACGGAAGGGCAGAACGAAGGGACGGAAGGGCAGAACGAAGGGACGGAAGGGCAGAACGAAGGGACGGAAAAGCAGAACCAAAGAACGGTAAAGCAGAAACAAGGGACGGAAGGGCAGAACGAAGGGACAGAAGAGCAGAACGAAGGATCGGAAGAACAGAAAAAGGGACGGAAGAAGAGAACGAAGGGACGGAAGAGCTGAACGAAGGGACGGAAGGGCAGAACGAAGGGACGGAAGAGCTGAACGAAGGGACGGAAGGGACGGAAGGGCAGAACGAAGGGACGGAAGAGCAGAACGAAGGGACGGAAGAGCAGAACGAAGGGACGGAAGGCAGAACGAAGGGACGGAAGAGCAGAACGAAGGGACGGAAGAGCAGAACGAAGGGACGGAAGAGCAGAACGAAGGGACGGAAGAGCGTTCTGCGTTCTGCTGTGAAGTGAGGGATGAGCAGAAAGAAGAGACAGAATGTGTGTGTTTTTCTTTGATATGTGTGAATGCATGGTGTCCATGAGTGTTTGGGTTTGCATACATTCTGAAATCCGGTATACTTTGATATATTTTTGATGTTGGTTGCTTGGTAAGTAAATTTGCACTGAACTTCTGATGGTAATGTGATTGCGTTTTCGTGACTGATGTGTCTACGTGTTCATGTGTGTTTCTCATTGGCAACAATTTGGAAACGATACTCTGTGCTTTTGACTGATTGATATAGACTACAAAGGCACTTGTAAGTTCTCTCTCTCTCCCCCCCCCCCCCCCCCCCCCCCCCCCCCACCCCCCTTGTTGGTGCTGCATGTTCTACGAACTAAATCATTGTGAAAAGTAGTTATTCATAGTGTGATGTTATAATGTGCATTATAATTTAATGTCTGTTAAATACAATTGTGCGTATGACAAAATATCATTTCACTCGTCTCACGTGGAAAATATATCTGTTGACTGTGACAAGCTGGCAGATGACACAACACTGCACACATCTGGAAAAGATATTCTGCAAATCAGAAGCAATATGCAAGACAGATCAGGTATCCAATTGGTGTGATAAAATCATATGGTCATCAATCCGATCAAGACTAAGTCTATGACAATCGCTACCAGACAGAAACACCAGTTGTCACCCTTACCACTCGATCGCGTTCTAAACGGGACGAAAATTGATCAAGTGTCAGAACACCATCTTTTAGGTATAACCATAGACAATAAACTTCTCTGGGAATCACATACTGTTCTTTATAAGAAAAGCATTAACTGTTTCTGTTTTCTTTTCCAATACTGGTCATATGAATCGATCAGATGTTCTATTGCCTTATTTACTGTTTGTATCCTCATAATGTATAACTGAGTGATGTGTGCATCTGGCGCTGTGAACACGCTATGTTCTGTGTGGAAATTTTCATATATAAAATTTCACTTACTCATTCATGCCTATATGTTTATAAATGGTGCCTGTAATTTTATATATATTCAGCAGTAGCTTAGCAATGGCTAGTTGTTAGATGGGTTTTTGACTGAACCTAAACTACAATCCTTGTAAAATAAAGTTTTCGAGTTCGAGTTATCTCTCTCTCTCTCTCTCTCTCTCTCTCTCTCTCTCTCTCTCTCTCTCTCTCTCTCTCTCTCTCTCTCTCTCTTGTGTTGAATTGATCAGATGTTCTACTGCCTTATTTACTGGTTATATACTCGTAATGTGTAACTGAGTAATGTATGCATGTGTACATCTGGCGCTGTGAACACGCTATGCTTGTGTGGAAATTCTAATGTATCAAATTCTCATGTATCACTTATTCATGCCTATATGTATATAAATGATGCCTGTGATTTTATATTTACTCATCAGTAGCTTCGCAAGGACTAGTTGTTAGACGGGTTTTTGACTGAACCTAAACTACAGTCCTTGTAAAATAAAGTTTTAGAGCTCGAGTTCGAGTTCTGTGTCTCTCTCAGACACAGAGAGAGACTGAAGTTTTCGAGTGATTGCCATTGCAATGACTGGTCATTTGAGACCTGTTTTATACACCCATACAACTCCACCCAGTCCTTCCGATTGCTTGTGAGAGTTCCCCCCCCCCCCCCCCCCTTCCCTCCCCTCCCTCCCTCTCCCTTACTGTTCTTTCTAAGATAAGCATGACTGCTTCTGTTTTCTTTTCCGATACTAGTCATATGAACTGATCAGATGTTCTGCTGCTTTCTTATGCTCATAATATGTAACTGAATGATGTATGGCATGTGTTCATCTGGCACTGTGAACACGCTATGTTTGTGTGGGAATTCTCATGTATAACGTTTTACTGACTCATTCATGCCTATACGTATATAAATAATGCCTGTAATTTGTTCTCTACTCACCAGTAGCTTAGCAACGACTAGTTGTTAGACAAGTTTTTGACTGAACCTAAACTACAATCCTTGTAAAATAAAGTTTTCGAGTTCGAGTTCTCTCTCTCTCTCTCTCTCTCTCTCTCTCTCTCTCTCTCTCTCTCTCTCTCTCTCTCTCTCTCTCTCTCTCTCTCCCTCTCTCTCACTCCCACACATGCTCACTCCTTCACACATACACACCACACCCACAAACACACGCACACACACACACACACACACACACACACACACACACACACACACACACACACACAACAAACACACACGCGCACGCACACACACAGGTGCACACGTGTGCGCAAGCAAAAGACCGGCGCAATCAAACTAGCGACATTGAACATTTTGCGGATAGCTCCAGACGCTAAAATTAAATCTGTCACCAAGAGACAAAGGACAGCAAACAAAACCAAAAACAACAACGACAAAGAAGCCTCTTTTTCTTCTTCTTTTTTTTTCTTTCTTTTTTTAACCAAGAAAAAGAAGAAGAAAATCCCCCCCCCCCCCCCCCCCCACACACACTCACACACAAAATTTAAAAAGAAGAAGAAAAAATTTAGTTACTGATGATTTTACAACAAAATAAAACAGCAAGCCTAACTAGCAACGGAGACATTCACAACTGAAACGGCTAACAAGTAGTGTTCGTCAGTGCTTGCACGTGCGCGTGTGTACACATATCGGATATTCTCTGTGTGTGTGTGTGGTGTGTGTGTGTGTGTGTGTGTGTGTGTGTGTTGTTAGTCTGTCCTAAAATGTTCACAACTGGTATTTCAAAAGTCATTAAAGAATTAATATGACTTTATTGCCAATTGTCAATACACTGATTGCACGAGGAATGTTTTGTGGTGCCAAGTACACTCATCACACATTCACTCCAATCATAAAACATTAAATTACAACAACAGCAAATAAACATCCTGGTAAAAAGTCATTCATAGATAAAAAACATAAAAAATCCCACTGGCATCAAGCTGAAAATTGCCACTTCGCGAGGACCTCCCTCTTAAAAGTTACTGTCCTCATAAAAGCAATTATAAGTATTATCTACAACAAATTAATTAATTAACCCCGCCGGCTTACTCCGCTAGCCGCTATCACCCTGACCCATCCAAGATCCTACGCACTAACAACATCCCCGCCTGGACTCAGTTGACATGGAAATGGGCCTAGCTCGCCCATAGACGTCACTAGGCTGTTAAATAAGTGCTAAATTCACAATAAAGCATTGAAAGTGATGTATAATTAAATGAGACCATAACAGAAAAATCCAATTTAAAAATAATTCCTTACGCAGACCAGGCATAGAAGAGCTTGCGAAATGGACGATGGGAAGAAACTCTGTAAATAGTTAAAGTTGGCAAACTAGCCTAGTTGTTCCCCTTGTCTATTTAATGGGAAACAACTGTGCTCATCTTGCTAAAATGGAAGATTTATTGAATTACTTCTCTTAGACCATGTGTAACTCCTCAGCATGTCCTGCGCATGCGCTACCGGGAGTCTTGCCGGAAGCATGTGGTTTGGGTTTGTTTGGCTTTAACCAACATTTGCGATAACTGCCACCGTGTACCTGGCAGCATGGCTCAAGAAACGGACACTCGACATCGACCAGGAAGCCTGAAACAACAGAATAAGTCCCACAAACATGGAAGACACCGCACGAAGGGGGAAATGAACCGTGAATCACGTGGTAAGACTAAAACTATGGCCTTGTGATTGTGTCATCTCTGGAGGCGACCAACTTTTGATTTTATATCACACTCACACTCACACTCACAGGTTCACACTGAGAACATAAGGCGTGGACTGGGAGAATAAATGAGATGACATAAATTTACATAAAATGAAGTGCAATTAGATGACATGAACTGATGAAGAGCTTATTTCTGACTGAAGAGGGAGAATAATCCCTGCATTGGCTGCAGTATTTATTTCAGATTTCAGAAAAGTTACACAGGTTACAAAATGTACATTACACTTACACTTAAGTTACGGCATGGCACCAGTCTGTTACATTAAAAGTAAAACCAAATCACAAATGCTAACACTTCATGTTAACAAATGATGGATAAAGTTGGTCATACTCATAAGCTTTAAACAAATTAAGACTGACTGAATGCCATGCATACACCAGTTAATCAACTTTAATGACAGTTGATACAGTCATAGAACTCAATTACAAGATGCAACTTTAACACCACATTACACAAACACAAAATCAAAACTCATCTTTCTTTTACTGTTTTAGCATAACCTGATACTTTAGATTATACTTATAGATACCCATCTTTCACTTTCAGAAAATGTCCAAAATTATGGTTTATAAAGAGTTTTAATTTTTGCCATACAAATGATACATGTCAGTTTTGTCACACTTTGGTACCCAGCTTTAGAGAACAACCCATACACAGATCGCCATGCACAAGTTAATGGATGCAGTTATAGTTTTGCCATGCACAAGTTAATGGATGCAGATATAGTTATAAGACTGATTGCCATGCACAAGTTAATGGATGCGCCATCACGGCCATGCACAAGTTAATGGATGCAGTTATACTTATACATGGTATGACAATAACTTGAATAAGGACTGCCCGACTGCGCGGGGCAGGTAACTTACTCGGTCGGGCAGGTGAAGATCTCAGTGGCCTGCCCGACCGGGCAAGTTGTTATCATTTTTTTTCCATTTTTTATTGACAGTATCATATTTCAATTCAAGCACTAGATTTCGAGTGACTGTGGCAGTTTTTGTTTTGCGAATCCACAATCGCTACATCAGTTTCCTTTTACATCAGCAAACTGACCGACTTCATTGTCATGGCATGTTATTGGCTTGCCAGTGCAGTTAAGCCAATCAGAAGCTAGCTCTCTTTACTCATGGCGAAGCATGGCTCACACTCGGTTAGCTTTGGTGTGAGCTTTTTAAAAGGAGCATCGGAGGAAGGGGGGGGGGAAAGAATTGAAAACAAAAATAAGTTTGAAAAGCTAACAGATCCTTGTCAAGAGAGAGGAAGTTTGTTCCCAAGTGCAGACGAAAGAATTTGCTTGGGGTGTTTGCAATGATGACATGGGCTACAACTATGCCAGTACTAGTGGGAATTTTAAAGCAATTTCTTCGTCTTCTCTTTCTTTTGGGGGAGGGATAGGGGGCAAGGGGAGAAGGTGGGGTGTCAGATTCAAAGAGTAATCAATGAGCATTTTAAAAGACCTAATTGTGGCCGCTAAAAGGTTTAAATTAATCATGTTCTTATCGGGAATTTCCATTCAGCAAAGGGACACTACTCCCGACTCACGATCTTGTTTTATTTTGTTTTATCGTGGAAACAGAGGAAACATTGGACCTTAAAAAACAAAACAAAAAAATTCTCATTCTTAAATAACAGATAATGAAGGCAGGAATAAACTAGCATAAATCAGAATCCTTTATTAACACTAACAGTAACACAGAAAAGAAAGAAATGTATCTGGTGCAAGTTTGGCACAGTTCCCTGTGTTAAAAAATAAAACCACTGATCCAAGCTGCTTGGGCTATGTTGGGTCATGGAAAATTTCTCATTCTTAAATAACGGATAATGAAGGCAGGAATAAACTAGCATAAATCAGAATCCTTTATTAACACAGAAAAGAAAGAAATGTATCTGATGCAGGTTTGGCACAGTTCCCTGTGTTAAAAAATACAACCATTGATCCAAGCTGCCCAGGCTATGTTGGGTCATGGCTTGGGGCATGCATGGCAGTTTGGGTCATTAATATTAACAATAATTACAATTCTGAAATTAGAATAGTTACAGTGTTAGAATGAAATGAACAATAACTGCATGTTGGCTTTCACAGAAGTCACGACATATGACAGAATGAGGCAGAGTTATGCTCAGTCACATTCTGTACTGCAATGATGATTCATTGCTGATACCATGAGTACTGAGACAGGTACCACTGTAGATATTTTTTTTATAAGCTTGAGTACTTTACTGAATTTTATCTCTTTCAAGCATGGACCTGGCAATTAACAATGTTACAAATTTATGTAACTTTGTGGGGAAGTTGGTTTTTGTGTGTGTGTGTGTGTGTATCAGTCTACTTAGTACTTTTATCACACTTTCTACCCTTCAAAAACCATTTCACAAACATATCGCCTATTTGAATCAAAATGGTTGATTTTAACAATTTAAGAATCTGGCATGGGCAACTAGTTTTGCCACTCGGGCAAGTAGAAAATTCATCTACTTGCCCTACAGGGCAAGTGAAAAAAAAGTTATTATCATACCCTGCTTATAGTTATAAGACTGATTCAGTGATTGCCTTGCACAAGTTAATGGATGCAGTTATAAGACTGATTGCCATACGCAAGTTAATGGATGCATTTATAGTTGCCATGCACAAGTTAGTGTATGCATTTATAGTTTTGCCATGCACAAGTTAATGGATGCAGTCACAGTTATAAGACTGATTGCTATGGCTATGCACAAGTTAATGGATACAGTCACAGTTATAAGACTGATTGCTATGCACAAGTTAATGGATGCAGTCACAGTTATAAGACTGATTGCTATGGCTATGCACAAGTTAATGGATGCAGTCACAGTTATAAGACTGATTGCTATGCATAAGTTAATGGATACTGTCACAGTTATAAGACTGATTGCTATGGCTATGCACAAAGTTAATGGATGCAGTCACAGTTATAAGACTGATTGCTATGCACAAGTTAATGGATATAGTCACAGTTATAAGACTGACTGATTGCCAGCCACACACCTTTTCTTTGACTTTGTTACAGGTCGGGTCAATGCCAAAACTTTGAGCAAACAGTTCAAAGCTGCAGAAAAACAGGCAGTTAGAAGAAACCAGGTAAGCATCTCAGAACATCAAGGCCAGTGCTACTGTTTATAGCAACATATAAATTATGAGTACTACTAACACAGTAACACTGCTGTTTAATTTTCACTTAATTATAACACATTTCACTCTTTTAGTTTTAAGTCGTATTAGACTAATTACGAAAATACAACATTTTGCATCAAACAAAAATTATGTGGGGTTGTTTTTCTTTCCCCAGAAGGCAAGCAACTAAATTTTTGCAGCTTTCTTAATTGCTATGCTAAAATTATTTGTAACTGTGGTTCTTTCTAACACCTTTGTCCTTTGAATCTGTGACCACATTATAGTGATTATGCTAATTACTATTCTCAATTTCATCGACTCCTGAATTAAGGTGTGTGAGGTCTGGTGAATCAGTGAGCCAGCCACTGAGATTATAAACAGATTATGTGACATTTGCTCTGCATATTTTGGCAACCGTGCGATATCCTTACAGGATACTAATGCAGTAATACTAATACTGTAATAGTAGTACAGATTATTGCATGAGACCCCTGAGATGCCATTTCTTGACTTTCACTTAGGTCCAACTCCAAGATGACTTGGAAATTTATTATGCTTGTGGGTAGTTACAGGAGGGGATTCAGGTTGCTGATGTTGGTGAAGGGGTGGCATCAGTTGTTGGTGACAGTCTTACATTGTGGGTGTCATTCATTGCCCTCGGTCAGGATGATGTAGGATGTGTGCATGCTGACTGTGAGACTGACTCAGTGACTGACCTTGACCGCAGGCCAAGCAGATGCGAAAGGACAAGAGGGACAAGGTTTTGGAAAGGAAACGTCAGAGAGGCGGCCAGTACACCCCTCCACACTTTGTGGTGAGTCGCATTCACTCACACTGACATGTTCTGCCGGACACTATAGCATTTAAATTGCACTAACTGCTAAGGTTACCTGGTCACACTAAACAGGTTTACTGGACACTTCTAGCGTTTAAATTGCTGCTCCTAAGATTACCATATCACACTGAATAGGTTAACTGGACACTTGTAACATTTATATTGCTAGTCACTTCTACGATTACCATGTCACACTGAATAGGTTAACTGGTTTGTCAATGCTTAGGTCAGTTGGTCTGCCATCGTTTTTGACGTTTGACACTCATTATTCACTGTCATGTCTCTCTCAGTCTTAGTTTTAGTCCTACTGGTGGGTTGATTTTAATTAATAATAGTATGTCATTCATTAGATTAATTCAGGCTGTTAGTGTTACTGAGGATAGTTTGCAAATGCCGACAGCATGAGTACTAGAGGGTGGGTCATTGTCAGGTCTCACCAGCGTCAAGGTTGAAATGTTTTGGTGACTGACTGCACCACAGTGCCACACAGAAAGAGGGAGACTGCTGAATTTTGAATGCATTCTGCCTTTTGTACTGAATTTTAAATGCATTCTGCCTTTTGTACTGAATTTTAAATGCATTCTGCCTTCTTTTTCCATCTGTTGTTTTTGCGTAATATAATACATTTTGTGCATATGGTTTGAGCAAGATCAATCAGATCACGACAGATGTTTATTTCACATAAAATTTGTATTTTTTCTGCATATTTGTGACTCCTGTACATTTTTATATATCATTTCTGTTTATTCAGTGAGCTTTACATTTTCATCTGTCATTGAGATTTTTTTAAATCTCAGAAATTTGATATGGACAGATTTGTTTCCATTTTGTTTATCCTTGTGTTATGACACAGCAGCAACATAGGGATCAGCTAGTGGTCTCTCGCTAAACCTTATCATTTATATCAATATATTATACTGCATGGTATATATATAATTATAAATGCAATTGGATGACCCTGGTAACATACTATTAGTATCAAGGAAGGTTTGAAAGATCTGAGGCAGCATGACCAACGGAAACAGAGAGCTGCTTCCAGGTAGGTGGAGCCTGGTAAGAGAAAGAGCATTGACCGCTGGACTCAGTGCAGGAGGGTGGTATTCTGAACACTTTGATGTCAGCAGAAGAGCGGATCTACTGGGAAGGAGTGTAAAGGTGTGAAAGGTAGATGAGAGATGATGTTAAATGGGAGGGAGAGGGTAGATGTGAGATGATGTTAAAACTTAAAGCAAAGCGAATACAGTTTGAGTCACTGAAAGTGCTCTGTAAATTCCTGTTATCATTATTTGATCTTCTCAATAGGTAGTCAGTGAAGAGAATGAGGCATGTGACTCCCCACACTGACTACTTTGTGTTTTTTCTTTGTCGACTGGTTTGTTGATGCGCTGACCCATGTGTGCTGTATACAGGTGGTGGTTGGTCTCAGTCGATCGGCAGATTGTGAAGCGACCCTTGACCTGCTGTCCAGCTCAGTCTCGCAGATGGAAGGAGGGGAGGTCACTAGGAATGAACAGGGCATCGTTCATGCCAGGTCAGTGGGATGTTGCTTCCATTTTCCTGGGGAGGGAGATGAAGCTGCTGTGCAGCATAATATATAATTAGACAGTGATCACGGTAGACATTTTTTAAACCGGTGTGACATCTACAAGTTCAGTATAACAGACCTGTTTAGTCTACGCATTTGGCGTAGAAATCTACACATTTGAAGCCCAAACTACGCATCTACGCTTGCATTACACAAACTACGCAAATGACTTCGTTTCGGCTACGCGATAGCGACGAGCGTAATTCGGTCCTCTTTTTTGGTGCGATCCTATTTTTGACACGGCCGCCGTGTTCAAAAGGTACGTGCGCCTGCTTATGATACGTGCGCATCAAGTCTTGCAATAGCAGCGCTGGTTTTGGCGCAAACATAGGTTCTGAACGCATCCGAAACTCCCTTCAGTTGGGAGAAAATGTCCGAGTCGAAGAAGCGAGCGTATGAAACTTCAGAAGAAGACTCAGTGTTAGCCTCCAAAGGCTCTGCTGCTGTGATTAAAAGGAAGAAAGTTCCATCCCAGAAGTTTCTCCCAGCTGACCACTAAGCTTATCCATGTTTGGTTCCTTCAAGGAAAGGCAGTGAACTTGCTCTTTGCACCACCTGCAAATCGGACTTTTATCATGCAAGCATGGTGGTCGATTTGACTGTAAGCAACCTGTTGAGAGCAAGTCCTACAAGGAGTTCAAGGCGACTGGAAAGTTTTTTTCCAGCTTCAATCTGTCGCTTTCTCCATTTCCCGCCTTCCCCCCCCCCCCTCTCATTTTAATGCAACAAACTGATATAGTTTTTCCGCACTTGTAAACATCGATAGCACTAGTCCGTAGAGTTATTTCACTTGAGCAAATTTTTATCACCATTACAAAGAACGTGCATTGTGATTGGCTACTTTGTTGGGTATCAGCCAGAAAATTTGTTGCTCACACTGTTGTGAGGTCGGAAAAAAATTGTACTAGGCTGTTGAGTAGGGTGCTTGCGGCCGGGGTTGACTGGCAGACTGGCGGACTGATCTGTACAACATTCTGAGTCAAGATGTTGGCTTTACAATTTTCCCACATTCACATGTGCACGGCCCAGCAAGAGACCTGAACGGATCTACACCACTTGTGTGTGGCTGAGACCTTGGTAGCAGTGCCATGCTGTCGCCTTACGTTTATATTTTCAGGCACTGTGGTCTTCTGATTCTGAAAATTATATCAATTCAGTCAAGCTCATAGAAAAGGATGAGAGAAAGTGTGTGCTTGGTGTGTGTGTGTTGGACAAACTGATTATCTTGTCTAAATTTGTAACTGAGATAGAAAGAACATACTACACTTACAGTGTTACACTACAGCAAAATAATTGTATTTGTTGTTTTATTAAGTTTGTATAGACAAAGTTTCTTGTGTGTTATTTTGACTCGTTGAGTGAGAATGAGAATCTGAATGTGTGAATGATAAATCAGTCCAGTTTCAACTGATGCACTATGACTACACATTGTACCTCCTGACTACACATTTAGACTGCCCGAACTACACTTGTGCATTTAGGGGGTAAACAGGTCTGGTATAAGGTAGGGAAAGTGGTTCACAGAAACCAGTCAGACAGTCACTGTAACCAGTCAGATACACTGCCATCTATAGATCTATACTAGTACTAGAGCTCTACTAGCAAACACCCTCCTCTTCCCCACCTAGAACACACATACACCATGCTCTCTCTCTCTCTCTCTCTCTCTCTCTCTCTCTCTCTCTCTCTCTCTCTCTCTCTCTCTCTCTCTCTCTCACGTGCTTAAATCTTTATCCCTGTGTAATAAAGTATTATTATATTATTATTATTATGCTCTCTCTCTCTCTCTCTCTCTCTCTCTCTCTCTCTCTCTCTCTCTCTCTTTCTGTGTTTGTTTAGTTCAGTACACCACCTAGGTGGATATTAAACAAATGCGCTATGAAAGGGTAATCATTCAGAACCACAGTCAACGCATTCAGAACCACAGTCAGCACATTCAGAACCACAGTCAGCACATTCAGAACCACAGTCAACACATTCAGAACCACAGTCAGCACATTCAGAACCACAGTCAGCACATTCAGAACCACAGTCAGCACATTCAGAACCACAGTCAACACATTCAGAACCACAGTCAACATGAGTGCAGTGAGTCTGCTCAAGAGCGAACAGACAGCGCTAGAAAAGTGGTCAGTGATAATAACAATGATTATTTTTATTTCTTTGAGAACTCCTCAAGCCAAATAACAGCCAGCATGTCTGACCAATTGCTGGTTTTGTTTCCGGTATTTGCTGATCCTAACCAATAAAATAACAGAAATTAGAGGTTAATGCAAGCCTTGTTTAGACTGATGATACTTTTGATAGCCTTGTTTAGACTGATGATACTTTTGATAGCCTTGTTTAGACTGATGATACTTTTGATAGCCTTGTTTAGACTGATGATACTTTTGATAGCCTTGTTTAGACTGAAGATACTTTTGATAGCCTTCTTTAGACTGATGATACTTTTGATAGCCTTGTTTAGACTGATGATAGCGATGATAGCCTTGTTTAGACTGATGATAGCCTTGTTTAGACTGATGATACTTTTGATAGCCTTGTTTAGACTGATGATAGCCTTGTTTAGACTGATGATAGCGATGATAGCCTTGTTTAGACTGATGATAGCCTTGTTTAGACTGATGATAGCCTTGTTTAGACTGATGATAGCGATGATAGCCTTGTTTAGACTGATGATAGCCTTGTTTAGACTGATGATAGCGATGATAGCCTTGTTTAGACTGATGATAGTGATAGCGATGATAGCCTTGTTTAGACTGATGATACTTTTGATAGCCTTGTTTAGACTGATGATAGTGATGATAGCCTTGTTTAGACTGATGATACATTGATAGCGATGATAGAAAGTTTTCCCTCAAACACAGGGTTGAGAGTCTGCAGTCTGTAAATGGTGCTTCTTGTGCCATGAGTCTGCAGTCTGTAAATGGTGCTTCTTGTGCCATGAGTCTGCAGTCTGTAAATGGTGCTTCTTGTGCCATGAGTCTGCAGTCTGTAAATGGTGCTTCTTGTGCCATTTATTCTTTGGCTGTTTGACTGCCATGAAACAAAAGTACTTTTGATCCTTCACTGATTCTGTGAGTGAAATTTCTCCAAGTACATGTAAATACAGGAAAGGATGGGGGGTGGGGGGGGCTGCAGTAGACCACTGACAGCCACACCAGAAGTCATTGCCACATGTTGGTGATGACAGTAGACCACTGACAGCCACACCAGAAGTCATCATCACATGTCGGTGATGACGGTAAACCACTGACACTAGTGACGGCCACACCAGTAGGCATCACCCCATCAGTGATGACAATCTCTGGTGTATATGACAGGAATAAATTTTTATTTTCTGAACTGCTGATTAGTTTGATCTACATTTACTTTGATGGTAGGTGATCGACCATTTAATGCTGAGTCAACCATGATGGTTATATCAGGGCCAAACACGGTTTGGCAAAACATTACCTTGATGGGACCTAATTGTAACTTATGAAAAAAATAAAGTCACAGTATCTTGTGAAAAGATTGGATTGCAGTTTTCATGGTCAAAGTCACAACAAAGGTTCAAAACTTTGTTCAATATTTGTCAGTCCTGTATTTTCTGTACCAGTACCCACTGATCTCCTTGCGTCCAAACTAGGTGTGTTGATTAACTGTTACTCATATTCAGACCCTGTGCAAACAAAATGGGCATATTTATACTAACACTAACAGTAGCACAGTGACTTGCAGTTTCAGTATCTAGGCACACAAGTTGGGGGTAGGGGGTGGGGGGGATTCTGCCTCGCAAGGCAACAAACCTTGTTATGTATGTTTGGTGTTTGTTGCAGCATTGCTCGGTTCAAACAAAGAGTGTCGTTCTATATTCCTCCCACCAACAATCTTCACTTCGTGTTGGATGCAGCGAAGGTGGCAGACTCAGTCCTTTTTGTGACCTCACCTAATGGTGATGATGGGGTCATCGACGATGAGGGCAACCACTGCCTGAAGTGCCTGATGGGACAAGGGATGCCCTCTGCGCTCTTTGTCTGTCATGTGAGTCTGAAGTGTAGAGAACCGAAAATGGAAGAGATTGGGGGGGGGGAGGGGGATTTAAATGTGAGTCATCTTTAAGTTGCGAGTTCTTTTCTTCAGAGCTTGCAAGCATAAACACATCAAACCCCTCCTTCAGAAACTTCATTGGCTAGCAATGGCCTCGAGAATCCAGTACAAGATGACAGCTCTGCTCTGCGGTGCTTTCACTGAAAGTTACCCAGTCTGTCTTTCTGAACTCATCAAACCCCTCCTTCAGAAACTTCATTGGCTACCAATGGCCTCGAGAATCCAGTACAAGATGACAGTTCTGCACTACAGTTCCTTCACTGGAAGTTACTGAGTCTGTCTTTCTGGACTCTTGACTGTCTACCAGCCATCCAGACAACTTCTCTCCCCTTCTAACACTCAAACCTTCCACATACCTTTCACAAAAACAAAACTTGTTGACAGTGAGCTTTTTCTTTCACGGTTCCGACACAGTGGAGTTCATTACCGTATGTTTGACATTCACCATCCACACCTTCTTTCAAGCAAGCCTTAGAAACTCATCTCTTCATATCTGCATATGATTAAAAAGTCACCTCCCCCACCTGTGGGTGAGTGGATGTGTGTGTTTGTACAGAATATGCTGATTTTCTTTCTCTTCTTTTTTCTAGATGTGAGGTACATGTACATTTTTATCTACTTGTATTACATGTGTGCTCAGATCTGAGTTTGGTCATAACTGTGTTTATTTAGATCAGAGTGTAGAAGGGAAAAAAAACAAGGAAATAATTGATTATTGAGGCATTATATTTAGATCCAGAAGACCTTAAACAGAGCAAATCTGAGAAAGAGAGAGACTGTGTTTATTTGCAATTGCTGTATGTGTAATTTGTAAATTCTTGCATGGCTTGGTGGTCATACAGCTGGAAACCTTTTTGTTTTGTCGCTTGTATGTATTTATACACATTCTTGCATCTTTGCACAACATGTTGTGCCTTAGTCTGGCTTAGATTTGGCTGGGGATCATATGCCACAGAAACTTCCGTGATCAGTATTATTATTAAGTTCCACGTAGCATTCCTGGGGCAGTGTTGTTTGTCACTGGGCGGTAACGTCACGTGGTATTGTACAACCGGCACTCACTGTTTGGCTGGGGTGCCAGCTTGGGGTGCAGGCGTAAGGAGCGTCTTCAGTCTTCCTGCAGAAAGAGGAATACATGTGGACACTTGTAAACTTGTACTGGGACACTTGTAAACTTGTACTGGGACACTTGTAAACTTGTACTGGGACAGCAAATATCTTGATTCTGATTCTGATTCTGACCTTTATTTCCGTCTGAAGGGTTTCAAGGAGCTTGCCCACAAAAAAGCTGTTGAAGCCAGGAAGGTGATGAACAGAGAGCTGCAGAGGAGGTGGGTTTCTGTCGGCATCCTCCTCTGGCTTTGTTTGGCTGTGTTCTTTGGGTGGCTTTTCTTCACATCCACAGCTTGCAGTTGTTGATGCAGCTTTTTCTAGTGGGGGGTTTAAATACACACACATGTGGAGAAAACTTGAATAAGTTTGTCAGTGTTTTTTGTTGTTGTTGGTGTTGCTGTTTTTTGAGTGCGTTGTTGTGTTCTTTGTCACTATTGTTACAGAGCAGGAAGGCAGTGTAGAGAATGTGATCAGGTCAGCCATCAGGTCTTGGCCAGTTGACTGGCCCCTTCAGTCAGTCTGTCAGTCAGTAGAGTGAGTGCCTTAAGCCCAGCTGAAGCCCAGGCTGGCTGTGCAAGACGCCCAGTGCTGGTGCTGACACTGTTCCTGCACACGCTAGCATGGCAGTGTGTTTGGAGCAACCTGTGTGGCAGACCAGCTGTCGAAAGGCCAAACCTGCATTGCAGCAGCCCGGCAAACACCTGTCTTAGCAGCCTGTCAGCCAAGTGAAACAAAAACACATTATTCGAGACTTGATCAGTGTAAACAATAAAAATAAACATATCGTTGTCAGTACAGTTGTAGGTGCAAGAGCAGTACATATACAATGTCTGAATTTTGTGCTTCCCTTGGGGGTGGGGGGTCAGGGTTGCTTGCACAAGCTGTAGCATGGAGAAGAGATTGTGTAGTTAAACCAGCAGTGTCGAGCTGAACAACATTATAGACATGGTGACAGCTGTAGCATGGAGAAGAGATTGTGTAGTTACACCAGCAGTGTCGAGCTGAACAGCATTATAGACATGGTGACAGCTGTAGCATGGAGAAGAGATTGTGTAGTTACACCAGCAGTGTCGAGCTGATCAGTGTAACAGACATGGTGACAGCCATAGCTTCAGCAATGTTCTGCTCTTTGATCAGATTCCCAGACAGCGGAGTTCACTCCCTGGACACGGAGCAGGATGCTGTGCTGATTGTGCGCAAGTTGACGGAAGGCAAGACCAAGCCTGTTCACTTTCGGGAAGTGCGACCCCATCTCCTGGCTGAGTCGCTCAGCTTTGAGGCAGAGAGTGCACAGGTAAGTTGTCATGGTAACGTCTTGTGATGAGCTGTTGCCAAGAGGTTTAGTTCAGCTGATTTGGGCAGTGACTGATGATTGTGATTTGGGTGATGCTGTGTGATTGTGATTTGGCCGATGACTGATGATTGATTTGCTTGACGAATGTGATTTGGGTGATGATAGTGATTTGGACTGTTCTTTGAAAGACATTCAAGGAAGTGTCTACAAAGTGTCAAACTAATGTAAGTATATTTTGGTTTTTCTGTCACCCAGCTGTAGCTGATATTATTCTGAATGAGGTATCACTGCAGAATGAGGTGTTACTGCAAAATGAGGTGTAACTGCACAACAATGTGTTACTGCACGATGAAGTGTCACTGCAGAATGAGGTGTTACAGCAGGATGAGGTGCTACAGCAGGATGAGGTGTTACTGCAGAGTGAAGTGTTACAGCAGGATGAGGTGCTACAGAAGGACCACATGTTACTGCAGGATGAGGAGTTACTGCAGGATGAGGAGTTACTACAAAATGAAGTGTTACTGCAGCATGAGGTGTTACAGCAGGATGAGGTGTTACTGCCGAGTGAAGTGTTACAGCAGGATGAGGTGCTACAGCAGGACCACATGTTACTGCAGGATGAGGAGTTACTGCAGAGTGAAATGTTGCTGCAGCATGAGATGTTACTGCAGGATGAGGTGCTACAGCAGGATGAGGTGCTACAGCAGGAAGAGGAGTTACTGCAGAGTGAAGTGTTACTGCATTATGAGGTGTTACTGCACAATGAGGTGTTACTGCACAATGAGGTGTTACTGGTGTTGTTGCTGTGTTGCAGGCCTCAGAGGGGACGCTGAAGTTGTCTGGGTACCTGCGTGGAAGTGACCTGTCCGCGGACAGACTTGTGCATGTGGTGGGATGGGGAACCTACCAGATCGCACAGATTGACTCGGCCGCAGACCCCCACCCCCTGGTGCTTCACAAGCCAAAGTCTGCAAAGGTGCCTGCCTCTAGTTCCTGTGCTGGAGCTGGCTCCTATCCTGCCAGCCATGTCCTTGTGTGCCGTGTCATGTCATTGTGTGCCATGTCATCATTGTGTGCCGTGTCATATCATTTTGTGTTTATGGGAGTAAAACAGGGTGATAGTAGCCAGTCGGGTTAATTAATTCATTTTGTTGTAGATAATTTTTATAACTGCTTTTATTAGGACAGTAATTTTTAAGAGGTGGGCCTCGTGTAGAGGCAATTTTTATGCGATGTGCACAGCTTGATGTCAGTCTGACTTTTCATATTTGTGAATGACTTTTCACTTGGATGTTTGTTTGCTGTTGGTGTAATTTAATGATGTTTTATGATTGGCGTGAATGTGTGATGAGTGTACTTGGCACCGCAAAACATTCCTAGTGCAATTGTGTTGACACTTGGTAATAAAGTTGTATTGTTATGTCATAGAGTTGTGTATCATCACTAGTTTGTGTCATATCTTTGTGCATCATTTCATAACTGTTTTGTGTCGTGTCATATCAGCGTGTCATTTCATGACTATTTTGTGGCATTGCATATTATTGTGTCATTTCAAGGTAGTGTCTTGTGAGTGGGACTGAGATTTTCTACATTTTTGTTATACTCTAGCAAATTTGTTCTGTTAGTGTGTGCTGTTTGTCATGATGTGTTGACATCAGTGTGTACTGTTTGTCATGATGTGTTGACATCAGTGTGTGCTGTTTGACATGATGTGTTGACATCAGTGTGTGCTGTTTGTCGTGATGTGTTGACATCAGTGTGTGCTGTTTGACATGATGTGTTGACATCAGTGTGTACTGTTTGACATGATGTGTTGACATCAGTGTGTGCTGTTTGTCGTGATGTGTTGACATCAGTGTGTGCTGTTTGACATGATGTGTTGACATCAGTGTGTGCTGTTTGTCATGATGTGTTGACATCAGTGTGTGGTGTTTCAGGTGTCGTCCATGGACGTGGATGAGGCTTCCCGGGTGCTGGCCCGACCTGACCCCACAAAGCAGATCTCCTTGGAGAGTGAGGTGGAGGTGGACACAATGCAGGATGAGCAGACCTGGCCCACCGCTGAAGAACTGGACGAAGCAGATGGTACAGTGCAGGGATATTTACTCTTTGCTCTCTGGGTCCTAGCTTTTGGGGTCCTGTACGGGTCTGAGCTGTCTGGGTCCTAGCTCCTGGGGTCCCAGCTCTCTGCGACCCAGCTGTCTGGGTCTTACAAGAGTGGGTCTTACCTTGGATGGGTCTTAGCTTCGCAGGTCTTAACTCCCCTGGTTTAGAACTAAGCAAGATCACAGATGTGCTGGAAAGGCGGAAGTGAAAGTGATGTTTTCTTCTTTAGACATGATTTTGGGTCAAGTTCAAACCGTGTATGGTTCTTGGGTACATTGACAAGACCATGCACAGAATGATTGTCATGGATTTGGCTGGTAGTTAGATAAGATGCAGAAGCATATCACTTTACAGCCGATCGTGACAGTTGGCTTTTTGGCAGGGACTGTTAGGTAGAGAGTCTGGCGACTTTGTCATTGTTGTTTTCCTGGCTATAATTGCCTGCATGTTTTTGGTTGAAACGTGACTGCTGCTATCAGCGTGATGATTTTGGGGTTCCCTCTGACTGTGCGCAGATGCTGCCAAGCAGCGAATGAAGAAGCTGAAGCTGAAGGGGGTGTCCGAATACCAGGCCAGCTGGCTGCACGACAGTGACCTGGAGGTGGGCCCTGTTTCATGCTGAACACTCCTTCCGTAACCCCCCGCCCCCCAACCCCTGTAACACGACAGTGACCTGGAGGTGGGCCTTGTTCCATGCTGAACGCTGTATCTATAACCCCCCGCCCCCCAACCCCTGTAACACGACAGTGACCTGGAGGTGGGCCTTGTTCCATGCTGAACGCTGTATCTATAACCCCCAACCCCTGTAACACGACAGTGACCTGGAGGTGGGCCTTGTTTCATGCTGAACACTGTATCTATAACCCCCAACCCCTGTAACACGACAGTGACCTGGAGGTGGGCCTTGTTCCATGCTGAACGCTGTATCTATAACCCCCAACCCCTGTAACACGACAGTGACCTGGAGGTGGGCCTTGTTCCATGCTGAACGCTGTATCTATACCCCCCAACCCCTGTAACACGACAGTGACCTGGAGGTGGGCCTTGTTTCATGCTGAACACTATCTATAACCCCCAACCCCTGTAACACGACAGTGACCTGGAGGTGGGCCTTGTTCCATGCTGAATGCTGTATCTATACCCCATCCCCTATCCCTACCCCCCAACCCCTGTACCAGAATTAACTCACTTTGCCCCAGACTGTCCCTCACCGCCCGTTCTTTTGTCTTACTGCATGACTCCAGACCTCCCAGGGGTGGCCGGTTAGCAGACGCTCCATATATACTGGCATCCCAGCTTATGCAAATCGGAACGCAATTCTCGCAAGACTTGTAGCCTCATTTCTGCTATTGTTTACTACTTTCAGTGATGTCCTTTGTTCAAAGTTCGGTGGAGTTTGAGAGATGCTGTGAATTTTCAAAGTTGCGAGATGGACACGCGATTGATGCACAAAAATAAACAAAAGCCCTACTGTTAGCAATGGCGTCAGAGCTTTATCCTTTGAGATTTGAACTGCAAATTTGGCTCAGTCGCTTACCGTGGGCACCCTAACAAACTCACGGAGCTTCATCTTTGGAGATTGAAACTGGAAAATTTTGCCACGTTGGTTACCCTGTAGGCACCCTAAAACCTGATATTCAGATGCAGACATTTCTGATTTGGTATTTTTGTAATTTTTATGCTTTCACTTTTGAGTCAAAAAAATTGAAACCTGTTGGATATAAAGGACAATGTATTTGCAAACTGGGGAAAATACAAAGTGAGCTGGAATTTATTTGGTGTTTATTACTGATTTTTAAAGTTGTGTACAGGGATCATTTGACACAGTTACTTCCCTTTGGATGGGATTTCGTAGAGAAATGGCAGTGTCTGGTCTGGGGCCAAGCGGTTAAGGAGGCTGAGGGGCAGTGTAGACCCAGTATCCCATGTTCTGCCTGGCAGTCTTGTCCAGCGTAATGGCCATGTGGACCACAAGTTCTTGTGTTTGTGCATCTTTTTTACCTTTATCTGCTGCGCTGGGTGGAAAGTGCAGGCACACCTTTTTTATGCAGCTGGTTGTGATCATCTGTCTGTGTCGCAGGATGATGATGACGACGACAATGAAGCAGAGGAGGGGGAGGCGATGGAGGCGGAGTCAGACGAGGAGTCCTGGGTGTCGTGCAGCAGCGGCAATGAGGAGGACGCAGAATCTGTCGCAGTCAGTGAAGTTCTCTTTTTTTTGGCAAACATTACTGTCGTTTGTTGTTTGAGGGGCTGACAAGCGTAAAATAGCTGATCCATATTAGATGAGTTTTTGTAGTGTATGTTTATGGTGTTGTGTGAATCAAAAGCCTGTGTGAAAAAACGCTTGTTGTTTGCAGATGACAGCCACAGAAGGTGGGGATGAGAAATACGACGTGCGTTTTGACTTGGAGGCTGAACAGAGACAGTGAGTGCTGTAGAACTGCTTCTCTTTGATGGTTTGAAGTTTGGCATACGCTGAAATCACTGTCTGTAAGGTTTTACTGCAATCAGTGAAGTGTGCGTGGTGTTTTCTCAGCTGAAAGCAATTTTTAAAGACTGAATGCACATGTTGACCACTTTCATCATAAACTATCTGTGTCTTCTTCGTTCCTGACACTTGTTTAATGCCAAGTTGCTCCCAGAGAGCTGCCGGTCACAGGACGGTGTCCACAAATCACAACTTTTGAAGAAAAAGGAGAGCCAGAGTGGAATCAAACTGACGTCTGGCTACTTGTCATTTGAGTGCCTTACCACTAAGGCAAACAAGCTCACAACTCTTTGGCCCGTTTTGGAGTTTAAATGATGAACACTATTGACAGTATTTAGATCACTCTCCCTGAGTAAAGCTGTAACAATGATAAGAGCCGTCCACTCCTATCAGCATGTGTGGATGTTCACACTGCCAAGTGCACGGACGTGCTCTTGTGAGCTAAAAATACTGTATAAAAAATCTCAGCAGTACAACCCACAGAAACTAAAAAATTCAAACGTTAATGAGGAAAGTGGAAACGTCAGCACACATAGCAGCTAAACACATACAAGGACAAGAGAAAAATCACATTCATATAAGTTACAGTGCACACCTCTCTCTCTCTCTCTCTCTCTCTCTCTCTCTCTCTCTCTCTCTCTCTCTCTCTCTCTCTCTCTCTCTCTCTCTCTCGCACACACACCACACACATACACCATCAACATTACCATTAAAACTACTGCCACCACCATCATCGCACCAGAGAAAATGTCCCTGGCATTTAGAGAAAATCAGACCAGGGCAGCAAGCTTTGAAAGACTGAATAGGACTTTGTTTGGTGCTCCCAGTCGTGGTAGAGAGGGAACCACACACCTGAAGGTTTGCTGGCCGAACCAATTTGTCTTAGACCTTCTAGGCCTGTGAAGATCAAGGAGACATCTAGATGGTGATCTGAGAGGGTGAGAAAGGTGTAGATATGAAAGAGTTCAGAGGAGTGTTTCCATGCACTGACAGGTGTGACGTTTGTTGTGCAGAGAGGAGCGTTTCCATGCACGGACTTCCATGTGACTTGTGCAGGAGTTCAGAGAGGAGCGTTACTATGCACTGACCTCCATGTGACTTGTGCAGGAGTTCAGAGAGGAGCGTTTCTATCCACTGACTTCCATGTGACTTGTGCAGGAGTTCAGAGAGGAGCGTTACTATGCACTGACTTCCATGTGACTTGTGCAGGAGTTCAGAGAGGAGCGTTTCTATGCACTGACTTCCAATCCATGTGACTGTTGTGCAGGAGTTCAGAGAGGAGCGTTTCTATGCACTGACTTCCATGTGACTGTTGTGCAGGTTGCAGCAGATGCGGGAGGAGCGGGAGCACATGTTGTTCCCTGACGAGGTGGAGACCCCTCATGACATGCCTGCCCGCGAGCGCTTCGCCAGGTAACACCAGCCAGTCCTCGGCCGCAGTACAGCAGCTACCTTTTTATTCAGGCCACAGTCTGTCTTCAGGCCACCGTCTGTCTTCAGGCCAGTCTGTCTTCAGGCCACAGTCTGTCTTCAGGCCAGTCTGTCTTCAGGCTGCAGTCTGTCTTCAGGCTGCAGTCTGTCTTCAGGCCACAGTCTGTCTTCAGGCCAGTCTGTCTTCAGGCTGCAGTCTGTCTTCAGGCTGCAGTCTGTCTTCAGGCTGCAGTCTGTCTTTAGACCACAGTCAATCTTTAGACCACAGTCTGTCTTCAGGCCGCAGTCTGTCTTTAGGCCACAGTCTATCTTCAGGCCACAGTCTGTCTTCAGGCCACAGTCTATCTTCAGGCCACAGTCTGTCTTCAGGCCACAGTCTATCTTCAGGCTGCAGTCTGTCTTCAGGCTGCAGTCTGTCTTCAGGCTGCAGTCTGACTTCAGGCCACAGTCTGTCTTCAGGCCGCAGTCTGTCTTTAGGCCACAGTCTATCTTCAGGCCACAGTCTGTCTTCAGGCCGCAGTCTGTCTTCAGGCTGCAGTCTGTCTTCAGGCCGCAGTCTGTCTTCAGGCTGCAGTCTGTCTTCAGGCTGCAGTCTGTCTTCAGGCCACAGTCTGTCTTTAGACCACAGTCAGTCTTTAGACCACAGTCAGTCTTCAAACCAGGTCTTCAGACAAAGCCTTCATTTTGTTTTACAGCTTCAGTTTGTTGAAAGACTGCATTGAAAGAGTACCCTCCAGGGATTTTTTGATTTTTTATTCTGGGTTATTTTTAAGGAGGTATTACTTCCCCATACTTTACACTAATGTTGGCCATGCCTGGCAGGTTCCATGGTCCTTGTCATGCTAACGTGTTCTTGTTCTGTGTCTACTTTGAGACCAGTTGTGAATGGCTATGCGTCGGTACACTAAAAAAGAAGGAAAAGAAAGAGCAATTTTTAACATGGGTTGGCACTGTCGGACATTAGTCAGGTTATGTGAGTTTGTTCATACCTTCCTTGTGCTACATTCCTGGAGTCTGTGGTGTTTGGGCCATCCCTCAGTAACCGTGGCTGACTCCATGATTGGCTGACTAGGTATAGTACATGGCTGACTAGGTATAGTGCATGGCTGACTAGGTATAGTGCATGGCTGACTAGGTATAGTACATGGCTGACTAGGTATGTTGCAGTCTGTGGTGTTTTTAGCCATCTGTCAATGCGTGTGGTTGGCTTCATGCTTGGCTGACTGGGTATGCCGAAGTCTGTGAAGTTTCTGGCTGTCTCTCAGTGACCATGGTTGGCTTCATGCTTGGCTGACTGAGTATGCCGAAGTCTGTGAAGTTTCTGGCTGTCTCTCAGTGACCATGGTTGGCTTCATGCTTGGCTGACTGGGTATGCCGAAGTCTGTGAAGTTTCTGGCTGTCTCTCAGTGACCATGGTTGGCTTCATGCTTGGCTGACTGGGTATGTTGCAGCCTGTGAAGTTTCTGGCTATCTCTCAGTGGTGCTGGTTAATTTGAAGCTTGGCTTGCTACAGGTACCGCGGTCTGGCGAGTTTCCGCACTTCCCCCTGGGACAAGGACGAGGAGCTGCCAGCGGACTACCAGCGCATCTACAGGCAGGGCAACATCAAGCTGCTGAAGAAGAAGATCATGAAAACAGAGCTGACCAACAGCGTGGCGGTGAGTAGAACCCAGAACCCAGGGAAGGTCTGACCTGCTGAGTACCGTAGACAGTCGTGATGTGGTCATGGGTGATGTGTTCAGTGTTTATACTGAAATCTGTGGTTTTTTCTCTCTTCTTTAACAATTATGGGACAAGATTGTCTGTTTTGAGCTTTTGTAGGGCTTTAAGTTTTGTTACGATTAAGTACGCAGAAGCAATCCAAAATATGATGACCAATGTGTCCTGTTTATGGGAGAGGTAACCATTGTGGAGCGTAATGGAAAATGACTGGATGTGATGCAGCAGCTGTCTAACTGAGTGACTCCAGCTCAGTTGGAATGGGACTGCACAGCCCATCGGTTCTCAGTGTTTGGAAAATGGAGGCTTTCTCCTTGTTGGTAACGGTGTGTTCCATGGGGCCAGGACTGTCAGCGTTATGTCTTGTGGAAACTGTCTTCACAGCCAAAACTAAACTGTCTTCACAGCCAAACCTAAATTGTCTTCACAGCCAAAACTAAATTGTCTTCACAGCCAAAACTAAATTGTCTTCACAGCCAAACCTATACTGCAGAGAAAGAGCGACAGGGCTGCTGTGAGTGCTCTGACTTTCATAGCAGGATTTCGTTTTCAGTTTGCCTTGTGAAAGTTTTGCTGTACATTTTACTCTTGTGTTTCAGTGTGTTTTACCGCTGTGTTTCGGCATGTTTTTGCCCTCGTCTTTCAGTGTGTTTTTACCCATGTTTCAGTGTTTTATCATTGAGTTTCAGTGTTTTACCCATGTTTTACCCTTGTGTGAGTGATGGAGAAATAAACCCACTGCTTCACACACAGCTGTCTTGCAGTGGCAGTGAACACTTGCTTCTGTCAGATGTTTAACAGTAAGAGTGAACACTTGCTTCTGTCAGATGTTTAACAGTAAGAGTGAACACTTGCTTCTTTCAGATGGGCCTGTACATCACTGTGCACATCAAAGGGGTGCCCAAGGCGTTCATGGGTGAGTAACAGCCTCTTTGGTGTGGCCATTGTCAGTCAAGTGTGGCTGGTGGTTCTGTGGAGAGTTTTGATGAGATAGCTGTCAGAGACTATTTTGTTCCATGGGGAGTTTTGATGAGATAGCTGTCAGAGACTGCCTCATTCCAGGGGATGGTGATGGTGTTGACTGTAGACTTGTAGAGCTCTCAGTATCAGTGTACAAGTCCTGTTCATGTCATGGTGAAAAGTAGTGCTCTCACGGACACAGCATAAAAGAGAAACAGGAAAAAGACCAACAAAAAGGACAGCAAGAACAGGGTGAGTTTGTCATTGGTTCTTATTGATTGGGAGGGGGGGGGGGATTTTTGCTTGTTGCTCTTTCTGCTTTGATGAGTCAGCAAACAAGGGAATTTTTAGAGTTCAAACAACACCACACAAACACAACAAGACCTAAGTCACCTAGGATAACTCACCTGGCCTGCGAGTAAGTACAAGGTACATAAACTCCGTCAGAGGTACCTCCTCAGTGTTCATTCTACTTTGACATTTTTTGACATTGCAATTGCTTTGCTGTGCATGTTGAAGTACTCATGCATCCGGTGGTATGCATTGCAGAAACCTACCAGCCCGGCAGCCCTATCGTCATGTTCGGCCTGCTGCCCTGTGAACAGTTGATGTCTGTCCTGCATTTCTCCATCAAGCGGGACGTGAACTGCACGGACACCATCAAGTCCAAGACCCGTCTGGTGTTCCAAGTGGGCTTCCGCCGCTTCTCTGCCTGCCCCATCTTTTCCCAGCATGGGCGGGGAGACAAGCACAAGGTGTGTAGCCTATCAGACTGGCCTGCCAGCATGGGCGGGGAGACAAGCACAAGGTGTGTCGCCTGTCAGACTGGCCTGCCAGCATGGGCCGGGAGACAAGCACAAGGTGTGTCGCCTGTCAGACTGGCCTACCAGCATGGGCGGGGAGACAAGCACAGGGTATTAGCCTGTCAGCATGGGTGGTTGCTTTGTCACCAGAGATTTGGAATGAGAGACTGTAGTACTTTGTAACCAGAAACTGAAGTAGTTTAGAATCAGAGACTGGAGTGCTTTATAACCGGAGAGTAAAGTGCTTGGTAACCAGAAACTGAAGTAGTTTAAAACCAGAGATGGAAGTACTTTAGAACCTGAAATGAGATGTTTGCTCTTTCAGATGGAGCGGTTCCTGCCCCACCAAGACATGGTGGTGATGTCTGTGTTTGCCCCCGTGACCTTTGGCCCTTGCCCTGTTCTGGTCTTCAAAGTGGATGACATGGGTGAGAGCGGATAGTCTCTAGACCACTTGCTGTCTTTAGACTGCGCCCCTGTTTTATGTCTCCATACCCAGCCCTAGACTTCATCCTTTTTTGTGTCTCCACACCCCTTTTTTATGTTTCTGTACTTCATCTTTTTTCTGTCTTGATACTCACCACTTTTTTATGTCTCTAGGCTCCACCCTTTTTATATCTTCATACTCCACCCCTTTTTTATATCTCTAGGCTCCACCCCTTTTTTTATGTCTTCATACTCCACCCCTTTTTTGTCTCTAGGCTCCACCCCTTTTTTTTATGTTTCAGTATTCTGAACCATCAGTTTCATTGACCCTGGCAGGAACATCACAATCAGCTGCCAGAAACTTTGATGTTCAGTTGAAGTTATTAAATTAAAATAATAAAAGTTGTGCATTTTGTGACAGATGAATAGTCCACAGTGGAATGTGAAGCCTGATCCCAGCACAAGATATCACATGCAAGAATTGGGCCCCCCACCCACCCCGCCCCGTCTTCTGGGTCTTGGATGTCAGGCCTGGAGGTTGAATAGAAATATCTCTGTCATGGTCATTTTGTTGTTGTGTTTTTGTTGTCATGGTCATTTTGTTGTTGTCATTAAGCGCCTTCAGCAGGACATGGGCTGTGTTGCTGTGCGCATTATGTTTGCCGGTCTTTGTGTGTGTGAAGGCCGTGAGCAGGTAGTGGGTAGCGGATCACTCCTGTCTGTGGACCCAGACCGGATCATCATCAAGCGCGTCATCCTCAGTGGGGACCAGTTCAAGATGAACGTGAAAAAGTCTGTCGTTCGCTTCATGTTCTTCAACAGAGGTGAGTGAACTGACACGGTGTGTGTGCGCACATGCCGCAGTGTGGCTGGGTTCTGCTGACACGGTGCGTGTGCGCACATGCCACAGTGTGGCTGGGTTCTGCTGACACGGTGCGTGTGCGCACATGCCCCAGTGTGACTGGGTTCTGCTGCCCCTTTTCTGTATTCTCCTCTGTTCCTCTCCATCTCTCCCTCCCGCCTTCTATCTCTCTCTCACTCTCCCTTTTCTCACAGTGAGTTGCATTTGCAAAGAACACAGAGCTATCAGTGGTTTCCACTTGGAAACTCCATCTGGAGTCGTGAGAGTGTAGCTGTACATGCTTTACCGACTGCCAGAAATCCTGCATTTTTAAGTTCTGCCTTTCTGCTTCATTTTTTTCCAAATCCTCTGCCACCACCACCTTTTTTTTCCCTTGATGGGGAAATGGGGAGGTTATGAGAGTCCCCAATAAACCAGGTTGCATTAATTTAGAGGATGTGCATATGTAACAGTTAACAGTTACAAACATATGTTAAAAAATGAAAGCTTGTGGCTTGTTTTATGTTTCAGAGGACATCATGTACTTCAAGAAGATAGAGCTTCGCACCAAGATGGGACGCCGAGGCCGGATTCTGGAGCCTCTGGGTAAGTGGTTGTGCAAGTGGCACCAGCTGACAAAGCTGTGCTCTCCCTGGGAAGGGCCTTGGCTAGCAAGTATGTGTTATGCATTGTCGGCCTTTAACTCCTTAAACCTCAGGTCCATGTCCCCTGCATTGTCGGCCTTTAACTCCTTAAACCTCAGGTCCACGTCCGCTGCATTGTTGGCCTTTAACTCCTTAAACTTCAGGTCCACGTCCGCTGCATTGTCGGCCTTTAACTCCTTAAACTTCAGGTCCACGTCCGCTGCATTGTCGGCCTTTAACTCCTTAAACTTCAGGTCCACGTCCGCTGCATTGTTGGCCTTTAACTCCTTAAACCTCAGGTCCACGTCCGCTGCATTGTCGGCCTTTAACTCCTTAAACCTCAGGTCCACCTCCCTGCAGTGTCGGCCTTTAGCTCCTTAAACCTCAGGTCCACCTCCCTGCAGTGTCGGCCTTTAACTCCTTATACCTCAGGTCCACCTCCCTGCAGTGTCAGCCTTTAGACTCCTTAAACCTCAGGTCCACCTCCCTGCAGTGTCAGCCTTTAACTCCTTAAACTTCAGGTCCACCTCCCTGCAGTTCAGTGCAGTGATTCAGGAGACCAATGGTTCCTTTCTTTCGGTGAGCAGGAGCTTCTGACTGTCAAAAATGTTGACAACAATACCCGCTATGCACAGGAGTGGGTTTTTTTAATGGACTCACTGCACTTATTTTAGTTGTAAAAGCACAGCTGTGTGTGCGACCAGTATGTGTGTCTGCCATGACCAGCAGAGGCTTTATTTGGGGTGAAATGAACACTTGTGTGGACTGACACTGCCCAAGGTACTAGAGAAGACCACAAATTATTCAGAACAGTTTAGGTTCATGCATCAAGACGCATCATAATCAACACAGACAGCGAATAGGAGACAGGAAAATCTTGAATGGGAAGGGGTCATTAGGTCACTAACATCACAGCTACAGTCAAGTAAACTTTCTTTCAACGGAGCTGTTGTCATGCAGTGCCCAATCAGTTTCAAGATTTCAACGTCATGCATATTGCATTGTTGGTAAAACAAGGAACTTTCTTGATCGCAAAAATAAACACATGCCAGTAGCCGTTTCTGAGGCTACTGACAACTCAAGCAAGTGAAAAAGCCGGACTAAGGGACTCTTTAGCAAATCGGCATTAGTGGCTATCCACGTCTAATTTTATTTGCTCATCATGCATATGGGCCCTGTTGCATAAATATTGACACAACATATGAAGCCTATAAATGAAAACAAATATTCTGTGAGCCTCTTCTGCAGTAGCTAACTAAGATGTGAAAACTGCTCAGTTTTTTCTTTCTTTTCTGTCATCCATTTTCTGTTTCCCTGGCCGCAGCAGCCACTTAGAAGAATGTCTGACACCAAACCCTGCTGCCTCTTATCCCAACCAGGGCTGTACGTCTCTGTGTGTGTGTGTGTGTTGCAGGCACGCACGGCCACATGAAGTGCCAGTTCAGCGGCAAGTCCACATCACAGGACGTGGTGCTGATGTACCTGTACAAGCGTGTGTTCCCCAAGTGGACCTACCAGCCAGAGGTGCCCACCCTGGACACCCCGCAGCCCGACGGCCAGGAGCAGGGGCAGGCCTACCAGATGTTTGACTGAACGCTGCTCACTGGAGGAAGTGGACAGACAGGAGAGGGGGCAGGCCTACCAGATGTTTGACTGAACGCTGCTCACTGGAGGAAGCGGACAGACAGGAGAGGGGGCAGGCCTACCAGATGTTTGACTGAACGCTGCTCACTGGAGGAAGTGGACAGACAGGAGCAGGGGCAGCCCTACCTGATGTTTGACTGAACACCGCTCATCCCAATGAGTGAAGGACATCATGGACAGACAAATGCAGTGGCTGACCTGTGAACTCAGTGCTGGGCGTACAAAGTGGTAGATAGGGTAGAATGCAAACACAGACTGGGTGGAATACTGGATGTGTGTGATAACTCCACTTGTGAACATGACTGGTTGGTGTTAGTGGTGTGAATTGTTTGAGTAGTATGCACAGGCTAGATGTGCTTGACAGGCAACCACTCACTCTAACCATTTCCTGCTCTGCATTTGTGACATCTGGCGGATTGGCAGTGAGGTGAACTAGGCAGGTGGTTAAGGCAGAGTACACCCGTTTAGATACATACTGATTATTCACCTGGATAAAATCGATTACTTCAGTCTGGGATTTCCACACACAAAACAAATCTTTCTTATTTTGTCTTCCACTTAACTGTACGACCTTTGTTATTCCCTCACTGAAGTTTAAAGGTTCATTTTTTCTCCTCTTTTCTGAGGGGGTCTGTAGTTTTCTCAGACTACAGAGGTTGTCTTTAAAATGATGCCTGGAAGTTTTGTTTTATCAGTGCTCGCTTTGGCACATGCTCACTTACTAGGATGCTGCGACTGGTTTCACTGTGGAAACACAAGGCTGTCACGATTGTGTATGTGACTGACTGGTTTCACCGTGGAAACACAAGGCTGTCACAATTGTGTATGTGACCGACTGGTTTCACCGTGGAAACACAAGAGTGTCATAATTGTGTATGAGCCGATGGCGGCATTGATGGATTTATTATCTCTGTGTTACATTGACTTCAAAGTGCCATGGGCTGTGTAGAAAGTGTATGTCAATGGGCGTACGTGCAGTCATCTGGTATGTTAGGTATGGGATGTGTAGGTGAATGGACTGTAACCATAAGGTGTTTTTATGAAAATGTACATGTACATGATCATCCTGGTGTGAGCAGCACAAGCTTCCATTGAACCCTGATGTTAAGTAGCCACTGTGAGTGTGAAGACATGGTGCACACAGTGAGCTGTTAAAACACGTGACTGTGACTGTGATGTACTCCGGGCTTTTCCCTGCTCTGTCTTTTAGTGAAATAAACATGTGACAGCTGTCATCTTCTTTTTGTGTGTATGATTGTGGAAAGGTGAGGGGGACTGTATATATATCTATGTATGTGTGTGTATGGTTTTACTTATGTGTATAATTATGGAAGGGGGGGGGGGCTGTATGTGTTTGTGTGTGGTGTTACTTCTTTTTGTGTGTATAATTATGGAGTGGCGGTGCTGTATGTGTGTGGTGTTACTTCTTTTTATGCGTATAATTATGAAGTGGGGGGGGGGGGGGGGGGGGGGGGGACTGTATATAATGTGTATGGTGTGTGGTACTTTCTGTGTATAAGATGGAAAGGTTATGGATGGGAGGGGGGAACTGTATATTATGTGTGTGTGTGGTGGACATGGGGGGGGGGGTACAATGGTCTAATATTGTATCGTAATCCAGTGAAACCAGGAAGCATGGGATCAAACCCCAGTCACAGCAGGGCAGGGGACAGTGGGTGTACCAGAGTACCCAGAAAAAACTCCAGGCTCTATTCATCAGCTTCAGTGGCCATGGCAGCAGGGTGTGCCGACCAGGTACAGTGTCTGACAGCGACCAGTCAGGTATAGCAACCAGCCAGGTACAGCGTTTCTGCCGGCAACCGCCTACAGGTAACCATGGCACAGCCAGACTTCACTATCTTCACAAGCATTTCAAAATGGCCACGGTCTGTAGTGGATAATTCAACCGATGCAGAAAGTCCAAAGTACTGCTGCATGCCTCATTTTCAGAGCTCCATGCCATCAAAACTGCACACCTCTCCTACAGCAACTCCACTGGCTCCCAATTTCTGAACGAATAAAATACAAAACTGCTTGCATGTGTTACAACACAATCACAAGTTCCACTCCCTCTTATCTTTCTGAGCTACTACACCTTTACAGTCCTTACCACTCTCTCCGCTCTTCATCAGACACGCATGCTCAAATTCCAACGCTTCAACCGCAAAACCCATGGCTTTTGCACTTCTTTACACTTTGGCCCCCACATCTGGAACAATCTCCCCCAAGACATCAGGAACTCTGCTACTCTCTTCCTTCAAAAGCAAACTGAAGACATTTCTCAAAATATTTCAGCTAAGCAACATTGTCCATCACCCCTATCAGTCTGTACAGTGTGTGTGTGTGTGTGTGTGTATGTGTGTGTGTGTGTGTGTGTGCATGTGCGTGCGTGCATGCGTGTGTGTGTGCATCTTTTGCATAGTTACGCTTGAACCCTTGTCTACAGTATGTTTTAGCTTTTCTTTCTTTTTTCTTATATACATTTTTATTGCTGATAACATTTCCATCTCAATGTACATTATGTGTACTATGCTATGCTTGTTCAGTGCTTTGAGCCACAGGGTAGGCGCTTTACAAATTTCCATTATTATACACACATGGTCAACTTTGAATCATCATCTGACAGCCATATTCTATAGAAGCCAGTTGGATTGTGGGACAGCTTAAACTCTCGTGGTTCAGTTTTGAAGAGGGAAAAAAAAAGGGGGGGGGGGGGGGGGGAGGTGTGGCAGGCTAATGCAGGTGTGTGAACATCCAAATTTGCTGGACACTGGAGTAAAAACAAACACCACACACACAGGTAGCACATAGCTTCAGCAAACACCGATTTATTACGTTTTCTTTGGATGCCAGAACAGAACGAGGGCAGAAGGGCTGGAATGCCTGGATTAACTGCTTATTAGGATCTCAGAATTAATACGAAAATCATTGAATCATAACATTATAATACACCAAATCCATTTACTGGCAGCGTTACAACCCTGAACATAAAGACAATAACAACGTAACAGGAATATGATGTACCTTGACTCCTTGTTGTCTTTTAACAAAAAAAGATCCCTGATTAAAAAGATGAGAGGAGAGGAAGGTGGAAAACTATTAGAAAGGAAAAACATTCTGGGTGGGAGGGGGAAAAAGGGGGGGGGGGGGGGTATGATACTTGCAAAAAAAAAAGACTAACATGATATTGTCCCCCTGTCAAACCTCTTCCAACCCCCCAAAGAATAGGGTTGCCACGCTGGCTCAGAGGGAGAAGCAGACCGGTGGAGAGCAGCACAGTGTCAGTGTTCACATGACTGATATGGCATTCCAAAGTACAACATACAAAGCATTTTTAGCAAAAACATGGCCTTTAATTATTAATGCTGAACATAGTGCTCAAAAAGACATGACCAACAGGAACAACTGCTCAGGTGACTCACAATCACAAAAATGCTGATGAGCAACACTCAGAAAAACACAACTGTTTTAGAGAGACCTTCAAAACAGATCATGGTCATCAGAACTATAAGAACTGCAGCTTTGGCAAATGCACTGTTTACCTCCCTTAAAACTACAACATTGTACCGTGACACTGCAGAGCTTTAAGGGAGGTAAACGGTGCATTTCCCAAAGCTGCACAGTATTATCAATAATACAGACTGAACCTGCTTGGATTACAGAAATAAACAGTTTTGAGACATTATCAAACCCAGTTTCATACTTTGAAATTTTGTCAATCAAAACTAGTCTGAAAGTATGAAACTCCACTGAGGTTACCATGATGAAAAGTTTGAAAGATCTCATTTAAATCATCCTGGAGAAAAAGTAAATATTATCTTATTAAGTGGCGAAAACTTATAAAAGTATCTCTCTTAAAATGATCACGCAAAGTTTCAAAAACTTGTAAAATGCTAGTTTCCAGGAAAAAGTTGATCTTAGGATTTTTGGTGAGTTAGGAAACACAATTTTTTTCTCCTTTGAATAAAAGCAAGTTAAAAAAAAGAAGGTGTGATCTGGGTCACACATTAAACAATTGCCCAAGTTTGAGACTAACTGGGTCCAAACTCACCAAAGAATTCAACTAGAAAACGTCAACTGTTTGATGTTTCTGTGGCCCTGAAGTACCCGCCAAGTAAACTTGCACTATTTAAAGTGCCCTCCAAAATGACAAATTGAAGGTTTTTGACAGGGCCTCCAGGCTTATCACTGATCATTACACTGACTGACATTTACTACAAATCTATAGAAAATCGGTGGATGGTTAAAGCCAGCTTTTGATTGCTTGTCTGGGGAGCAGTGGGATAGGAGCATGCACTGCTTGAAGCCCCACTCCTCCAACCCTCCCTCCTGAGGTCACCTCAGTGGACTGACAGGATGTTCAAGTCCAAGAACTAACTCATTCCATCCCAACGTTAGCCGCAGGAATGCTTCCCAGCTGTGGTTGTAGCCACAAGCAGTGCACAATGGAGAGAGGCCACATAGTCTCCTCAGTCCAGGCACCAAGATAAATCAGCACACAACTGTGTTTAATTCTTCTGTTCCAGGTAAACAGGCACCAGTCTGGGTTGCCGAGCTCCAACAATACCATTCCAAAAAATGATAACATTCACAATGTTTGCAGTTTTTAGTTAATTTTAACAACAAAGTGCCACAGGGCTGGTCAGTCAGTGACATGGCACTGTAGAAATCTCAATCAATTTTTATCACTACCTAGGGTTGTCATTGTTACCAGGCTATGCTGTCAGCATCCCCCGAGTCAGTCAAATCTTACAGGAAATACTAACCTCCTTCATAACCATACTGTTTAATCCAATCACATTCCCAGTGTTTCCCCATTTCTGAAAAATCCCTTTGGTAACAGCAATAATTCTTCTGCTTTTGAATAGTATTGCAAAACTATAAAACTGGAGTTTAAAGCCTGTTAGCACACAGGCGAGTGCAGATTTGCTCAATATTGCATGCTTTCCAATGCAAACAACAGCCATTTTTATATTAATCATAATACACAAGAGGCAAGGAGCTATAAACAACAGAAACAAAATGTTCATGCATAAACTGACCGTAAAACGTACAGTGCTTTAAACTGCTGGTTGGCTCATGGAAATGCAGTTAAACAATAAAGATCTCAAACACTGAAAGCTAAAATGGGTCACCTTTTACACTCAGTAGAACACACAGATCTCTCTCTGTATATATGTAATATATCACAAAGATTCACAAACACTACAAGTTTGTGTTCATGCATAAGTTCTACCACTTCTCCCCAACACAATCCACCCCAACAGTCATAAACTTGCAGCACTTTCATTGCAGTAAATCATTTATCAGAATTCACCAGAACACCCCCTCCCCCCCAACACACACACACACACACACACAAATTAAACACATGGATATTAATATTACATGCTTGTTCAGTACATGCAAATAAAAAAGTGGAGTGAGAGGGGGTGGGGAAGAAGTTACATGTATCATTCATACCAGGCACCCTCAACCAACTTTCAACACGAGACAACATACATACACATGTGTACACACATAATTACGTGAATGGTGCAATCATGCGCTAATGCCATGAATTTCACACTGCAATTTCAGGGAGTGAACAGAGCTAAAATTAAACATGACAACAAATATTTAAGCAATTTCAAACAGACTAATTAATAATTTCCCAAACAATTGCAGTCTCAGATTCCAAAGTGTCCAAAGCCTTCAGCATCAATGTTGTAGGTTCTAGCAGTTAGTGGTATTGTATTGTCAACATTTAAGTGTGATACCGATACTGTTACACGTCATTCTACTTTCTATCAACATTCACATGAGGAATGGTCAATATTAATTTTGTGTGTTATAGTGTCAATATTTCACATGTCAAACTCTAGGTGTCAACACTTTACAGCATAGATACTTCATGTGTGTGTTCAATGCTAATAGTTTTTACATCATTCTGCTTCACATGCTTTTTTTTCATTTTGTTCATCCCTCTCATCATTCATGTTGCTTGCCCAGTAACCATTTCTTTCTTACTTGAAAAATGATGTATCCCCAAAATGTGCATGCACTTTGTGTTATCCTGTTCAAACAAGCATTCTTTTTACCCTTTTGTGTCTTGGTCTTTTTCACAACACCTGGCAGTCAGGTCCAGTTAAGATTTTCTTGTTTGTTTGCATTCACACAAAGCCATGCTGATTCACATGTACACTGAAAAAATTTACAAAATAACAGACTCGCTATTTTTCAAATGTCTCATTTAAGTATCCTTACTTGAGCATAATAAACACTGTCAGTATCACACATCATATACATATCAATTATCATACAGATAAATTACAATATTTAACCACCCATCTACACTGATAATGAAACGCACGTCAGAAAACACAAATGAGACAAAGGTGTTCATAAAAGCCGAACAGGACAGAGGAAAATGGTTTTGATTCTGCTGTCAGGGCTAAGCTACATAAACTGTTATATTGTACAGAGCATTTTATGTACAAGATGAGGACTGCGGTGTGATATGCAACTGCAAGCTGACTGGGTGAACATGCCATTCTCGCTACAATACCAAACGTTAGTCGGTCACCAGTTGTGTCAGGTGAATTTGTGACAGTGGGTGTAGGATTACTCGTGCTCCAAGGATGGTGCGCATATGCATGCAAGTCATAAACTACAAGAGTTAAAACAACTTATCCCATCAGACCGTTCCCAAGGATTACTCAGGAGGTGAGGGTATGAAGGTGGCAGAGATGGAATCATGTCTTAGAAATGTAGACTACAGTGCAGACAACAAAATCTCTATACACCATCACTATTTTGCACATCCCAGCCTCCCTTCCAATCATGTGACCTTGGTCACCAACAATGGTCCATTGTTGACCCCAATAACATATTCAAAATAGAAACATATGCAGTATCAATAAGGGTAACATAACAAGAATGGTGAAAAGAACTGCAAAAATTTCTAAATGTGCTCCAGTGAAAAGCGCTCCATTACAGCATCACAGGATCTATCGCGCTCCAGGTTTATCTCACTATTCTTTCACTCATCAGTTTTAAACCGCGTGACTAGTACGAGCTGAACCACACTGGGTAAATGTACAGTGGAACCCCTTGCGTAAGACCATCCTAAAAACCACGCACAGTGGTCTTAAGAGAGGGGTTGTCCATGGGAAGGCTTTCATCAGTGGGCTGACAGGGAAACAGGATGGAAAAGGTGCCAGAAAAAATAGTGGTCCTAAGAAGAGAGGTGGTCTTTGATCACCGCTTCTGTTGTATCACACTTCACCCCGAAGAGAACTAGTGAACCGGCAGACCTGTCACTATCCACGGGACTATCAGCAGCTCTGACTTTGAGAACCATTAGTTTCCACTTCCAGACTGCAGCTGCAGGTGTCATCCTCTCGGCTGCAGCCGTCATGTCACCTAGAGGTGCTGGATGCCAGAACTGTTGATGGAACTTCGTACAGGATCACCGGCAGGTCACCATGCAGTCGTGGTATTGGCAGCTCCACCTCACCCTGCCAAGAGATCACATCATGTAGCATACATGGTGGCAAGAGCTCATGTTATGTAGCATACATACAACTATATGGTGCCACGAGATGATCATGTTATGTAGCATACTGTATACAAGTAAATGTTACAACTACATGGTGCCATGAGATCATGTTACGTAGCCTACTGTATACAACTACATGGTGCCAAGAGATCATGTTATGTGGCATGCTGTATACAACCACATGTACATGGTGCCAAGAGATCATGTTATGTAGCTTAGTATACAACGTTCTACATGGTGTTGATTTACCTATATTCACATTCATAACAATGTCAGCATCACTGTCAGCATCACCCTCACAGTGATCCTAGTTGTGACTGTGATTGTGAGTTCTCAAGTCTGCACTTTGGGCAGTGATCTGCCACCTGGGGCTTTTATTTGATAAATGTGCTGTCATTGCCCTGATATAACCGCAATGGTCGACTGGGCGTAAAACACCAATTTACTTACTTACTTACTGCCTGATGTCATTATCATCATCATTATGATACTAGTTACAGTCTATAATAATATGCAGGGATCAAGCAATGATGTTACATAAATCCACTGTGCACAATCACTGGGTGAAGGAGCATGTGTTTTGTGGGGGTTGTCTGAGGTGGGGGGGGTAGACAAAGGATAACACTGTAAATGACTAAATAACAGTCTATATCCCTAGGGAAGAGAATTCTCTCAACCGTCCTGCAGGGAATCGAACTCCCGATCTTTTGATCATATGTCTGGCACTCTACCAGACTACCCAGTACCGCTAAGCTATCCCCACTTATTAACAACTAAATAATATAGATCTATTATCTCAGCCTAAAGAGTTCAGATTTGTGGTTCTATTAACGTGTACTATTTACATGTATTATTAAAATGTATAACACCATTGCTGTATTACTATTACTGTTAGTTCTGTGCATATTATACCTGAAACATGAACACACCAACACACACACACACACACACACACACACACACACACACACACACACACACACACACACACAAGCTACCATAACAGTGACACAAACACAACAACCAGTAAATTATGCATACCTGTGGTCTAAGATTATAACATCGTTCCATTGTCAAGCGGTTGTCCCTAACAACCTGCTGGTAAAATTCATGGGCTAAATCTCCATCCTCATCAAAAAACATGGACCTGAAAATAGATTTATAACAGTTAACACATTACATTACAATACATAATTTACAACTACAACTTGTAATATACTTACTTACAAGACTAAAATCCTAACAATGAAAATAATGTTTACTTGCTAGTCAAAGCCTAGATTTGTGGTTCTACTATTTAAGGAAGCCAGACTGATTTGGCAGTTAAACTTAATTACTAAATAGTCATATTTTTTTCTCCTCATTTTTTTAATGGCTGTGGAAATATGTTTCACATTGAAGTGACAGGCATGGAATGGAAGGCACCACAA
>JABMCL010002313.1:1107500-1122500 GCA_018857735.1 Alviniconcha marisindica | reverse complement strand
CAGCCCCTGAGATCAAAGGGCTCTTAAGAAAAATGCTCTTTATTTGGCTAGAGAAAATACTACTGAAGGTTTGAAAGATTTCCTTTACTTATTGTGATGATAATAATTAATATGTGTGATATTTTATTTGGTTATGGTGATGGTCATATTATTATTAATAGTATTCACAACAGAATTAGGATGAGGTGAAATGAACTGAATTGGTGAATGTGCATGTCACTGTGTGTGCATGCACGCGCACGTGTGTGTGTGTGTGTGTGTGGTGATATTAACTCAGAGCATTGCTTTTGTCTATGTACTGGTTTCAGGTGTTGACTATGTGATTAAAGGACTTAACTTTAAAAAGGTGAGCCTAGCTTAATTTTTCACTTCTAAGGGTCAACTTTGTAACAATTTGAATAAAAGTTAAAACTTTATATATAAAAACAAATTTAATCAGCAAGTCAAAAGCAAGTAAAAGTAGCTTACGTTAATGTTTTACTCACACAAGTCAAAAGCAAATATTTAAACCACTCAAGAATCAACAATATTTAATAATTTATTTATCCTCTGTACAAACATGAAATTTAAATTATGGTCACAGGCAAAATAAACATAAATCATAAGTCGTGTATGCCTACTGCATTGACTAGTAATCTCTCTCTCTCACTCATTATACTAATGTTGATAATGGCAGTTGCATTCAGTGTGTAGGTAACCTGTATTTTTCAGTACAGTGTTGACTTTTGCGTTATTATGTTTTTATGTTTACAAGGGATGAGGCCAGCAGTTTGACTTTAAGGCAGTCAAAAACACTGTCTTTATCTTTAAGGCAGTCAAAAACACAGTCTTTAAGTTTAACTTTAAGGCAGTCAAAAACAGTCTTTAACTTTAACTTTAAGGCAGTCAAAAACAGTCTTTAACTTTAAGGCAGTCAAAAACAGTCTTTAAGTTTAACTTTAAGGCAGTCAAAAACTCAGTCTTTAAGTTTAACTTTTAGTGGTCAAAGAACAATCTTTAACTTTTCGGCAGTCAAAAACACAGTCTTTAACTTTAAGGCAGTCATAAACACAGTCTATAATTAGTTTAAAGCAGTCAGCAACAGTCTTTAAATTTAAGGCAGTCAAAACACAGTCTTTAACATTAATACAGTCAAAAGCACTGAGCATGAAAACAGCATAGCTCAGCCAAAAACAGATTATAAGTGTCCTAGTTTTACATCTCATATTTCACCCTTTAACTGTTGCTTAAGTTTCATTTTGTAGCTTTATAAAGGGTATTACCCTGAAAATTTGCATGTTGCATTTTGTCCTAATAAATAGAATTCTGTTTAACCTGTTTAGCTTTTATTTGTTTGTATAGATTACAGTCTTTAAGGCAGTCAAAACACATTCAAATGCAGTGTATCTGGTTGTGTTTTGCTTTTTCTTTTTGAGTTTGAGTTTGACTGACATGAACAATGCCCAGACCTGAAGCAATCTCCTTACTGCTTGCTCAGGGCTGTAACCTTTCAGCCTGTGGTGGGATTTCCCATGTTGTAAAGTAAGTAAGTAAACATTGTGCTTGACATCCACAGAAACCGTACAGCTTATTAGGGATGGGGAGAAGGGGGAACGGGTTTATGGAGGTGGGGGAGAGGGAGACTATTATACCTATCACTACACTGTTACCACCAGAATGACTCCTGCATTAAGAATAAGATGGGCAGTGATGAGAGCCATTTTAATGTTTCATTAATTGTGAGGGACAAATCACAAGACAGTGTCCAGAGACCACAATATTTGAAGAGAAAGGAAAGCCGAAGCGGATTCAAACTGAGGTCCCTCTGCTTACCAGCCTGATGCCTTACTGCTAGGCCGAAGCGGCTAACACATTGTGGTTAGACTCTTAAAGTGTGTAAGTTTGACTTAGGTACAGGTGTAACCTTTCAGCCTGTCGTGGGATTTTCCATGTTGTGTTTAGACTTAAAGTTAAAGCTAAGTGTGTAAATTTGACTTGGGTACGGGTGTAACCTTTCAGCCTGTCGTGGGATTTCCCTGTTGTGTTTAGACTCTTAAAGCTAAGTTTGTAACTTTGAATTGGGTACAGTTTTGGTCTATTTTTAAAGTTCAAAGTGTGCATTGACTAAAGTAGTAAAAACAGTAGGTGACCCTGTACAGGTGACATATCAGAATCTGTTCACATGGTCGTTATTGGCATCTGACAGTGTCTCAATTCACATCTTATTGTCTCTTCTGTTGATATGGTGATTGGTCATTATTTGCATCTTATTGTCTCTACTTCTATTGCCATGGTCATTATTGGCATCTTACTATCTCTACTTCTTCTATCAACATGGTCATTGTTGGCATCTTATTGTCTCTACTTCTATTGCCATGGTCATTATTGGCATCTTACTATCTCTACTTCTTCTATCAACATGGTCATTGTTGGCATCTTATTGTCTCTACTTCTATTGACATGGTCATTATTGGCATCTTACTATCTCTACTTCTTCTATCAACATGGTCATTGTTGGCATCTTATTGTCTCTACTTCTACTGACATGGTCATTATTGGCATCTTACTATCTCTACTTCTTCTTTACTTCTATTGACATGGTCATTATTGGCATCTTACTATCTCTACTTCTTCTATTGACATGGTCATTATTGGCATCTTATTGTCTCTACTTCTATTGACATGGTCTCAGTTGCCATCTTATTGTCTCTACTTCTATTGGCATGATCTCAATTGACATCTTAATTATCTCTACTTCTATTGACATGATCTCAGTTGACATCTTATTGTCTCTGCTTGTATAGGCATGGTCATTTTTGCCATCTTATTGTCTCTACTTCTATTGGCATGATCTCAATTGCCATCTTATTGTCTCTACTTCTATTGACATGATCTCAGTTGACATCTTATTGTCTCTATCTATTGACATGGTCTCAATTGCCATCTTATTGTCTCTACTTCTATTGGCATGATCTCAATTGCCATCTTAATTGTCTCTACTTCTGTTGACATGATCTCAATTGACATCTTATTGTCTCTACTTGTATTGGCATGGTCATTATTGCCATCTTATTGTTTCTACTTCTATTGACATGGTCATTATTGGCGTCTTAGTGTGTCTACTTTGATTGACATGATCATTATTGCCATCTTATTATCTATAGCCAGAATGATGGGGCTGAAGTTAAATGTTTGTTATGCTTCGTGGCGAGAGGAGGTCCCTCTTTCCATGGAAGACCGCAGCTGTATCGTACTAAGGCAGCTTATTTACTGGTATGAGGGGTGCGACAGGGCAAGGGAGACAACCTGCCCTAGGGGTTCCCAAGTTTTTCATTTTGTGTGGGGCTGCTGTGACTCGTATGAATCCACAGCTGTGGCCCTCAGCTCCCACACCGGAGAAGAGTCTACACTGGCATAGGGAGGGGTAATGGGCATTTGGGAATATAATTGTTTATCATTGGAATGAGATCTAGTGATAGGTCAAATGCTGGTAATTTGATGATGTTGATATTTTGATGACCAAAATGCTACATGCTTAAAGTTGGGTCACATATTTGTCTAAAAGATATCTGTTCTCGTTGCCTAGTGTTTAGGCAAACTTACTATAACGATGCTGGAATATTGATGTACATGTCATACTAATTAAATAGCACGTGGATACATATGTGCGGTTGTCAACAGAGTCAGGGTGGTCCCGCCGAGGCAAGAGCACAGAATTGTACGCAATGAAAGCAGGACCACCAATTGTTAAGCTGTTTAATATCTGGCACTTTATGAATAAAGTTGCCCTTTTTCACTCACAGTTGTGTGTTGGACTTGATGTGTGGCATAAAAGGTTTTATGTGAATCAAAGAACATAAATGTTTGTTATGCTTGGACTGAATTTGAAGTCAGGCATATACTTCAGCTACAGTAATGTTCCTGATAATTGATATGATAAACTCCATTATTGAAATCCCCAAAAGTCAGAGTGCACCTGCCAGAATGGCTGGAGACAGTGCACTCACATACAACAGTCTGTTACAATGCACTCACACACACCATATATATATATATATATATATATATATATATATATATATATATATATATATATATATATATATATATATATATATATATATATAACAGTCTTGACAGTGACCACATACGACAGTCTGTGACAGTGCATTCATGTATGTCAGTCTGTGACAGTGCACTCACATACGACAGTCTGTGACAGTGCACTCATGTATGTCAGTCTGCGACAGTGCACTCACATACGACAGTCTGTAACAGTGCACTCATGTATGTCAGTGGCAGTGCACTCACAGTGACAGTCTGCAACAGTGCACTTACATATATATGACAGTCTGTGACAGTGCACTCTTGTATGTCAGTGATAGTGCACTCACATAATTATGACAGTCTGACAGTGCACTCATGTATGTTAGTGACAGTGCTCTCACATATAATTATAACAGTCTGTGACAGTGCACTCACATACAACAATCTATACAGGAAAACAGTTGCACACACCACCCTCTGGGTGATCCTCAGAGTTTTAGCTGAGGAATGCCAACCAACAAAAAACCCCACCAGATTTGATGACCTTGACCTAGTTTTTAGGTCACAGCAAGGAGTGTCCAAACGGTAAAGAGTTATATTTCCTCTAAAAGTTCTGATTCAATCATATTCTAGCATTGTATCATCGTTGCATTCCCATACCTTTTGTAGTAAATGTACCTTGATCCAGTAAACTTCAAAACCATAGTACAGTTTCAAAACAGTAAAATTCCTGTTTCTCTGCTTAAAATGTGAGTCAGTGACTGAGTGAGTGTACTGTGTGTCAGTGTGTGTGTGTGTGTGTGTGTGTGTGTGTGTGTGTGTGTGTGTGTGTGTGTGTGTGTGAGTGTTTCAAAGGTGGTGGGTTACTGATTGTTAAAAAATAATTGTTTTATTACTTATGCTAACAGGACATTTGGGTTGTGTTACCGGAGAGGGTAAGGGTACAGCAGGTGAAAGTGCAGCGCTAATAGTCCTGCCTACTTGTCATTGTAACTCAGCTCCATGTGTATCTAGTACATGTATGTATTCATTTTACCACTGGGTTTGGGTTTCTGTGGACATCAAGCACCATGTTTACTTTTACCACTGGGTTTGGGTTTCTGTGGACATCAAGCACCATGTTTACTTTTACCACTGGGTTTGGGTTTCTGTGGACATCAAGCACCATGTTTACTTTTACCACTGGGTTTGGGTTTCTGTGGACATCAAGCACCATGTTTACTTTTACCACTGGGTTTGGGTTTCTGTGGACATCAAGCACCATGTTTACTTTTACCACTGGGTTGTTTATGACTGCAGCCAGCTGGGGACTTCATCTTGACACGCTGTGGCGGTGGATTTGGCGACATCATGGCTGAATATGTCATTGGACACATCATTGCTTGGGAGAGAAACTTTGCTGGCTTGAGACTCCAGCAGGAACAGAAACTCTGGAACAAGTGAGAGGCTTTTTAACCTTTAGAAAACAATTGTTTATGGCTGAAGTAATTGGTTTCAGCGTCTCCACATGTGGGTGTAAAGGCCCCAGAAGCCACAGGAGCAGCAGCACTACTCAGTTATAGCAGTGCATATAAAAAATTATATATATATATCTGGTTGCTGTGTTAATGTTTCTTGATGCAGGAGAATATTTATTGTTTCTCCTTGACTGGCAGGGAAGCATCCCCCACTCCTTTTTGATTTCCAGGTGCCTAGGGGGCTTTTATGGACACTGGGCCCAAAGCACACAGGACCAGCATACTCTGCTCTGAATCCCAGTTAGTCTGGTGAACTGGGTTTTCCACCACTGAGTCCAAAGCACACAGGTCCAGCATGCTTTGGTCTCAGTCCCACTGAGTCCAAAGCACACAAGTCAGTCTGGGTTTTCCATGACTGAGCCCAAAGCACACAGGTCCAGCATGCTTTGCTCTCAGCCACAATCTGGGTTTCCCACCACTGGGTCCAAAGCACACAGTCTGTTTTTCCTCACCAGACTGGGAGATGAAGTACAGCACTGAGCCGGAACTTTCTTTCTTCCTTTTTCTTGCGTGTGATAATTTTCAGCACATGGACGAAGGCGGCAGTGGTGGTAGTGGTGTTGGGGTAGGAGGTATGGAAGTACTTTCGTTGTATTACTTAAGTCAGACTGTGAGAGGGTGAGACCATAAACAGCAAAATAAACATGCACACTATTTATTAGGGAAACTGATTTCCAACCTCAGGTTCTTTCTAATCCCAGCAATCTGTTGCTCACCCTGCGGGCTTGACTGCAAACCCAGGGGCTGAACCGGACTGGCTGGCCGACTGGCACTCTAACCAGGTCTGCTGTCCATCACAGCTCAAGATGTACATGATTGTGCTCAGAGTCAGAGTCAAAGACAATTTTGCTGTAAGTTTTTTTCTTTCTCTGTGGCTTACAGGGGTCAGTTTGGAGAGTTCCGGCCTCTGTTTACCTTGTCTGTTGGGATTCTTGGCTACGGGTCAATAGGCAAAAAAGGTAGTAACTCCGGCTTTAAAGAAAATATTTTCTGGTTGAGGTTTGTTGTTTTCATCTTCTTCCCTGAAACCTTCCATAATTTTCCTCCCTGACACAACTACTGTTGGCTCTCACAATATTTCTTTCTATGATTCTGCCAAGAACCTTGGATTCATTCTTGACTCTGAACCATATGAAAAACCATGTCATAAATAATCTTCAAACCACTTATTAGTTAAATCTGCACGTTTCTCACTGAAGATGCAGCCAGAACTCTTTTACCTCCTATGGCCTCTGATGACTTGACTCCAGATACACTTCCCTCTTTTACTGACAAGGGTATGCTTGAAATCCAACAATCACTGCAAGACTCATGATGTTTGCACTTTCTTTTAGTCTTACTTTGGAGTCCACATTTGGAATTCACTCCCACAACTGGCTCAAGACCATAAGCGCTGCTCAACTCTAACAAAGTAACATCATTTAAAATGAAACTGAAAGCTTTCCTTTTCTCACAGTACTTCTATTGCAACTAATACCAGAACGTAGTTTTTGCTTCATATTTGTATCTGTGTTTATGTGGTATGCTTCTGAGTGTGTGTGTTTGGGTGGGTGGGTGTGCACGTGCGACTGCATGTGTGTGTGTGTGTGTGTGTGTGTGTGTGTGTGTGTGGTGTGAGTTAGTGTGTGTGTGTGATGAGTGTGTGTGTGTGTGTGTGTGTTTGTGTGTGTGTGTGTATGTGTGTGTGCCATGTGTGTGTGTGTGTGTGGTTTGTCTGTGTATGTGGCGTGTGTGTGTGGCGTGTGTGTGGTGTGTGTGTGTGGTGTGTGTGTGTGATCTGTGAAATATGCCTGGCTTTGTTCAGTGGCTGCAGCCTGCAAGGCCATGGGGATGACAGTGTGGGCGGTCAGCCGCTCTCACAATTCAACGCCCTCTCCTACCATTGACCACTTCAGGTTGGTTTCCGTTGCTGGGACTTGTATTCAGTTCCGTCTTTCACAATCATCGTATACCATATTTTTAGACCTTGGATCCTGGATAAGTGTCATAATCACAGTTAGCTTTTTGACTTCTGCACATGGAAAAATCGCGTGAGTCTATGTGGTTAGTGTTTGTGTGGCTGCCATGGCAAACAACTTTCATGTCGCTGGTTTCTTGGAGGCTGTGTGCTTAATCCATGCGCGGTCATCACCCTCGGCTGTGCTTAGTTAAAGGGCAGCTAAAGCAAAGAGGCATCACAGGCCCTATCGGTAGGATTTAAAAAAAATAGACACATTCATTTGTCACTCAGTTTCTGGTCCTGTCTGTCATTAGTGTTTCCATTTTGTTCTCAGCAGTTTGTATCACTGACGTGAACAAGGCCAGATTATCTGCTCTCCATTGATGAAGAGTGACCCAGCATGGCTGCACTATGAGGAGCTCAGATTTGAAGCAAAAAAATGTTTTTACTCCAACTGAAGCCTGCAGATGGAGATATTTGTGCATTCTGTACATTTTCAGGCCAACTTGCAACTTCCCTTTGTTTGCCCTTCCACGTGCATGTGTATGGTCTACATGCTACTGAAAGCATTTGAAGTATCAATGAAGAAACAGCATGCCCTTGTAAAAATACCCCAGTTCACCATATTAGGAATAGCATGTGTTGTTTTGACTGATTAAGCTGTATTCAGTAAATTAAACTTTGCAGTCTGACAAAAACCAAACAACAACAACAACAACAACAAAAACCCACTGATATGGGAACACTAAAAATTAGCAGAATCTGAATTCCAGTTTCATTGCCTTGGATACAAACTAATAGTGTTAGGCTGTCTGTCCACCCAGCCAGCGGGTGTCTGTCCATCCAGGCCTGGCAAAAACTTATTGTAGCTGCTGTAAATGTGATTAAGGTCAACAGTTTGCATAGAGGGGGTACTCGCAGAGCTGTAGCTACATACGAAACTTGTAGTGACTTAGCCTTTGCCACATTCAAATGGCACAGTGGCATCCCACGATTGCAGAACCTGAATGCCTGTCTGAGCTTCCCATTCCACGTTTTACGCTCGCGAAGATTACTAAGTGAGCCCTTACCAAAGGCCACCCCTCTTCCAGGACAGGTTTTTATTGAGGTGTCATTTGGTGACCATCGGAGAGAGTGCTGATGTCGGCGCTCTTTCTGTGCACAGAGGTCCTGATGCCTTAGGGGAGGTGCTGCAGAGTTGTGACTTCCTGTGCAGCATTTTGCCGGAAACGCCAGCCACCTGCAACCTGCTGTCGGGCAATGTTCTCCAGCAGTGCCACGAAAGGGTCAGTTTGTTGCAACGTTCCCCAGCCGAACAGTCTGGGGGTCACCAGCTATATGCAGTTATACATTGACCAGTGCATTCCATAGGGTGAGAGGATTGTGTGCATGTGACTGTTTTTCCTTACCCTGCCACATGGGAAGCCACTCACAGTCATCATAGGATTTATCTCCCTTTCTGGAGGGTGGATGCAGCTTATCATGGCTCAAGATAGTCCTGACAGAACTATGCAGTGCATAACACCATTTTATAGTCCTGACAGAACTATGCAGTGCATAACACCATTTTATAGTTCTGACAGAACTATGCAGTGCATAACAACATCTTATAGTCCTGACATGACTATGCATTGCATAACATTTTATAGTCCTGACAGAATTATGCACTGCATAAACATTTTTTATAGTCCTGACAGAACTATGCTAGTATAGCCTTGGTGTTGTTGCTGGCGTCAGTGTATTTTTGTCACAGCCCTGTATGATCAGCGTTATAGTGTGGCCAGCACCAGCAGGAGCCATTCAGGTGATTTATGGCCCACTTGTTACAAAATCAACATTTGAAAGTCACCACTGTGAGCATTTGTGCCATTTAATGTTAAGAGTCCATGACCTATGTCTATGATGTCGTCAACAAGGTTGGCCTGTGTGGCAGAAATGGCAGTCAGCCTTTGTCTGCTTTTTATTAGTAAAGAGAGAATCAGTATGTCTGCACCTTAAGGACCTTAGGTTGAAGCACTGAAGTATTTCTGTTGCAGAAATATTGATAGAACAACCATACAAAGCCTGCTAATGGAAATATTTGCAAACATTTTGTTTTCAGACAAACATACATCTTGCCTTGGTGTCCCCTTTAATGTTGGAGTTTTCTTGGCCACTATCAGAGTGACCACTTTCAAATTTGGCATGATGCATGATAAACTCCTCTGAGCTGTTCTTCTGTTGATGACCTTGACCTTATTTTGAGGTCATAGTGATAGTGAAAAATTTGAACAGACTTGTTTCCTTGTGAAATTCTGACCCAACTGAGTTTTCACTTTGTACGGTTGTTATATATAAGCATGACAAGAAGACTGGCACATGTTTGATAACAGGGTGCGACTATGCATGTGTTGACTTAGGAAAACATTGCACATCAGAATCTTTATGATAATCACCTTTAAATGTTGCACGTTCATGAACAGCAGTTTTTGAGGACCATGGCCCATTCTTGGGGCTAGTGGAGGGTTTGTGCAAAGGTAAAAGTTGTATTTTCCTGGTTTGAGGGTGAGTCGCTGGGCATTAGCTCTCATCACACACATGCACACACACACAAATACATGTGCACACACACACACACACACACACATGCATGCGCGCGCACACGCACATGCTCACACATGCATACACCCACCCACATGCACACACCTGCATACACCCACCCACATGCACACACCTGCATACACCCACCCACATGCACACACCTGCATACACCCACCCACATGCACACACCTGCATACACCCACCCACATACACACACAAATACATGCGCACATGCACACACATTTAGCTGTTTGGTGTATTTTAGGAAGGTATGGCTATTTGACGGAGTGTTAGAAAGGTTGGGGGATACAAACTGAGGATGACTATACAGTGTGTGCACAATAATTGCTGACCTCATTACTGTCTGTGTGTTGTGTCCTGACTGGTTCTTTCAGAAGTCTGTGTTGATCAACATAGGCAGAGGGAGTGTGATCAGTGAGGAGAGTCTGCTGAAGGCGCTTCAGTAAGTAGTTGCTGTCGTTAAAGGTCTCCCTCGCTAAGATTATTCTGCCCTGGATATTCTCTAAAAATCACGCTCACTGCCTGAAAACTTGACATCATCGCTGAAGCTGAAAATGTAGTGGGCGAATTGTGCAAGACATTCTCATGCTGTGCTCACAGACTCTGTCTGGTCTGTCTGTCCTGTCCAAGAGAGAGGTGGTTGGTGGTGCCACACTGATTTGTAGTTAATAGTAAGGAGCTGGTTGCATTACATAATGAACTGTTAGACATTCCCACACTGTGGTCCCAGTCCATGCCTTGTGTCGGTCCTGTCAGGGGAGGGTTGGTGGTGCCTTACTGGATGCATGGTCAGGAGCTGGTTGCATTACAGAGCGTGCGCTGTCTGTTTGTCCTGTCAGAGAGGGGTGGATTGGTGGTGCCATACTGGATGTGTTCAGTGAGGAACCTCTGCCAGCCAGCAGTGAACTGTGGTCTCATCCTAATGTTGTCATCACACCACATGTAGCTGGGCCTACTCTGCCTGACCAGGTGTGCGCGCATATGTGTGTGTGTGTGTGTGTGCATTTGTGTGTGTGTTAGCAAGTGTGCGTGTATGAGTGTTTGTGTGTGTGTGCATATCATGTGCATATGCGTGCATTTGTGTGTGCATCTGTTTCTGTATGTGCATGCATATGCATGTTTGTGTGTGTGTGTGTGTGCATATGCATGTTTGTGTGCATGTGTGTGTCCATGATGTAGGTTACTGAAGGTCACAGGTGATATTTTTCTCTTTACTACAGATGGCAAAGGTCTTTGTGGACAACATGAAGTTGTACATGTCTGGACAACCACTGCAGTATGTTGTGGACTGGGAAAAGGGATACTGAGAGAAACAGTGGTGAGAAAGAGGGATCTGCAGCACCCTGATTCAAAGAAGCTGACCCACTCCCTTCAAAACCTCTCTGTTGTGTTGGCCTGTTTCACTGTTGCAGCTCAGTCACACAGGTTTCACATTACTTGATTACTTCATGGTTGACACTTGTGTAGTATCTTCACATTACTTGATTACTTCATGGCTGACACTTGTGTAGTATCTTCACATTACTTGATTACTTCAAGGCTGACACTTGTGTAGTATCTTCACATTACTTGATTACTTCATGGCTGACACTTGTGTAGTATCTTCACATTACTTGATTACTTCATGGCTGACACTTGTGTAGTATCTTCACATTACTTGATTACTTCTTGGCTGACACTTGTGTAGTTTGATTTATACTGAGGTCCACATTTTGGAATAGCTTGAATACAGCATTTGAACAGTTTTGACCTTTGACTGTTTTTAGGAAGCTGGACTTAAAGTGGACACCAGACAAAGTGCAAGTTTGCCTGAAAACAGAAAATGTGCAAATATTTTCATTCGCACATGGAGGTGCTATCACTATTTCTGCAACAGAAGTACCTTTATCTTCACATCTGAGTTTCTCAGGGTGCAGCCATGTTGGTAATTTGCTCTTTACCAATGAAAGGCAGCAAAAGGCTGGCTATTGACATAATATACACTTCTGCCACACATGCTGACCTCGATCATGACATCATACACACAGAATGGTACCCAAGATGGCAGCCATAGCCATGGTTTGGTTGTTGGTTTTTAACCAGACAGATGAAAAACTGCTGTGAGTCTTTTTTTCTTCCATTCCTATTAACGAGGCCTATGATACACCTTTGCTTTAAAAACCCAAACCTTGCATACAGTGGTGCCTTGCAAGTGGGAGAAAACCAACTACAATATATTGTGTAAACATTCTGGAAAATAGACCCTTCTGCTGTAATATACCATTCATCAGTTTGGTTTCTCAGTGACCCTATAACCCTATGTGGTTGACTGGGTGATGGGGCTCAAAGTCAAAGTACCAACAAACTAACTATGAGCTATGGTGCCACCAAACCCTTGCCAGTTGTAGGTCCCATCAGCTCTTAGTATTTTAGTGAATTCTAAATATTTTAGTTAATCCAAAGATATTTTTTTTAAAGTGATCTCTTAGTGTTTCAGTAAACTCCTAAAACTTTAGTGACATTTTAGTGAACTGTTACTGTTTTAGTGATCTTTCAATGTTTTAGTGAATCGCAGTGTTTCATTGAATTTTCAGCGTTTTCATGAAATCTGAGTGTTTCAAAGAACTCATTATTTCAGTGAACTCTCCATATTTTAGTGAAATTTTGTTATTTGACAATTGAGTAAAATCTATTTCAGTAAACTATGTATTTGTGTGAACTATATATTTCAGTAAACTGTATTTTAATGATGTAATATATCTGTATTTCAGTGAACCTTTTGTATTTCTGTGAATACTCTGTATTTCAGGAAATGAAAACTCACTGGTGCATACAGCTGATGGATCAAGCAGCAGTGTTTAAATCCAGTGTATTCTTCCTCCAGACTGCATTCCTGTGTGACCTTTGGTGCTAATTAAACAGCATACACATACACTCATGTCTTTCACCTGTCTTTGTAACATACACAGTATGGTTTGGTGTTCAAGCAAATGTGTGTGTGTGTGTGTGTGTGTGTGTGTGTGTGTGTGTGTGTGTGTGTATGACTTTGTGTGGCTCATTAATCAGTTGTACATTAAATCTTATAAAAATGCTATTCTAAAAGCAGTGCACTGTACAAACATGTAACTAGTGATGAAAACAGTTATATATATACATTTCAACAAATCAGAAACATCAAGGGAAAAGAAAAAATTCCATTCTACCATTACCATAAAGATGGCAGATGATAATTATAAGCAGATGATAATTATATATCCACAAGCCCACAAAGCATATTGTGGTTTGCAGTTCTTGGTCTTTATAATTATATATATAAACTATGATGGAACTTTGAAATTATGCTGAGAGAGTTTGTCTTTTCACATATATATATATATATCTATCATTATATGTGAGATCACTTCTGTCCAGTGAGCTGATTATATCTGATAAGGTTGTGGATTCAAGATTACTTCATTATCTCATCAGAGAAACTAAAACGTGGCTAAACATTAACCACATCACAGAAAACAAAAACACATATTGTATATTTTAAAACTCAAAATTATTTACCATCTTTTTCCACAGGCTTTGTTTGTCTTTTCACCACAAATAAAAAGACACTGGGGAAAAACAACAACAAAAACGTTTTAAAGTGTTACTGTATTGTCAAGTTTGTTGTGAAAAGATTTTTGCTGTGCCTGTTTTCTTCTCTGTCAATGGCCAACTTCTTTTAAATGCAGAGGTATAAGTTCACACTGAAGCCGCAAGAAGATGTACTAGAGAATAAAAAAACAAAATGAAATGAACTCCATCCAAGAAGAGTCAGTCAATAACTGGATGTTAACATTCTGTCAACCGCACAAGGTCACCTGGACAAGGGAAGAGTTCACATTTTGGACAAAACGTTGCTGTCACAGTATGGGCAGGAGAGTTGCGGTGTGCAGAATATAAGGTCCATCTTCAAGAGCAGGCCAAATTAAGGTGAACAGTTTGGTGGGACCTTGGGACCTGCCAGCTCTGTTCCTTTGTAAAATCTTTGAGTCTGAGGCAGTAAATGATCAGCAGATGTGAGGTCAGGGACTGAAGACTGATACAATAATAATAGTGGTAATTTCTATTGCACCCTATGACTGACAAGGGTGAGCACACCACACTTTATAAGATCAACAGTAATGTATACATTAAAACCACAAAAATAATAATTCTATGTTCATAATATTGTATTCCTTGCAATACCGTGCGCGTGCACACACACACACAAAGAATGTAATGGGGGGGGGGGGGGGGGGGGCAAGTAAGAAGACAGAGTTTGATCCGCTTTAGCTGTTGTGGATTTGGCTATAGTGACAATAGTGACCTAGTGACCTACATCCAGCTAGGGTAGCACTGCAAGGGTGTAAAAAAAGCACGATTTCGTGCTTCAGGTGAGTTGCAGTTAACTGGGTTCTGACCGCTTGAAGGATTTAGCCTACATGCAACTCTCCCACCATGGAACTGTGCTCAGTTGTTGTTGTTTTTTAACAGTTGGGACTTGGAATGTTTTCAGATGGGGATTAAAGAGTGCTTCAAAAATTTATATTCATTTTGGACCCACCAGAAATTAGAATATTTTTGGACATAGAATGTCCTTGGGTTTTCTAGGCCACAGAACAGTCTTGAGCCTCACAGAATTTAGAATATTGTTGGACATCTGTGGACATTCCAGGACTTGACATATTTGCAGGCAGGGGCTGTTGTATAATACTTCCATGCTAAGAAACGCTGCACAATATTTCCAAAAAGAGAAAACAACAGAAATGCTGCCCAATATTTCTGGAGAGAAACATTATGACAGAATCACTGCCTGTTATTTCCAAAGAGAGAAAACCTGTAACAAGGACCTAGAAATGGACAGCTCGGCTCTTCAAGCATGGCAGTCACGCTGGATGTCAAGCATGGCAGTCACGCTGGATGTCA
>JABMCL010002313.1:1085000-1102500 GCA_018857735.1 Alviniconcha marisindica | reverse complement strand
GCTGGTCACTTCCCCTGCTGCACCAGGTATGGATTGTCAGTGCTGGTCACTTCCCCTGCTGTACAGTTCTTTTCAGCACCATTTGGGTGTGATGCAGTTTCATGTCACAAGCCCTGCTATTCAAATCATCTTTGAGCATACTCTGTTTTTCGTGTAGTTATATACCTTATCCTTAGGTTAATTAGTGTACATCTACTTCTGAGTTAGTTAGTTCTTGGATGTTAATGTTTAATCAATCACATAGGTACTCACTTTCCTCAGGAGAAATCTGCTTTTGAGATGTGAACATTTTTTGAAAGTAAATAGAAGAGGTGTTCTTGTTTCTTGTTTTAGCTCCAAAACATTGCATGAGAGATCATTCTCACATGCCAGTCCACTGCGTGGAAGGGTCTTCCTTAAGTTATGGCATTAGACAGGCCCCCAAAACTCATTTCTTTCAGCAAAGTTTATAATCTCTCACTCCTGTCTGCCTGGCATATGTTCCTCTCTGTGATCATGTCATCTGTGCATGCATGTGTGTGTGTGTGTGTGTGTGTGTGTGTGTGTGTGTGTGTGTGTGTGTGTGTGTGTGTGGTGTGTGTGTGTGTGTGTGTGTGTGTGTTTGTGTGTGTGCACGCATGCATGTATGTGTGTGTGTATGCAGTATTTTCTAGAGAGAATACGGAACCTGATACAAAGCAAGCACCTGCACATGTTACGATGGCGACGGTTCTGTGAGCACACCTCCACCATCGAAAACATGCACCCACTTTACAACCAGCGACTGATGTAAGTTTCTGCTTTTTAAGTTTCATCAGTTTGTGGCTCTTTCATCAGCACTGACACTTTTGTCTAGGTACATCTGGTGTTTTGAAGGAGTTCACATAGAATTCACTGTCTGGATGCATCAAACTTCTGGGTTACATCTTAACATACATGCACAAATACACAAAAACACATGCACACATACACACACACATGCATGCACACACACATGCACACATGCAGGCATGCACACAACACACACACACACACATATGCATGCATGCACCACCACCAGCACCCACCCCCCCACACACATATGCAATACATGCACACAGACACACATGTGCATACAGACACACACATGTGCATGCAAACATGCACGCACACATGCACACATACTTTGACACACCACACCAAAGCAACAACCCAACCCTCTTCCCAAATAAAATTGTGAGAAAATTTGGGAAAATGAGAGGAAGAGAAATATAAAAGAATGCCTCCACTAAAAAAAATGGTGCTTAATACTGATGAGTTTTCTGTACTTGGAGTGGATGTGTGCTGTGCCTTGGACAGGCTGCTGATGAACGAGTACCACGACTGCATTCAGCGAGCCCACCGCCTGGCCTCCGTCAAGGAGAACCACCTGGCTGGAAAGGGCGATGCCAACATGGACTTTGTCACCATGGAGGACCTCCTCATCTACTTGCGTTGGCTGGTCTGTCACCAGCACGCCATGAAGCACTTCAACCAGTACCTCAAGGTGAGGTCTCAGGGGGAAGGTGTCTGTCTCTGTCTGCCAGTCTGTCTGACTGTGCCTGTGTGTCTGTCTCTGCCTGCCAGTCTCTGCCTGCCAGCCTGTGTGTCTGTCTCTGCCTGCATGTCTCTGCCTGCAGCCTGTCTGTCTGTCTCTGCCTGCCAGCCTGTCTCTCTCTACCTGTGTGTCTCTACCTGCCAGCCTGTCTGTCTGTCTGTCCGTCTCTGCCTGCCAGCCTGTCTGTCTGTCTGTCTCTGCCTGCCAGCCTGTCTCTCTCTGCCTGCATGTCTCTGCCTGCCAGCCTGTGTGTAACTGCCTGCGTGTCTCTGCCTGCCAGCCTGTCTGTCTCTGCCTGTGTGTCTCTGCCTGCCAGCCTGTCTGTCTCTGCCTGCATGTCTGCCTGCCAGCCTGTCTGTCTCTGCCTGTGTGTCTCTGCCTGCCAGCCCGTCTGTCTCTGCCTGCATGTCTCTGCCTACCAGCCTGTCTATCTCTGCCTGCCAGCCTGTCTGTCTGTCTGCCTGCCTGCCTGTCTCGTCTGCCAGCCTTCCTGCCTGTCTCGTCTGCCAGCCTGTCTCTGTCTCCCTGTCTGACCCTGTCTACCCCCCCCCCCCCCCCACACACACACCACTTCCACCCGCCTCTCCTGCCATTTTCTCTCTCAGCACATGGAGACTGCATTTTCAGTCTTGCACTGTTTGTTTGTCCATCACTTTCATTGCTAACCGCTCGCTTGTTCCAGGTGTTGCAGTGGCTGCCTGTCACACACAAGCTGGAGATTGCACCACCTGATGAGAATGCAGATCAGGTAACTTGACCAGCATATACCTTGCCCCATGGCCTGGTTATTGCTGGCCACCTCTCTTGGGGACAGCAACAGCACCGTTTTGAACTGGTATAGAGCTACGTGAATGCTTTTTGTTTTTCTCTCTCCTCGTCTGGCAGATGACTAAGAACAAAGCAAAAACGAGATGCGAAGGTCTCACAGTGATGGTGCCAAGGGTTGGAGAATGTAACATTTCTGGGGGGACTTGTTCCTGTCCTGTACTGACTCTACCGTTTCTGGAAAGGGCTTCTTCCAGCCGATGGCTGGACTGTTTCTGAAAAGGGCTTTTTCTGGTGGTGTTTATGTTCATGTCAGTCCATGCTTACTGTGTTCTTCCAGTCTATAGCTGGACTGTTTCTGAAAAAGGCTTTTTCTGGTGGTGTTTATGTTCATGTAAATCCGTGCTTGCTGTGTTCTAGTGGTATTTATGTGCAAGTTTACGTTTCACCAAATTCAATCTTGGCACCACAGGAAGAAGTTTCCCATGCATCCAAGATTGCCTCACGCTACCAGGATGAATCAACCTACTCCCACCCTGACGCTGACTCCCGGCCGGTATCGGCAGTTAGCAGAGAGAAGTCGGCTTCGCCCATCCCCCCTCCCCCTCCCATCAACCTGGCTCTGCTGACCACCTCCCCCCTCCCTTCCTCTGCCATGATCTACGCTGCCGCTGCATCGGGGGGAGGGCTGGCCTCCGATGAGGCCTTGCTGTGTCTGCCACTGCACAGCAGTGAGCTGGACAACATTCGGCCCCAGCTGACCTTCCTGGTCAACCTGTACGGCATTCAGTTTGTGAGTTGTGCTTTTAATTCCCTCTCTATTTTAGTCATTTGAAGTGATAAATTCTAGGTATGAAACAAAGGTCCTGTGTGTATTACAGTCATGTGCAGCCCAGGGAAAACTGTCAAGAGATGGGGTGGAGCACATATGGGCTTGCCTGAGAGCGTAGATATTGTCTTGAACTGAAATGGATTGAACTGAGCTGCATGTTAAATGGACAAGGGAAGAGGCCGACTGATGTTTGAAAGTCCAGAAGACATGGCTCTGAGTGCTGACATTCTGTGTCTGGCAGTCTGCGTCTGTGAAATCCTCAGTAAGACCTGCTTACATGACAGAAGTGTACATTACACCACGAGCCAGCCTTTTTGGCTAAAGATAGTGAACCAACACTGTATTATATTCCTGCATTTTAGCGTACTTTTCAAAGGCCCTGATGTGTGTTTTCAGGATGTGAACAGCATCCAGAACACAGCCGATGAGATGGAGCTGTTTGCTTTGGTGAACAGGAAGTACAAACACTTCTTCATCAAACAGGAGCACCAACTCACATTCCGCACGTATGATTATGTTGAGGTCAGTTTGAATGTCTTTGTCTTGTGTGCTTGTTTATTGCTGTCCACAGCAGGGTACCGCAGATGCAGAAATTAAGGTTCCCCCTGGTGAGAACCCAGAGTTGACAAATGTTCTCCCTTTACAGCCTGGAGCAGGTCAGAATATAGCCACACATGCTTCACCTACTGCCAGGAATTCCTTCCTTGTCCTCATTTAAACTTTTCTGGTCCATTCACCATAAATGTTTTCCAGATCCTCTCCTTATTTTTTTAGCTGCTTTAGTTTTAGACTTAAATGATAATGCATTCCACCAGGGAACACAGTTTGACATTGTGGTCAGATCAGAAGCTTGTGAGAGTGTAACTATGGCAATGGCACGGCTTAGAGACCATCACTGAACCCTTTCTAGCTGTTAATGCTGAAACACCAGGTCTCCTTTAACGGAATGACTGAGATGGTTGATGTATTGGCTGATTAGTTAGTGAATTCATATATGAGTGGGTTTTGATAGTTTACTTGCATGTTTGCTGGATTGGTTGATTGGCTGATTTGTGTTTGCATCCAGTCTGGTTCGGAAGCCTGGGGATGTGACTCCCCTGCCCACGCTCTGCTGAAGGAGTCGAACTGGCTGCCGTTTGTCACCTTGACCGCTCAGCGTGACCCACTGCAGGAGAAGCGCTGGACGGAGCTGCGATACCATAACAAGGTCGACGAGATCTTGCGGGTCATGGCTCACTTCCTCAAGGTCAAGGACGCTGATGTAAGTTGTGTAGAAAGAAGGACTTGCAGTGCTTTGATATATTTTTGTAAAGAGGGATTGCAAGTTACGTGTGTGTGTGTGTGTGTGTGTGTGTGTGTGTGTGTGTGTGTGTGTGTGTGTGTGTGTGTGTGTGTGTGTGTGTGTGTGTGTGTGTGAGGTGAGTGTGTGGTGTGTGTGTGTGTGTGTGTGTGTGTGTGTGTGTGTGTGTGTGTGTGTGTGTGTGTGTGAGAGTGTGTGTATGTGTGTGTGTGTGTCTGTGTGTGTGTGTGGTGTCCATGTGTATATGCATGTGTATGTAAGTGTGTATGTTCATGTGTATATATGTGTATGCATGTAAGCATATATGTGCATGTGTATATATGTTTGTGTGTGTTTTCATATGTATGTGTGTATGTGCATGTGTATATTTATATATGTGTGCATAAGGGTACACATGCATGTGTATATGCACATAATTATGCATGTGTGTGTGTGTGTGTGTGTGTGTGTGTGTGTGTGTGGTGTGTGTGTGTGTGTGTGTACACATTTTTCTCTATGACAGTTTGCCTCTTGGTGTGCAGAAAGTGCATGACACCCTGAAGGAGCATGCCAGCATGATCCACAACCCACCCCCTGTCCAGGCAGTGTCCGTCACTTCACACAAAACACCCAACAACACCCGGGAAACCTGGAGAAAAATCTACACCAACCCAGACCTCTACACAAAGTCAGTGCTGCTGTCCTCTCTACATACCCCTGTCTCTGTTTGGTTCACAGTATTGTGTGTGTGTGTGTGTGTGTGTGTGTGTGTGTGTGTGTGTGTGTGTGTGTGTGTGTGTGTGTGTGGTTCAGTGTGTGTGTGTGTGTGTGTGTGTGGTGTGTGTGTGTGTGTGTGTGCATGTGCGTGTGTGTGTGCGTGTGTGTGTATCTTTTGTGTTCTAGTATTTTGTTGTTGTAGTTTTGTTTTTCGCTTTTCCTTTTTCTTTTTCCAGGGTGGGGGATGGTTGTGTGTGTGTGTGTGTGGGGGGAGGGGGGGGGGCTGCATCTCACAGAAACATATTTCTAAATAAGCAAGGTTACATATTGAAAACATTGTATCCTAACCGTGTGAATATGTAAGGACAGAATGATGATGTAGACAGTGAAAGGTGATGTGAAGTGCCCCTGATTGCAGCACAGAGACCGATGAGAGTGCAGGCTTCCAAGACATTGATGAGAGGGATGTGGACAATGTGAACCTTCATGCTACAGCTCGCACCTCCCGGCGACGCAGGGAGAGCTACGATTACATCAACACTGTCCAGATGCTGGGTGGGTGGCTGCTGTCTCCTTTCACTTTTCTTAACTTTCATTTTAACACCCACCCACCCACCTACACACACACCTACCACACACACACACACACACACACACACACACATGTATGCACGCGTGCACACACGCATGCATGCATGCACATACACACACACACACACACACACACACACACACACACACACACACACAACACACACACACACATACACACACACACAGGAAGGATGATGATATGTGACAGATAGTTTGCGCCTCCTATTACAAGACTTGACAATAATAGCTGTGGTAGTTCATGCCTCCTATTACAAGAGTTGACAATAATAGCTGTGGTAGTTCACGCCTCTTGTTACAAGAGTTGACAATAATAGCTGAGGTAGTTCATGCCTCCTGTTACAAGAGTTGACAATAATAGCTGTGGTAGTTTATGCCTCCTGTTACAAGAGTTGACAGTAATAGCTGTGGTAGTTCATGCCTCCTGTTACAAGAGTTGACAGTAATAGCTGTGGTTGGATGAATGTTGGTTGTTGGTGTCCATGCAGGTCTGGACGATGGTGACCAGAATTCCAGTGACCCGATGACAGTGCACGGCTCATTCCTGTCTTTTCTACACCTGCGCCATCTACGCATCAGGGATCTGCAGCGCACAGTGAGTCTATGCAGTGCTTGGCCTGCTGCCGATACGCTGTTGAATGCACGTGCACTCCTTGTCTGCTCTGTAATCATGCATATCTGCTCTGTAATCGTAGTTGTCTGCTCTGTAATTATACTTGTCTGCTCTGTACTAGTAATTGTACTTGTCTGCTCTGTAATCATGCTTGTCTGCTCTGTAACTGTACTTGTCTGCTCTGTAATTGTACCCGTAATTGTACTTGTCTGCTCTGTAATCAAAATTATGCTTGGGGCTCTTTAATCATGCTTGTCTGCTCTGTAATTGTGCTTGTTTGCTCTGTAATTGTACTTGTTTGCTCAGTAATTGTGCTTGTCTGATCTGTAATCATGCTAACTGTACTTGTCTGATCTGTAATCGTGCTTGTCTGATCTGTAATCATGCTTGTCTCTTTTATGATTACCAGTTGTGTTTATCTGTTTTGTAGTTACTAATTATGCTTGTCTGTTTTTGAATAACATTGTTTTGGAATTGTGCTTGTCTGTTTCTAATTGTGCTTATCTGTGTTACTATTGTGCTTGCCTGTTTTGTAATTGGACATGTTTGTTTTCTGACTGAGTATGTCAGTTTCATAATTGTGCATGTGTATTTCATAATTACATTTCTCTGTTTTGTACTTCTGCTTCTCTGTGTTATAATTGCACTTGTCTGTGTTTTTCGTAAATGTGCTTGTCTCATTTGCTGTTGTGTAACTCTGTTCGAGACTTAAATACATGTGCAGACTGCTTGTCTGTTATGTAATTTCATTTGTCTGTTTTGTAATTGCACTTGTCTGTTCCATAACTTAGCTGACCTGTTTCAAAATTGTGCTTGCCTGATTTGCCAGTTGGCTAGTGTGTGCCTTGCCTTAGCACTTGAATACATATGCAGACTGCTTGTCTGTTTTGTATTGTGCTTATCTGTGTTCTAAATGTGCTTGTCTGTATTATAACTGTCCTTGTCTATGTTACGATTATGCTTGTCTATTTTGTAACTGAGCCTGTCTGTTTGTAATGGTGCACATGCTTTGACTGCATTTCAGCAAATGAAGGTTTTGTTTGGTTTATTCCAATTCGCCTTTGTATTTTTGTAGTGTGTGTGTGTGTGTGTGTGTGTGTGTGTGTGTGTGTGTGTGTGTGTGTGTGTGTGTGTGTGTGCATGCATGCATGCATGTTTGTGTGTGTGTACATGTGTGCTTGCGTACATGTGTGTGTGTGTGTGTGTGTGTGTGTGTGTGTGTGTGTGGTGTGTGTGTGTGTGTGTGTGTGTGTGTGTGTGTGTGCCTTTTGTGAAAATGAAACTACAAATTTGTTTCTGCAGATTACTTTCATAACTTTGACATGTTGCTGGTAATTTTGCATAGTGATGCATTAACCTGCCACAGTTCTAGGCCTTCCCAGTCTGACTACTTCCAGTGGTGCAGTTCCTTATGTTGTGTGTGTGCGTGTGCAGTGCCTGAGTGTGTTCAACTACTTCCGCTCCATTCAACGGACCCTGACCATCAATGACGGAGGCTTGTCAATGGAGGGTGACTCTGCCAAGAGAGTGAGGTGAGGTCAGAATGTAGTTGTACCAAGAGGTGAGGTCAGAATGTAGTTGTACCAAGAGGTGAGGTCAGAATGTGGTTGTACCAAGAGGTGAGGTCAGAATGCAGTTGTACCAAGAGGTGAGGTCAGAATGCAATTGTACCAAGAGGTGAGGTCAAATGTACATGATTCCTTTGAAATCTTTATCATCATGTTGCCAGGACATCTGTCTTGGACAGATGTTTTAGTCTCAGAAATAGACATCACAGTAGAGTGTGTGGAAGTTTATCTGTATATTATATGGGTGCATTTGCATAATGTTGGTCAAAGACTTCATCTTTGATGTGTTATTTGCTGTTCTTGTGTGTCCATCACTTCCAACCCCCCTCCTCCACAGATGAGGTTCACACCCATTCTTTTCATCATCATAATAATAAAGTAGTTGTAAAGTGCAAAACCTTGTCCCTAGGGACTGTTCTAAGTGCATACACATGCACACACACACACACACACACACACACACACACACACACACAACACACACACACACACACACACACACAGGCACCCGCACACACGAGCATTCTGACTATACAAACTATATATACACACAGTTTAAAACAGGCAGGAAACGGGGACTTGAGATGGACGAAGACAGGAGCATGGAACAGAAAACCTGGCAGGTCTACAGTTTCTGGAAAAGAAATGTTTTTAGCATCTTTCTAAGACCCATTCTTTTCATAGCACAGAGACAGAGCGGGGACAGCGGGTTCTGTTCAGAGAGGTCACTATCTAAAACACTTCTTTTTTAATGTGTATAGGCTAAAAAACTGGGTTGCTCAGTCAGTTAGTGGTTGTAACATGGTAGCAGAGGACTCACTGTAGTCTTACAAGGTAACACTAGTAGTGACGGAAGTGATGAACAGTGTGTGAGTGGTGGTGAGAGTGTGTGTGTGTGTGTGGGGGGGGTGGGGTGGGGGAGGTGTAGCTGTTGTAACAGAGTATCTTCTATAAGGTAACGCTGGTAGTGACAGAAGTGATGGACAGTGTGTGTGTGAGTGTGTGTGTGTGAGTGGTGGTGGTGGTTGTGGTGGTGAGTGTGTGTGTGTGTCGGGGGGGGGGGGGGGGGTGTAGCTGTTGTAACAGGGTATCTTTTATAAGGTAACGCTGGTAGTGACGGAAGTGATGGACAGTGTGTGAGTGGTGGTGTATCAACGTGCAGTTGTTTAACTTCTGTTCCCAGTCCTCAGAATCACCGGCGCAACACCGAGGCTGCAGGCACAGTCGGAGGGGGAGGGGGGCTGGGCTCTCACGCCTACCTCCACAATACGCCCCTGGATTTCAAGTAAGTGGTTTCCACCCTGTTACTACCTCCACAATACGCCCCTGGATTTCAAGTAAGTGGTTTCCACCCTGTTACTACCCCCACAATACGCCCCTGGATTTCAAGTAAGTGGTTTCCAACCTGTTACTACCTCCACAATACCCCCCTGGATTTCAAGTAAGTGGTTTCCACCCTGTTACTACCCCCACAATATGCCTCTGGATTTCAAGTAAGTGGTTTCCACCCTGTTACTACCTCTACAATACCCCCCTGGATTTCAAGTAAGTGGTTTCCACCCTGTTACTACCCCCACAATAGCCCCTGGATTTAAAGTAGTGGTTTCCCCTGTTATATCAAAACCCCCTGGTTTCATTTGGGGTTTCCACCCTGTTACTACCTCCACAATCCCCCGGATTCAGGAATTTTCCACCCGACTACCTCAAAATCGCTCTGGATTTCAAGTAAGGGTTTCCACCCTGTTACTACCTCCACAATCCCGCCCCTGGATTTCAAGTAAGTGGTTTCCACCCTGTTACTACCTCCACAATACCCCCCTGGATTTCAAGTAAGTGGTTTCCACCCTGTTACTACCTCCACAATACCCCCCTGGATTTCAGGTAAGTGGTTTCCACCCTGTTACTGAGCACCTCAGACCATACAGACCAGTTTCTGCTGGATGTGCCAGCAGCAAAGAATTGAAGTGACAGTGTTGATATAGGGGTGGCTAAATTGGCTTGTGGAGCACGTTGCTAACAACGTTGGTATGACTCGATATCACGCCACTGCTGCTTTAGTTCTCGCAGGTGTCAATAGATAGCTCGGAAGTCAGAATGCAGCTGTCCTTCTAGCTCCAGACTGTCCTGCTCAAGAAGGATGTAAAAACTATTAACAAAATATGGGTGCATGTGCAAGATTCTCCCTGGTAGTGTGTGAATGTTTTGGTAAATGTGGTGCTTGTAAGGAGTCTGTTGTGGTGGGCCTTGCCTTTATCACCTAGGTTTGCCACATCTTCCGGCATACATTTTCTGGCACATTGACTTTCTCACTTGGCTGCCTGGACTACAGTGACTGCACTTCTCTCTCACTGGGTAACCACTGCTGGTTTTGGCAAGGACTTTCACAGTTGAAGAAACCACTTTGAATTGTTTTACAAAGTTTTCTTCTGATATTATTAAGTTACTTTTTTTGTATGCAGTGGCATATAAGAGCAGAAATCACAGGGCATGGTGAAGTTGACCGTTTGACACCATTTCTGCTCATGCAGGTTGTGTGTCCTGTGGTAGACAGTAAGATCATGTGAACAGTGAAGAGAAGGTCCACTGTGTTGTTGATTTGCTATGCAACGTCGGATCATAACTGGAGAGTCTCACACACCCACACAGGGCGAAGGGAAATGTGTGTGCAACCATCTGCCCGCTTCCACCAGTGCATGCATCACTTGTTTGGAGAATGTACCTCTGGTGGTGTTGATATATACTTTGTATTTACCTGCATGCCAGGTGAGAGTCACCGTAGGGGACTCAGATCTTTGTTGTTGTGTTTGTGTGGTGTCTTTCAAGTGCTAATAACTCCCTTGTGTGTTGATGCATCACTTTTAGTTGTTGTTTTTTCTTTAGTTTATTCATTTGACCATTTTTGACTGACAGGGCATCATAATCCAAGAAGTAACCATTTTTTTAAATATATGTTTTAACAACAGAATCAGTGAGGCAGAGTTCATAGAGTACGGGGATGTGGAGAACCATGATGATTTCTACACTGTGGACGAAGGACGCGTCCATGTTCAGGACCAGAGGGGGTACTACATCATGTACGACTCTGCTGTTGATGACTTCAAGTGAGTGTAGCTACTCTGTCATAATTGTTTCTACTTTGGTTGATCAGTGAAAACGTACAGCAACTATAACCAGGAAAACACACAAAAACAAGTAGAAAAATTACCCCAAGACACCCTCCACTCTCCCCACCTCCACCCCCATCCACTCATGTCCCTTTAATTAACCCTCTGAGCAGCCTGAAAAGGAAATAATGTCATGCTTTTGTGTGTCAGGAGTGTGGAAAATGACCTTCTGCTGATGGCTACCCACTTCATTGAGAAGGACCGTGAGTACCGTAACACCAGCCGGATGAGAGGATCAGATTCCAGTCGCCGGTCACGAACGGTTGGTTGCACACCACTGACTTCTTCCATTTCTCTCACCTCCTCCTCTGACTGTTCTTTCCTCTCAGTGCCCCTAAAGGGAGGCCTGGAATGTCCGATGTCCATCCCCTGTCTGGGATCTCAGGGCTGTGTTTTGATTTGCCTGTCATATCTCTTGTTCTTTCTGTCATGTCATTTTTCTGCTAATGGTCCATTCTCCTCACTTTTTTCCAGAAAATTCTCAAACATTTTTTGTTTACAGAAATTAGGCTTCTCTTATTGAATAGCTAGGAGATGATAGTTGGTATAGGTCAGGTCAGCATGGTGGTCAGGTCATCATAGTGGTCAGCTCAGCATGGTGGTCAGGTCATCATAGTGGTCAGGTCAACATGGTGGTCAGGCTCAGCATGGTGGTCAGGTCAACATGGTGGTGGTCAGGTCAACATGGTGGTCAGGTCTTCATGATGGTCAGGTCAACATGGTGGTCAGGTCAGCATGATGGTCAGGTCATCATAGTGGTCAGGTCAACATGGTGGTCAGGTCAACATGGTGGTTAGGTCAACATAGTGGTCAGGTCAATGTGATTGTCAGGTCAATATGGTGGTTGGGTCAATATGATGGTCAGGTCAACATGGTGGTCGGGACAACATGGTGGTCAGGTCAACATGGTGGTCAGGTCAATGTGATAGTCAAGTCAACGTGGTGGTCAGGTCAAAAGCTTGTGGGAATGTATCTGTGGAAGGCAGGGCTTAGAGCTTGAGCTGTAAAAAATCATTCTGAAAAAGGGAAATGCTAGCAGACATATCCTTATAGCTGCTAAGAGGCCTTGATTCGGAGATGTTTATCAATATCACTGTCATTGTCATTCTCATCATCACTGTTACTATTTATAGTCAGTATTCACTGCATCTGCTGTTCTGGACTGGATGTGGGTGACTTTGACATTCTCATCATCGCTGTCGGTATTTACAGTGACTCTTACTGCATCTGCTGTTATGGACAGGATGTGGGTGACTTTGACATTCTCATCATCGCTGTCAGTATTTACAGTGACTGTTACTGCATCTGCTGTTGTGGACAGGATGTGGGTGACTTTGACATTCTCATCATCGCTGTCAGTATTTACAGTGACTCTTACTGCATCTGCAGTTGTGGACAGGATGTGGGTGACTTTGACATTCTCATCATCGCTGTCAGTATTTACAGTGACTCTTACTGCATCTGCAGTTGTGGACAGGATGTGGGTGACTTTGACATTCTCATCATCGCTGTCAGTATTTACAGTGACTGTTACTGCATCTGCTGTTATGGACAGGATGTGGGTGACTTTGACATTCTCATCATCGCTGTCAGTATTTACAGTGACTGTTACTGCATCTGCTGTTATGGACAGGATGTGGGTGACTTTGACATTCTCATCATCGCTGTCAGTATTTACAGTGACTGTTACTGCATCTGCTGTTATGGACAGGATGTGGGTGACTTTGACATTCTCATCATCGCTGTCAGTATTTACAGTGACTGTTACTGCATCTGCTGTTATGGACAGGATGTGGGTGACTTTGACATTCTCATCATCGCTGTCAGTATTTACAGTGACTGCATCTGCTGTTGTGGACAGGATGCGGGCGACTTTGACATTCCCAGCTACGCCCACCAGGATGTGGATCGCTTTGGCATTCTTCTGGACATCTGGACCAATGAGTGTGCCTTCCAGGAGCGCAAGAGAGAGGTCTGACATTGTACTTGTGATTCTTTATCACCCACAGCCTATTCATGGCCTCTTCACTATAGTGATATAAATAATAGTAATGTACTTTCATAATTATGCAATGTCTGATGACAAATTGGCGTATGTTAAAATCATAAATGTGTTAAAAAATATTCTGTGTGTTTTGATGTCAGTTGGTTAGGCAGATGTAAAAGAAGGAAGGTTTTTAACTTTTTAATGGTCTATTTTGTTACAAATCAACAGTTGAAAGTCATGAAAGCACAGCTGTGAGTGATGACATTTTGTGTCTGGCTCGCTGTGTCTTTGACATCATGAATAATGTTGGCAAGTGTAGTACATGTGTCCATTACATCATCAGCCAACCTTCCTCTGCTCTTCATCAGTAAAGAGTGAACTAAAATGGCTGCGCTTTCAGGAGCTCCGATTTGATGCCAAAAAGTATTCTGTTGCGTAAATATGAATGGAACGACCATATAAAGCAACCCATCACGTGATGTGACCGTGAAAAACAACCCATCACGTGATGTGACAGTGAAAAACAACCCATCACGTGATGTGACAGTGAAAAACAACCCATCATGTGATGTGACAGTGAAAAACAACCCATCATGTGATGTGACAGTGAAAAACAACCCATCATGTGATGTGACAGGGAATGATAGAAGCAGCCGCATTGAATGGCTAGCCCACAAACCCTAAGGAAGACAGATGTGCATGCACAAATCTCAACATGTAACTTTCATAATGCAAACTTCAGGGTTGGTTTGTCCCTAGCAATGATTTCCAACTGCTTGTTTCTCATTGCAGCTGTTGGACTGCTACTATGAGGCGTACCAGCATGTGACGGACCGTGACGAGAGACGAGCACTAGCTGACACCATCACTCAGGTCATGCATCGCCGACCTCGCTTTGACTTTGATGCTGCGTACTTCATCCGCGCGTACAGGATGGAGTGCACCATTCTGCAGCAGGAGGCTTTTCTTGTGAAGAGCATCCTTGACAGACAGGTAAAGAGTCTTTGGTGGCCATGGTGGTGATGGCGCTGACAAACACACATGGTTCCCCATCCTTTGTTTGTCTTCTCTGCCCCTAATCAGATAGACGGAAGCTTCAGGAAAGAACCAGAGGGCTGTGAAAGAAAGACATGGTGTGAAGGAGCAGTTTGCTGGTCCTGGTTTTTCAGATTGTCTGTGGGTGCTCGTTGTTTTCCAATGCTAAGCATGAACAGCAGTGTGCAGAGAAGGGAAGGAGGACAAGAGGAGCTTTGTCCAGCTGGTGATGAGAGCACAGACCGCCAGCCCTGTGAGCTGAAGTTAAACTAAGGCTTTCCCCTTAACAAACGGATCTGTTAGGGGTCTCATGGTGCGTGCTTGATGCATTGGTATGGTATATGAAGGAGTAACAGAGATAGTACACTTAATGTGTGTGCGTGTGTGCAAATGTGAGTGAGTGAGTGCGTTTATGCATGCGTGTGTGCATGAGTGTGTGTGTTTCAGATAGAAGTGGAGAGAATACACTCAGTGTGTTTATCTGTGGCTTTTAGATAGAGGATAAGAGAGGTGCACTCAGTATGTGTGTGTGTCTTTCAGATGGGGGAACAGGGGTACACTTAGTGTGTGTGTGTGTGTGTGTGTCTTTCAGATAAGGGAACAGGGGTACACTTAGTGTGTCTGTGTCTTTCAGATAGGGGAACAGGGGTACACTTAGTGTGTCTGTGTCTTTCAGATAGGGGAACAGGGGTACACTTAGTGTGTCTGTGTCTTTCAGATAGGGGAACAGGGATACACTTAGTGTGTCTGTCTTTCAAATAGGGGAACAGGGGTACACTTAGTGTGTCTGTGTCTTTCAGATAGGGGAACAGAGGGAATAATGTGACAGTAAAAAACAACCCATTGCATGATGTGACAATGAAAAACAACCCTCTGTCTTTCAGATAGAGGAACAGAGGGAGTACACGCAGCATGTGTGTTTGTGTCTTTCAGATAGGGGAACAGAGGGAGTACACGCAGCATGTGTGTCTGTGTCTTTCAGATAGGGGAACAGAGGGAGTACACGCAGCATGTGTGTGTGTGTCTTTCAGATAGAGGAACAGAGGGAGTACACACAACGTGTGTGTGTTTGTGTCTTTCAGATAGAGGAACAGAGGGAGTACACACAACGTGTGTGTCGGGAGGGAGAGGCCCACTTCGGACTGCCCAGCCGGGTGATCCCCAAACAGCCCATCTCCGTCAACCTCAGCAGGTAAGGGCCCATGTCTCCACTGTAGACAGGGTTGCCACAGCGACAGGGGAAAACCGCCTCGCATTCAGCCTCTAAGTCTTGGCAGGGGGCCAGAAATGGCAAACAGTTGTTCTGGCAGCTGTTGCACTGGACACGATGGCTTAAGATGCCTTGTTTGCAGGGATGGGGGTGGGGGTCGGGGTGGGGGTGGGGTGGGGGTCGGGGCAGTGCAGCAGTATATAGGCTTAGGCACCCTGCATCCTGTTGATCCTGCAACAGCAAGTGACAGTGAGTGAGTGGCTGTTGGCAACGTGTGGACCACACAGGTCACCTGAGGACAAAGCAAATGAGGAGCAGTTCAGTGACGATACATAAGGGTCACGGTGTTGCTGCTGGAGGTTTTTCTGTCTGACATTTGCTGTCAGAGACTGGGACTGTTTGCCCATATCTTAAAAACTTGTGCTTTAAGAAAAAGATGTGAAACAGTTTACCAGAAAAGGTGATTTGAAGGTGTGGGAGGAAAGCCGAGGCTATGTGAAATGTGATGATTTGAAGGTGTGTGTAGGGGGGAGAAGAGCCCAGGTGATGTGAAATGTGGTGATTTGAAGGTGTGGGAGGAAAGCCGAGGTTACGTGAAATGTGGTGCCTGTGGCCTCATGATGTACTGTGTGTTTCCAGGCCTGCCCTGAAGAACATCTTCATGCTGGAGTTCCACCCCACGCTGGCCATCGCCAGTCGCATCCCCCAGGCTCTGAAATATGCCAACTGGGTCAGTACCGCTGTCTTTGTGCCCCCCTTAGTTAACAACACTGTGCACCAGTCCCCACAGGGTTAGTTAACAAGACTGATCACCAGTCCCCACAGGGTTAGGTGACAGCACTGATCACCAGTCCCCATAGGGTTAGTTAACAGCACAGCTCACCAGTCCCCACAGGGTTAGTTAACAGCACTGATCACCAGTCCCCACAGGGTTAGTTAACAGCACTGATCACCAGTCCCCACAGGGTTAGTTAACAGCACTGATCACCAGTCCCCACAGGGTTAGTTAACAGCACTGATCACCAGTCCCCACAGGGTTAGTTAACAGCACTGATCACCAGTCCCCACAGGGTTAGTTAACAGCACTGATCACCAGTCCCCACAGGGTTAGTTAACAGCACTGATCACCAGTCCCCACAGGGTTAGTTAACAGCACTGATCACCAGTCCCCACAGGGTTAGTTAACAGCACTGATCACCAGTCCCCACAGGGTTAGTTAACAGCACTGATCACCAGTCCCCACAGGGTTAGTTAACAGCACTGATCACCAGTCCCCACAGGGTTAGTTAACAGCACTGATCACCAGTCCCCACAGGGTTAGTTAACAGCACTGATCACCAGTCCCCACAGGGTTAGGTAACAGCACTGATCACCAGTCCCCACAGGGTTAGTTAACAGCACTGATCACCAGTCCCCATAGGGTTAGTTAACAGCACTGATCACCAGTCCCCACAGGGTTAGTTAACAGCACTGATCACCAGTCCCCACAGGGTTAGTTAACAGCACTGATCACCAGTCCCCACAGGGTTAGTTAACAGCACTGATCACCAGTCCCCACAGGGTTAGTTAACAGCACTGATCACCAGTCCCCACAGGGTTAGTTAACAGCACTGATCACCAGTCCCCACAGGGTTAGGTGACAGCACTGATCACCAGTCCCCAAAGAGTTAGTTAACAGCACTGATCACCAGTCCCCACAGTGAGTTAGCAGCACTGATCACCAGTCCCCACAGGGTTAGTTAGCAGTACTGTGTGACAAGGGCCAAGCCTGAGATGGTGGTGATGCCTGTGAGCAGGAGCTGCAGCAGCTGCACAAGCCAGAGACGGTGCAGGACAGCCTCATGCTGGAGAAGAAGCTGCTGGAAGTGGCGCTCAAAGAGTGGAAGACCATGCCCCACATCGGCACCACCTTCTCCCCCCAGCTGGACAAAGATGTGAGTGTGTGTGTGTGTGTGTGTGTGTGTGTGTGTGTGTGTGTGTGTGTGTGTGTGTGTGTGTGTGTGTGTAGAGGAGAGAGAGAACTCAGAACTTTATTACTCAAGGATTGAGATTTTAGGCAGTAGCCTATTCTTACAATCTGTCCTTGCTAAGCTACATAGACAACACATATAAAGATTATTAATGACATTTTCAAAACTCCTACAGTATTACAAAGCGGTAGCA
>JABMCL010002313.1:1017500-1080000 GCA_018857735.1 Alviniconcha marisindica | reverse complement strand
CTCAACATGTGACTGTGTGCACAGTTATGATGCCACTCACCTCAACATGTGACTGTGTGTACAGTTTCAGCATGTGACTCTGTACAGTTATGATGCCGCTCACCTCAACATGTGACTGTGTGTACAGTTATGATGCCGCTCACCTCAACATGTGACTGTCTGTACAGTTATAACGCCACTCACCTCAACAGGTGACTGTCTGTACAGTTATGATGCCGCTCACCTCAACATGTGACTGTGTGTACAGTTATGATTCCTGTCATTGCAGGTGTACGTGAAGCAAGCCAAAGAGATGGGGTATGACGCTGCTCACCTCAACATGCGACTGTGTGTACAGTTATGATTCCTGTCATTGCAGGTGTACGTGAAGCAAGCCAAAGAGATGGGGTATGACGCTGCTCACCTCAACATGCGACTGTGTGTACAGTTATGATTCCTGTCATTTCAGGTGTACGTGAAGCAAGCCAAAGAGATGGGGTATGACGCTGCTCACCTCAACATGTGACTGTCTGTACAGTTATGATTCCTGTCATTGCAGGTGTACGTGAAGCAAGCCAAAGAGATGGGGTATGACGCTGCTCACCTCAACATGCGACTGTGTGTACAGTTATGATTCCTGTCATTGCAGGTGTACGTGAAGCAAGCCAAAGAGATGGGGTATGACGCTGCTCACCTCAACATGCGACTGTGTGTACAGTTATGATTCCTGTCATTGCAGGTGTACGTGAAGCAAGCCAAAGAGATGGGGTATGACGCTGCTCACCTCAACATGCGACTGTGTGTACAGTTATGATTCCTGTCATTGCAGGTGTACGTGAAGCAAGCCAAAGAGATGGGGTATGACGCTGCTCACCTCAACATGCGACTGTGTGTACAGTTATGATTCCTGTCATTGCAGGTGTACGTGAAGCAAGCCAAAGAGATGGGGTATGACGCTGCTCACCTCAACATGCGACTGTGTGTACAGTTATGATTCCTGTCATTGCAGGTGTACGTGAAGCAAGCCAAAGAGATGGGGTATGACGCTGCTCACCTCAACATGCGACTGTGTGTACAGTTATGATTCCTGTCATTGCAGGTGTACGTGAAGCAAGCCAAAGAGATGGGGTATGACGCTGCTCACCTCAACATGCGACTGTGTGTACAGTTATGATTCCTGTCATTGCAGGTGTACGTGAAGCAAGCCAAAGAGATGGGGTATGACGCTGCTCACCTCAACATGCGACTGTGTGTACAGTTATGATTCCTGTCATTGCAGGTGTACGTGAAGCAAGCCAAAGAGATGGGGTATGACGCTGCTCACCTCAACATGCGACTGGTTCAGTTTGAGTACGCTAGTCACCGTCCCTCGGCCAACAAACCACCACCCATCTTCATCACCGCCATCCAGGACAATGACTCAGCCGTGGACAAGTAAGTCACAGCTTCACACTCAAACTTTGTCGGCTTGTGTATACAGTTGGATTATGATTTTTCTTTGGCTGTTGTTTTCTTGTTCAAGGTGGTTTTGTTTGTACACTGATTCTCTTCTCTCAACCTGTTGCTGGTTTGCATGGGTTACTTTGTTTTCTTCTTGCTTCAATTGCACTCTTTTCCCAGCCTTTGAGGGCAGAAAAAAAAAATCAAGGATTTACAGAATGGTAGAATGACTTTGTGGTTGTCTCCTCATTGCTGCCTGCAGTGGGGTACTGTGGATGCAGAAATTAAGCCCCCACTGCTGAGAACCCGTAGCTATCAACGGTTCTGACTTTTAAGTCTGAAGTAGGTCAGACTATAGCTTTTCCATGCTTGGTCAGCTGCCAGGAAGTCTGCTTTTGTAATTTCTACCTTCGGATTCATTCAACCTCATTTAAAAAAACTTCTTCAACTGTAATAATAATAATAATAGATAACACTCAATAAAGCACTTTTCAATGCAGGTGCTTCCTCCTAGTGGTGTGGCATAAGGTGGCAGGTACCCTAACAGTGACTCAGACGTTTACATCAGCTTGATGAATTGTGTTTTGACCTTGTACTAAGCTTTCAGATTTTTAAGATTTTTGTTGAGCCTTTTATGTGTTTGGATCTTGTTTTAGAATGCTAGCAGTCTTTCTCGTTTCAGATTCTTGTACTAAGCAGAGATGTTTATAAATATATCTGTGGTGTGTGTGTTGTGTGTGTGTGTGTGTGTGTGTGTGTGTGTGTGTGTGTGTGTGTTTGCATGTGCGTGCATGCATGTGTGCATATGCGTGTGTGTTCATTCAGGTACACTCCATCTCACCGTAACCTGGCTATACATGAGCTGGATGAAAGTCACGTGGGCCGATTCTCCTTCCGCACCAGGGAGGGCGTGCTGCAGGTCATCATTTGATCTTTCTTTCCCTAGCTTTTGGGACAGCTTCTCTCTGCCACTGATTTTATTTCAAGGTTTCTAATACTACATGGTGGTCATGTTTCTAATCTATATTACTATACTCATTTCATCCCATTTGTTGTTATTGGGGGGACAACTTTCTGTTTGCTTTACATGTATTTAAATAGGATGCTCAGATGGGGGGCGGGGAGGTGGGGGGATGTGTATTCGTTTTCTCCTATTGTTTGCTTCCTTTCTGTTTCATTTACATGTATTCAGATAGGATGCTGAGGTGGGGGGGGGGGGGGGGGGGGGGGTGCATTTTTTCTCCATTTGTTTGCTTCTTTACCTCCTGTCCTGCTGCAGGTATCCCATGTTTTTACTTTTCGTGTTTTTGTTTTGTTTTGTTTCTCAAAGGGGTGAAATGCATATTTTGATTTGTCATTGCCTGCATCTCACCTTGCTTGTGCTGTGTGTAATACAGGTGTTGCGTCCTGGTGGCATGGAGAGTATCCAGGTGGTGCTGAAGGCACAGATCGTGCACAAGAATGCCCTGACTGCGGCCGTCCTGCAAGCCTCCATCTGTCATCCTGTTCGGGAAATCGGCAAGGGGTCTGTGTCTCCTCTTTTCTCCACAGCCATGCTGTATGCGTCTATAGTCACTGTGTGTCTCCATCTTTGGGTTTCAGTGGGAGTTGTCTGTTGGCTGTAGTGTAAATGTTTTTTTTGTAGTTTTAGCTTGAGAGAGCATCTGTTTACACCAGTTGTTTTTCCCCTTCTGAGTCGGTTTTTACTGCATGAGGATGTATTATGTATTTATACCATCTGCATCTTTTACAGAAAGATGTTTGCTGGATGATGATGATGAAGACTAGAAGAAGAAAAACAAGAAGAAGAAATAGAAAAATAAGAGAGAAATACAGAAAAAGAAAAGAAGGAAGGTGATGATAATTTCAGGTGTCATTATCTGTTTTTCTCACCTCCACTGCAACATGTTTTATTCTTCTTTCAGCGGGCGCTCCAGCCCATCGGAGACGAAGAGCGAGAAGAGTTCCATGACGCAGATGACGGGGATGTCGGTGGCCACGGGGCCCACCAGTCTGGGAGGTCACCACCAGGCGCCAGGCAAAATCAAGACAGCCCCAGAGTCCTTCATGTCCCTGCAGATGGAGAAGGTGTGTGTGTGTGTGTGTGGGGGGGGGGTCTCCAAGTGATGGGAGGAAGGGGATGGTGTTGGCCCTTCAGAAAGGAGTGGGAAGTGTCTGTCCTACACAAGTGTAGGGGTCAGTCTGTCCACTGGGTCGAGGGAGAGAAAAAAATCAAAACCTTTAGTAAGCTGACGTGCGTGTTAGTGCCATACTGATGCAGAGTTGTTTTTGTTTCAGACCCCAAGTCGGGATGCGATGCTGAATGAATTTGTCAGCAAGAAACACACAATGGGGGCAATACTGAAGAATCCAGATGAACTGGAAAAACTGAAGAGGTCTGTGTTAGACATTTTGTCATTTAAAAAAATAAAAATTGTTGCGCTTTTTTTCTTGCTTTTTTTTTTTGGGGGGGGGGGGGGGGGGGGCTTATAGTGTATAATCTGAATGCAGTATTCAGTATTCTGCATATTATGATGTATGGCTCTGTATCTGCATGTATGATATGTAAACACATCCATTTTCACCATTCCTGTTCAGGTCCCAGAAAGTGACACTGCTACATGGATGTTTTGTTTTGCTTGCAGGAAGTTTATCTCGGAGTACTGTGAGCGGTTCCACGTGCGCATGTCTCACACATCAATGCGGGCCCAGATCCTGACCTACTACAGCAGCATTAAGAGTCTGCTGGAAGATTTTCCCTCTGTCAAGTGAGTTGTGCTGTGCCTGTCAGTTGTGGCTATGCCAAGTGAATTGTGGCTCTGTCAAATGTGCTGTGGCTCTATCAGTTGTGGCATTGCTGAGTTGTGGCTCTGTCAGTTGTGGCGCTGCTGAGTTGTGGCTGTCAGTTGTGGCGCTGCTGAGTTGTGGCTCTGTCAGTTGTGGCGCTGCTGAGTTGTGGCTCTATCAGTTGTGGCGCTGCTGAGTTGTGGCTCAGCAAAGTGAGTTGTGGCTCTGCCAGTTGTGGCTCTTCCAAGTGAGTTGTGGCTCTGTCAGTTTTGGCTCTGCCAAGTGAGTTGTGGCTCTGCCAAGTGAGTTATGGCTCTGCCAAGCGAGTTGTGGCTATGCCAAGTGAGTTGTGACTCTGCCAGTTGTGGCTCCACCAAGTGAGTTGTGGCTATGCCAAGTGAGCCACAAAATACATATACCAGTATATGAAACAGATTAAAGATGAAAGCAAAACTCAAAGTAATACAAATGGATTCTGGAGTTTTATTCTCCTGTTATCAGCCCTTCGTAAACTGGTCATTTGCTTGGCTCTATCCAGAGACACTTACTTGTTTGTCTATGAACCTGTCTTGACACTTGAGCTGTGCTGTCTTGTCCCAGGTACTTGGTGAACGGCAGGTGTGTTTGACCTTTTGCAGAGACACATACTTCATGGAGGGAACGGTGAACGAGAAGAAGGATCCTTACGAAGATGACCTGCCTGGTCTGACCCCCGACCCAAGGTACAGTGGAGCCTGTAGCAGGGTTACTTTTGTGTTTGTTAACACCCAGTGCTTTTAAGGCAGCCGAAGAAACTGTCTGACCCCCAACCCAAGGTACAATGGGACCTGTAGCAGGATTACTTTTGTGTTGTGTTAAATCCCAGAGCTTTTAAGGCAGCCATAGGAACTGCAGCAGCTTAAGGCAGATTCAACAACAAGGGTTGATCCAGGCAAGTGTATGCGATCAAAAGTAGTGGTGCATGGTCATCTTGAATATTTTTTTATGTTGTATTTTAGGCAACTGAAGAAGCGTCCTCGTCGCCTGCTGTCCCAGGATGGACATCACGTGCTGAACCTGTGGTTCATTCCACACCACACTGAAGTCCTGATTATGTTCAAGCACCTGGACGATGAGCGCTGCTACAGAGCCCTAGCCTTCACCCTCAGCATCGTGTCCTCCCTGCATGATATGCTTCAGTACCTCTGTGCCTTCTCTCGCCTGGGAAGCTCCCATGCTCGACTGGGCTCACGGCGCATGGAGTTTGTGTCGGCTGACTGGGGTGGTACTGAGGGAATAGGTCAGTTCCTGTTTCTGCTCATTTTGTTCTTGGCCATCCTTGATTTGGTTCTAAGTTCTTGGCCCAGTCCTTGATTTTGTCCTAAATTCTTGGCCCAGTCCTCAATTTTGTCCTATGTTCTTGGCCCAGTCCTTTTGTCCTAAGTTCTTGGCCCAGTCCATGATTTTGTCATAAGTTCTTTGTCCAATCCATGCTTTTGTTCCAAATTTGTGGCCCAATAAAAAAAAAAATGGTCCTAAGTTCTTGGTTTGTTCTACATTTTTGGCCCAGTCCTCGATTTTGTCCTATGTTCTTTCTTGGCCCAGTCCCAAGTTCTTGGTCTAGTCCTTGATTTTGTCCTACATGTTTGGCCCAGTCCTTGATTTTGTCTGTTTCTTGATTCTCCTAACTTTTGTTTTCTGTTTGTTGCCGTTTCTGTGGATTGTTTTTTCTCTTCATAGTTGTGTTTTCTTTTTCTTCTTTTAACTGAATCTTAGGGGAATGATCAGGAATGATTAAGGAAGGCTGACAGTGACACTGATGGAGTGATTTGGCATCTGAAGAAAGCATATTGTGACATTAACTCAGACTTGGGCTAATGACCATTGAAGTGGAGAGTACATTTACAGCATGTGTGCACAAATGTTCCAGGTTTATCTTCCACTCAGTTTTTCTTTTCTTCTTCCTCATTGCTGTCTTGCTCTGTTCTGTGACTTGGTGTTTGTGGTGGTTCTGCCTGCTGTAGGATCTGAACTGCGTGAGATCCAGAAGCATGTGGATGCCCTGAGCGAGCCGACAGATCCCAACCTGGTGCAGGAACTGCTGTGGCTGCGTCGCGACGTGCTCTTCCTGGAGTTTGACACGGCTGTGCGCCACTGCATGACAGATACCTTCATTTCCACCGGGAACATGCAAGCCTTCAGGGTGGGTGTGGGTGTAGGGGGGTGGGAGTGGGGGTGGGGGTTTGTGTGTGTGTGTTTGTGGAGAGGGGTGTAAGTGTGTGGGTGTGTGTGCATGTATGTGTTTATGCCGATGTGGTTTGTATGTAGTATGTGTACGTGTGTATGTGTGTGTTCATGCCTGCTGCATGTGTGTGTGTGTATATATGTGTGTGCGCGCGTGCGCACGCGTGTGTGTGTGTGTGTGTGTGTGTGTGTGTGTGTGTGTGTGTGTGTGTGTGTGTGTGTGTGTGATGAGCACATCCAACACAGGTGTTTTTGTTTGACAGAGTGTGACAACCAACATGCGCCATGCCCTAGCAGCTCTAAGCAACGTGCAGCGTGCAAGCCTGTTCTCAACCTACCTGACCATCCCAGAGCCCATGGAACCCAGAGATTCTCCAGCCAAACACCTTTTCCCCTGGCGCTCCTTCCTTGGCCTGTGAGTCTGCCGTCCCCACTCATGCATGCAGTCACACACACATACATATGCACACATGCATGCACGCACTGCACACACACTCACACACACACACACACACACACACACACACACACACACACACACACACACACACACACACACACACACAACACACGCACACACATGCACACATTTATATTCAGTACACTCACACTCACACACACACACACACACACACACACACACACACACACACACACACACACACACACACACACACACACACACACACACACACACACACACACACACACCACACACATGCACACATTTATATTCATACACTCACCCTCTCTCCACACACACACACACACACACACACACACACACACACACACACACACACACATACACACACACACACACAAAACAACAACAACTACCCACCACCATGATCGCCACTATTATACATATGTCTGCCCTTGTCTGGGTGTGTGGCAGGAATGGTCCATACCCCTGCATGTTCTGGCAGTGGACGCAGATCGCCTACAACATTCAGCTCTGCCTGGCTGGACTGCGTGAGGTGGACAGGTAAGTCCCTGCCATACAAAGGGGGATAAACCAGAGGAATACATAAAGAACTGGAGGCCAATCTCATTATTAAATGTAGTCTACAAAATTGGTTCATCTTGTATTGCTAACAGATTAAAGAAGGTACTTCCTTCACTTATAAATGAAGACCCAACTGGGTTTATGTTAAACAGATATATGGGAGACAATATTAGACTTATATATGATCTATTTCATTATTTAAATTATAATAATCTATCTGGGCTGCTTATTTGCATCGATTTTGAGATGGCTTTTGACTCAGTTGATTGGAAATTTATGATGAAAGTTCTGAAGGCCTTTAAATTTGGCCCAATAATATGTCAGTGGATCTACACATTTTATAACAAAATTAAATCAAAGGTCATTGTTAATGGGCATACTTCACCCTGGTTTATTATTCAAAGAGGATGTCATCAAGGCGATCCAATTTCACCTTATTTGTTCTTGCTATGTGTAGAAATTCTTGGTATTAAGATTCGAGAAAACTAAAAAATTAAATTTGTTTTGGAGGCATACATTGCAGGCCTATAAAAGCTTTTGTTGCAAAGTCAGTCCAGCGAAGGTTGAAGAACTTGACAGAGCCTTTCTTCTATAATGACAACATTCAAGTTGGAAATAACACAATACTACATAGAAGACGGATTGAAAAGGGCGTCTGTCGCATCTCTCATCTGTTACATGAACACAGGGCCTTTTTGTGCCTTGAGGAGTTTAATATGAAATATGATTTAAGTATTGACTTTGTTACATACAATGGTTGTGTTCAGGCAGTAAAGAACTATATCAAGGGTCTAGGTATTGCTGTCCAAAGTAACAAGTCTTTAAGAATGAGAAAATCCTTAACATTAATTGACAAAGTACAGAAAGGAACAAAAAGTTACTATGACATGTTAGCTGAAAATAAAAGGAAACCAAAGTGCTGCATAAAATGGAATAGCGTACTGTCTCACAATATTAACTGGCCTACAACTTTTGACAAAATTCAAAAAATACTTGAAGTAAAACTGAAATGGTTTCAGATACGTTTAGTTCACAGGATTCTCACTACAAACGTTACATTAAAAAGAATGAGGGTTATAAATAATGAGAAATGTACCTTTTGTAATACACACAATGAAACTATTCCCCATCTGATTTGGAGTTGCGATATTGTACAGCATTTTTGGTTATTGTTTGAAACATTTGTAAATATGATAAATATGAAACTGACAGAAGACTTTGTACTGTTTGGTAATGCAAAAGACTTTGAATCAGGCGAAATCTTTGACTTTATTATATTGTTTGCAGTTTTTTGTATACAAATGTAAAATGGAAAATAAACGCCTGCTTTTTTATGTATTTCAAAAACCATTGGTGACAAGGCATAGAATAGAAGAATATTTATCATATGTCAACATGGAACATGCCTCGTTTCAGTCAGAATCGCTATGAATGATGGCTAAATTCGATTCTATGACCATATCTACATCCTTACATCATGTCTACATAGTTATGGATGCCAATTAACATGTAATACTCTAGTGCTCCTACGTCAAGTACCACGACCGCTATGTAACTCCCCCCCCACCCCCCCTCCCCCCATCCCATCTCTCCTCCCCCCTCCCCCCTCCTCTGTCCCCACTCGCTGCTGCTGTTACTGTCCCATTTTTTCTCCCTTTCTTTTATATGTTGTCATTACTGCTGTTGTTGTTGCCATTGTTGTTGTGAGTGTTTGTAGCTTTGCTTATGTATTTTTGCCCTCACTTTTTTATGTCTTGCTTTTTGTTCTGTTTGTGTTGTTTGGTGTTGTTTGGTGTTGTTTTTGTTTTTTGGTACACCATTTCATAGTCTGCATATACTCTACTTGTGTGTGTATGCCTGGTGTATGTATATATGTCCACATGCTTAAAAACTGATTTTTTTTTTAAGTATTAAAAAAGAAGAAGAAGGCCCTGCCATAATTTGTCCAGGATCCATTCATGATTGTCCTGTTTCAGTTCTGCAGTTGTCCTGTGTCAGTTGAGCAGTAGTCCTGGGTCAGTTCAGCAGTTGTCCTGGGTCAGTTCTGCAGCTGTCCTGGGTCAGTTCTGCAGTTGCCAGTAGTGAGATCATAGGGGTCACCTTGCTTATAGAGACTATGCTGACACTGTCCTCTATTCACTGCTATCTGTGTCAACAGACATGTAGCTAATGGTGAGATCCTGGGGGTCACCTTGCTGATGGAGGACGTCCTGCAGATGGGTTATCAAGGAGCCACCATCTACCCTGATACCCGGGACCACTCGCAGTCAGGGTCACGATCCGAGTCACGGAACTCCCGACTGACTACCACCACCCCAGACCTCAAAGATGCTGTCAAAGCTCTGTGTGAGTCTTGTGTTGCCATGAATCATAGCTCTGTGTGTGAGTCTTGTGTTGCCATGATTCACAGCTCTGTGTGAGTCTTGTGTTGCCATGATTCACAGCTCTGTGTGAGTCTTATGTTGCCATAATTCACAGCTCTGTGTGAGTCTTGTGTTGCCATGATTCACAGCTCTGTGTGAGTCTTGTGTTGCCTTGATTCACAGCTCTGTGTGAGTCTTGTGTTGCCATGATTCACAGCTCTGTGTGAGTCTTGTGTTACCATGATTCACAGCTCTGTGTGAGTCTTGTGTTGCCATGATTCACAGCTCTGTGTGAGTCTTGTGTTGCCATGATTCACAGCTCTGTGTGAGTCTTGTGTTGCCATGATTCACAGCTCTGTGTGAGTCTTATGTTGCCATGATTCACAGCTCTGTGTGAGTTTTATGTTGACATAATTCACAGCTCTGTGAGTCTTGTGTTGCCATGATTCACAGCTCTGTGTGAGTCTTGTGTTGCCTTGATTCACAGCTCTGTGTGAGTCTTGTGTTGCCATGATTCACAGCTCTGTGTGAGTCTTGTGTTGCCTTGATTCACAGCTCTGTGTGAGTCTTGTGTTGCCTTGATTCACAGCTCTGTGACTGTATGAGTCTTTTGTTTCCATGATTCACAGCTCTGTGTGAGTTGTGTTGCCACATGTGTCTTGTCTTGTCACTTTTCACAGCTCTGTGTGAGTCTTGTGTTGCCATGAATCACAGCCCTGTGTGAGTCTTGTATTGCCATGGTCCACAGCTCTGTGTGTGTCTTGTGTTGCCATGATTCACAGCCCTGTGTGAGTTTTGTGTTGCCATGATCCTAAGTTCTGTGTGAGCCTTGTGTTGCCATGATCCTAAGTTCTGTGTGAGCCTTGTGTTGCCATGATCCTAAGTTCTGTGTGAGCCTTGTGTTGCATGGAGCCAGAATCATCTGTTAGTCTTATGTTGCCGTGAGCCAGAGTTCTGTTTGAGTCTTGTGTTGCCTTGAGCAAATGGCTCTGTTTGAGTCTTGTGTTGCCTTGAGCAAATGGCTCTGTTTGAGTCTTGTGTTGCCTTGAGCAAATGGCTCTGTTTGAGTCTTGTGTTGCCTTGAGCTAAGCGCTATGTGAGTCTTGAATCTTGTGTTGCTTTGAACCAACAGCTGTGTGTGTTTGATTTGTCATGACAGCCAGCCCGGCGCTGCGGGGACTGCATCGCAGCCAGCAGCCACTGGAGTCCTACCGTCTGCTGAAGTTTTTCCTGTTGCTGTGGAAATGTGTTGAGCTCTTGAAGACGGACTGGGGCTGCCGGAGGCTGAGTGTGGAGGCCATAGCAACCTCCAGTGTCTACCGCGAGTTTACGTAAGGCTTGTGCTCATCCTCCACCACAGGGTCATCTTTAGTCAGATCAACTTTGGATGTGTTTCCTTGTTTAAGAGGGAGTGGTTATGTCACTGCAGGAAGTTCTGTGTGTCACTGTAGGACGTTCTGTGTGTCAATGCAGGAAGTTCTGTGTGTCACTGTAGGACGTTCTGTGTGTCAATGCAGGAAGTTCTGTGTGTCACTGTAGGATGTTCTGTGTGTCAATGCAGGAAGTTCTGCGTGTCACTGTAGGAAGTTTTGTGTGTGGAGATGCTGGTTGTGTCATTGTAGGAAGTTCTGTGTGTCTCTGCAGGAAGTTCTGTGTGTCTCTGCAGGAAGTTCTGTATGTCTCTGTTGGAAGTTCTGTGTGTCGCTGTAGGAAGTTCTGTGTGTGGAGATGCTGGTTGTGTCAGTGTAGGAAGTTCTGTGTGTCAGTGTAGGAAGTTCTGTGTGTCACTGTAGGAAGACCTACCGTGTGGAGATGCTGGTTCCGGTGCTACAGAGTGTTGCTAGGCGACTAGGACAGGGAGAGATGTACGACGCCATCAATCCTGAGACTGATGTTCTGGTCATGCCCAAAGGAGCCTCAGAGATTGAAGTGCGCGCAAAACAGGTGGGTTGTCTTTGTTTTTCCTTCCTCTTTGTTCTTGTCACTTTCTTGAATAAAGATTTGTTTGATTATCCAGCACTTTCCCATCAGTTTTTGTCTTTACTAGTTTTAAGTAATTGTCCTGAGGTAACCTTATGTGGTTGATGGGACATTAAAATCAGTTTATGTCTTTACTGGTTTTAAACAGTAATTGTCCTGGGGTGACCCTGTGTGGTTGATGGGATGTTAAAACCCAAGAACTGACTTTAAGCCATAAAATCTTATTCCCATAAGAGTTCTGTTTTTACTGTGTAGAGGCAATCAAACTGGTCTTGCAGTTTGTACAAGGCAGCTGTGGCCTGCATGCCCCCCCCCCCTCCCCCCTCCTCCCTCCCCTCCCAGTCCTCAGCCCTAAGCCAATGTTTCGGCTAGGAGAGTAGTGGGCATTGATGCTGCGTGGTTTTCCTTCATTCACAAGACATAAGAGTTTTATTCTCACCAAGCAGAAACCCAAGGAATGTATCTTGGTGTTGGTTCATTCATTGTCATCACTGTCACACCCATACGGCAGCACTAATACAACTCTGTTGCCCCAAACCAGCCACAGTGCCCTTTAGCACTAAGCCCATTCACACATACCATTAAAAAAAATATATATATATATAAAGGCCAAAAGGCTAAATGACATTAAAAACAACCAACACACAGGCCTGCATGCATCATATGAAATGACTGTCCTAGAATACTAAGAATAATAGGAGTGACAATGTTTGTTTTGATATGACTGATTATCAGTTGGTGCGCTTGCTGGAGACCCTGGAGATGCACATGATCAGTGAAGTGCGGAAGCGAGTCTCCAAGGAGCTGACCCTGGCACTGTCTGAGCGAGCAAGGGAGGAAACTGCTCTGCCCACAGATCTGTGGAAACGGGCCGTAAGTTTTCTTTTGCGTAAATGCTTTTGCTTCAGAGCTGTCTTTGACCCAGTGGGGACTGAAGGCTTGAGAACCAACCTTGCTGCAGTCTTTGAGGTTGTCTTTCCTGACCAGCACCTGCAGTGAGACAAAGCAGGAAGTGTGTGAACTGGTAAACTCTGTCTGCTGCAAGTCATTGTGGATTTCTCCCGTGGTGGCTCTCACACTGCTGGCTGATGCATTGGTGGACTCTGGCTCTAGAATTAAGTGAATCTGGCTCTAGAACTAAGTGATGAACAAAGTGACTCTGGCTCTAGAACTAAGTGATGAACAAAGTGACTCTGGCTCTAGAACTAAGTGATGAACTAAGTGACTCTGGCTCTAGAACTAAGTGATGAACAAAGTGACTGGCTCTAGAACTAAGTGATGAACTAAGTTGCTTTAGAACTAAGTGACAAACAAAATGACTCTGGCTCGAGAACTAAGTGATGAACAAAGTGACTCTGGCTCTAGAACTAAGTGATGAACTAAGTTGATTTAGAACTAAGTGACGAACAAAGTGACTCTGGCTCTAGAACTAAGTGATGAACTAAGTGACTCTCGCTCTAGAACTAAATGACTCTGGCTCTAGAACTAAGTGACTCTGGCTCTAGAACTAAGTCTTTTTCTGTTGCCTGATTAGGGACTGTGACCTGGCTGGCCTGTCACGCGATTTCCCATGTGGTATCTGTGTTTGGATGGAGTTGGTAGACCTGTGTTGGGTACAGTTTTACCTGGAGAGTTTTAAAATGTGGGCTGACTTGTGAGAGTGTGGGTTCATTCTGAGGTAGAGAGCCACTTTACAGCTCAGTCACCTGAGATTTGTAACTTTTTGAAAGCAATGAATATTTTTGGAAAAAAATAAAATTGAGATCATTTTCGGTTATGTTTGTGTTCTACTCACCTTTGAAGTATGTTTTTAAAATTGTAAATATGCCAGTTTTAAAACGTACACACTTTTGGAAATTAATACATGATGACAAAATGTGTATCACCCTGATGTGGCCGCACTGGTTGACTGGGGGTGAAACACCAAGTTACTTACATCCTTAGGTGACCCAGGGTAGTAGACAGGGCACTGAAATCCAGTCACTGACTTCTTCCATCTCTGTTTTCATGAACTGAAGGTGATGAAGGAAAGCTTCACAACCAACCGCCCCCACGTGGCAGAGAACTTTGTGGACCAGTTAATGTCACAGGCCAAGGAGACAGAAACTGATATCACTTTCTCGCGCGATCACCTGCGTAACTGTCTGGCCAGTCTGGGCCGTGATGTCATGATGCGTGAAAGGCAAAATTATGAAAGGTGAGCAATGAAGCACAGGTGTATGTTACAGTGAGAAAAGAAGAAAAAAGAACAAAATAAGTGTGGTAGTTAAGCATCAGAGTTCACGTTTACATGACAATGGAAAGAGAAACAAGACTATGAAAGGTAAGTGTTAGACTTTAAGTTCACTATGGAAGGTAAGCTCACAACCAGTATAGCCACTTTTTTCTTTCTTTCTTTTTGATGTCCTTCTTAGCCATAAGTGTGTGTGTGTGTGTGTGTGTGTGTGTGTGTGTGTGTGTGTGTGTGTGTGTGTGTGTGTGTGTGTGTGTGTGTGTGTGTTTTGAATGTCTGTGTGTGTGTGTGTGTGTGTGTGTGTGTGTGTGTGTTGTGTGTGTGTGTGTGTGTGTGTGTGTGTGTGTGATGTTGTGTTGTGTGTGTGTGTGTGTGTGTGTGTGTGAGCAAGCAAGCGTGTGCAGGTTTTCTTTATTTTGTGTGTGTGTGTGTGTGTGTGTATGTTTCACTGTGCTTTGTATGAATATGTTTTTTTTGTGTGTGTTTTTTTGTTTGTTTTTTGTTTATATCCCATTGATTTGTATGTGGGTATTTGCATCCTGCATGGTTTTCCTTAATTAAGTTGTAAAGTGTTTTGAGTCTCTGAAAGCACTCCATAAATTCCATATTATTATTATTATTACTACAGTGGGAACAAAAAACAGCTAAGGAAGGTAAAGGTTAGAGTTCGCATTAACATTACGATGGGAACAGAAACAAGACTCTGGAAGGTAAACATTGCAGTTCAAGTTCACATTATGGTGGGAATGAAAAGGTATGGAAGGTAAGGATTAGTGTTGAAGCTCATATTACAACTGGAACAGAAACAGAACTGTGGAGGGTAAGTATTGCACTTCAGGTTCACATTATGCTGGGAACAGAAACAAAAGTATGGACGGTATGCATTAGTGTTCACATTATGCTGGGAACAAAAACAAAAGTATGGACGGTACGCATTAGTGTTCACATTATGCTGGGAACAAAAACAAAACTTTGGTAGGTGAACATAAGGGTTCAGGTTTACATAATGTAGAAACAGTCAATGCAGAAACAAAATTGTGGAAGGTTAGAGTGCATTAGAGTTCAGGTTTGGATTACAATTGGTGCAGAAACAAAACTGTTGGAGTAAGCATTAGAGTTCATGTTTACATTACAGTGGGAGCAGAAACAAAACTGTTGGAGTAAGCATTAGAGTTAGGTTTACATTACAGTGGGAGCAGAAACAAAACTGTTGGAGTAAGCATTAGAGTTAGGTTTACATTACAGTGGGAGCAGAAACAAAACTGTTGGAGTAAGCATTAGAGTTAGGTTTACATTACAGTGGGAGCAGAAAGAAAACTGTTGGAGTAAGCATTAGAGTTCATGTTTACATTACAGTGGGAGCAGAAAGAAAACTGTTGAAGTAAGCATTAGAGTTCAGGTTTACATTACAGTGGGAGCAGAAAGAAAACTGTGGAAAGTAAGCATTAGAGTTCAGGTTTACATTACAGTGGGAGCAGAAAGAAAACTGTGGAAAGTAAGCATTAGAGTTCAGGTTTACATTACAGTGGGAGCAGAAACCGCACTATGGAAGGTGCATAAACACTGGACTTGGGGTTCATATTTCAGTGGACACAAAAACAAAACTTTAGGCTCATGTTGGTGTGTGTCTGAAAATGGGAAATAATCCAGTATCGGTAGGTGAGTTGGTGGAGTAGTGTTTGTGCTGTTTGAAGTGTTTCTGTTATCAGTGGGTTTTTTTGTGTGTGTGTGTGGTGTTTTCAGTGGGTTTATCTGTGTTTTCTATAGTTATTTCAGTGTGTTTATCTGTGTGTTTTCTGTGGTCTTTTCACTGTGTTTATCTGTGTTTTCTGTGGTCATTTCAGTGTGTTGATCTGTTTTCTGTGGTCCTTTCAGTGTGTTTATCTGTTTTCTGTGGTCATTTCACTGTGTTTATCTGTGTGTTTTCAGTTACACAATGTACTATGAAAATATGCTGAGAGGGCACCATCAGGTGCTGTACAAGAAGGAGCAGGTGAGGAGTTCTGTAGCTTTTCTTTTCTGTTCTTGGGTCAGAGTTTTCAGTGTGTCACATACTCTCTGTCAGTGTGTCTGTATTTATGTGGTGTGTGTGTGTGTGTGTGTGTGTGTGTGTGTGTGTGTGTGTGTGTGTGTTTGTGTATATGTGTATGTGTGTGTGTGTGTGTGTGTGTGTGTGTGTATGTGTGTGTGTGTGTGTGTGTGTGTGTGTTTGTGTGTGTGTGTATGTGAGCATATATCTGTCTGTCAGTGTTTGTAACTACCAATATCTTGCTAAAAATCTCTTTTACATAACTGTTACATGTATCAGATGAAGTGGCTGCATCATCACCGACTTGCTGTGCGATGTACCACTTATGTGATGTGTGTTGGTTGGCTGCAGGAAGTGAAGCACCTGCGAGATCAGCTGAAGCAAGCCCAGCTGGCCACAGTGGTTGAGGTGCAGTGTGAGATGGCCTCACGGGCCTATGACCTCATCATGGGTAAGTCTCTTTGTAAGTCTCTTTGTTCCGCATTGCACCATTCCCTTGGCTCTTTTTGTCTAAGTAGGGGCAAGATAACACGGCTTGGTGATGATGACTGAGCAGGTGAATGATGACAGAGCAGGTGAATGATGACTGAGCAGGTGAACGATGACAGAGCAGGTGAATGATGACTGAGCAGGTGAATGATGACAAAGCAATGGGTAAATGAGAGAACAGGGGGACAATGACAGAATAGGGGGACAATGACAGAACAGGGGAATGTTGACAGAACAAAGGGACAGTGACAGAACAGGGGGGCAATCACAGAACAGGGGGACAATGACAGAATAGGGGGGACAATGACAGGACAGGGGAATGTTGACAGAACAAAGGGACAATGACAGAACAGGGGGGCAATGACAGGACAAGGGAGCAATGACAGAATGGGGGGGGGAAGGGATGACAGGGGGGGGGGGGGGAACAATGACAGAACAGGGGGGCAAGACAGGACAGGGGACATGACAGAAGGGGCAATGACAGAAGGGGGACAATGCAGAACGGGGGAGGGGGGGGGTGCAAGGGGGATGATGACAGAAGAGGGGAGTGTTGACAACAGAGGGCTGATGACAGAAGAGGGGGATGTTGACAACAGAGGGCTGATGACAGAAGAGGGGGATGTTGACAACAGGGGGAATGACAGAAGAGGGGGATGTTGACAACAGGGGGATGATGACAGAAGAGGGGATGTTGACAACAGAGGGCTGATGACAGAAGAGGGGGATGTTGACAACAGAGGGCTGATGACAGAAGAGGGGGATGTTGACAACAGGGGGAGATGACAAAGGGGGATGTTGACAACAGAGGGGATGACAGAAGAGGGGGATGTTGACAACAGGGGATGATGACAAAGAGGGGATGTTGACAACAGAGGGATGATGACAGAAGAGGGGGATGTTGACAACAGGGGTGATGACAGAAGAGGGGATGTTGACAACAGAGGGATGATGACAGAAGAGGGGGATGTTGACAACAGGGGATGATGACAGAAGAGGGGATGTTGACAACAGAGGGATGATGACAGAAGAGGGGGATGTTGACAACAGAGGGATGATGACAGAAGAGGGGGATGATGACAGAAGAGGGGGATGTTGACAAGAGGGGGATGATGACAGAAGAGGGGGATGTTGACAACAGAGGGATGATGACAGAAGAGAGGGATGTTGACAACAGTGGATGATGACAGAAGAGGGGGATGTTGACAACAGGGGGATGATGACAACAGGGGGATGTTGACAACAGAGGGATGATGACAGAAGAGGGGGATGTTGACAACAGGGGGATGTTGACAACAGGGGGATGATGACAACAGGGGGATGTTGACAAGAGGGGGATGATGACAGAAGAGGGGCATGTTGACAACAGAGGGATGATGACAACAGGGGGATGATGACAGAAGAGGGGGATGTTGACAAGAGGGGGATGATGACAGAAGAGGGGGATGATGACAGAAGAGGGGGATGTTGACAACAGGGGGATGGTGACAGAAGAGGGGGATGATGACAGAAGAGGGGGATGTTGACAACAGGGGGATGATGACAGAAGAGGGGGATGTTGACAACAGGGGGATGATGACAGAACAGGGTGCTGATGACAGCTCAGGGGAATAATGACAGAGCATGACACAGTGACGGAGACAGCCAAGAAGAGAGCTGGATTGGATAGGGGCTGGCCATTGATCTGTACATGTGGCAGTAAGATGCTGTGTCTTATGTTGTGTTGCTGACAATGGCATGGAGTGTTTGTTGCCTGTGACAGAAATCACGGCGCTGCGAGCCAAGATTCTTGAGATGAGAGAGCAGGCAATGACAGCAGAACAAGATGTGCGTGAGAGCGTGAAAAAAGAGTTCAAGGAGGTCATCCAGAGCATGTTTGGTGCCCACAGCCACCTCCGCACACGCTTTGATGAGTTCAGGTTTGTCTCTTCACTCTCCACACTACAGCAACAGATGCACACTGTTGTTTTCAGTGGGCACATCAAGGAGTCTGCAGTAATGTAGCAAATGCTTTTAGTTACAAATGCACGTTTTTACATCATAAAATGTTTTAAAAGAGAAGCTGGAGGGGGACTTGTAGCAGCCTTGAAGTCCATGGTGATATGATTGAGATTGTCAGATTCAGTCCCTGTCTTGCTGCTGCTAAATGTGTCACCAGTGAAGGCATGCCATTACATCACTTGAAGTTTTGTTCAGACTCGGCCAGTCTTTCTGCCATTGCTATGTTTAAGTTTGTGAGGAAAATCTGGCCATCATGCTCTGCAGCAGAAGTTTGCTATTTTTCTGATTGACTGAAATTTGATGAAAATCTAGGATGATTGACAGCATGGGACTCTGTTGTCCTTTGGGGATAAACAGCACTCCACTCTGCTTTGTGCCCCCACGTTGCTGTCTCTGTCATGCCCATCAGACATTACTGTGAGATGTGGTACATGTGTGCAGGGAAAACCTGCATGACAGCGTGCATGACAAGATTGCCGAGACACGGACCTGGGCCGTGGAAGCCATGACAAAGCTGTCGGAGAAGTTTGGCGGAGGCCCCGGTGAGTGTCACCTGGTCAGCTGCTGCTGTCATTGGTTGCATGTGGGTGTCGCTCTCATGTGTGTTCAAGGGAGGGAGGGGGGGGGGGACACTTGCAGCAGAGTTCAGACGTGCCAGCTCTTGATCATCTTAAGGGATGGCTGTACGGAGGCTTTGTGTGCAGGCTGCATTGCTGTGAGCTGTGCAGCACTAATCAGCTAGGGAAATGTTGGCAGGTTTTAGTGTGGTGAGTCTTACAATGGCTTGAATGTAAGAGAAAAATGATCCTAAGTAAATGAATAAATTTGATGCATGAGTAGTTAGTAGTGGATCAAATACAGATGATAACCTGCATGGGACATGGCAGGAATAATTAATTAGAAATGTTTCTGCAGATAATGAAATGCATGTGAACTGGTAGCACAATGATTGGGTACCTAATGGTGTCTGTACAGATACCTTTGACTCTGGTGACATGAATGACTGGGTACCAAATTATGTCTGTACAGATATCTGTTTGTGAATCTGGTGACATGAATGACTGGGTACCAAATTATGTCTGTCAGATATCTGTTTGTGAATCTGGTGACATGAATGAGTGGGTACCAAATTATGTCTGTACAGATATCTGTTTGTGAATCTGGTGACATGAATGACTGGGTACCAAATTATGTCTGTACAGATATCTGTTTGTGAATCTGGTGACATGAATGAGTGGGTACCAAATTATGTCTGTACAGATATCTGTTTGTGAATCTGGTGACATGATGACTGGGTACCAAATTATGTCTGTACAGATATCTGTTTGTGAATCTGGTGACATGAATGACGGGGTACCAAATTTGTCTGTACAGATATCTGTTTGTGAATCTGGTGACATGAATGACTGGGTACCAAATTATGTCTGTACAGATATCTGTTTTGAATCTGGTGACATGAATGACTGGGTACCAAATTATATCTGTATACATATCTGTTTTTGAATCTTGAGACATGGATGACTGGGTACCAAATTATGTCTGTACACATATCTGTTTGACATGAGTGACTGGTACCTAATGTGTCTGTCCAGGTATCTGTTTGTGAATCTGGTGACATGAATGACTGGTACCTAATGTGTCTGTCCAGATATCTGTTTGTGAATCTGGTGACATGAATGACTGGTACCAAATGTGTCTGTCCAGATATCTGTTTGTGAATCTGGTGACATGAATGACTGGTACCTAATGTGTCTGTCCAGATGATGACTTGCGTGTGAACCTGGCACGAGCGGAACAGCTGCGCAACCTGCAGCATGAAAACCATCAGCTGAACACTGTGATGATCAAGATGAAGGCCATGCATGCATGGAGGCGCAACCACCTCACCAACAACTTCCTCAAGACAGTCAGTTCGCTTTGTCCCAATCTTTGGTGATTGTGAAGACAAAAAAAGAGTTGTGGATAAACTTGAATCCTGTGAGAGGGATCCCAGGACAAGGAGCACCACAGGCCCTGGCCACAGGAATGGAATCCCAAAGCCAGAGACACACAGCATGTGTTTCACTTGATGTTGGTCCTGTTGGTTAAAAGTCTCAGTTTTCAAAGTCACAAAAACACATCTGTGAATGCTGCCATTTTGTGCGCAGCAGTCTGTAGCAGATACATCATCAACAAGGCTGGAAGTTTGGCAGAAGTATAAAACACATCACAAATTAACCCCTTTTTTGTTGTTGCTCCTTATTGGTAAGAGCAAACCAAAATGGCTACACTCAGAGAAGCTCAGATCCAAAGCCCAAAAGTGCTTCAGTATAAACAGTGAGAGACCAATCAAATGAAGCATGCAGTTGGAATCATTTGCACATTTTCTGCCAACTTGCTCATTTGCTTTCTGTCCCCTTTAAGCTCTAAGTGCAATTAACTATGCAGGGAAATCGAGTATACTGGTTTGTTTAAGGGTGTTTCCATGGTAGCCGTTTAGAAATGTGGCTGTGTGAGCATGCCACAGTGGTCATGAAGTCAAGCCAAGTCAAGTCCAAATTTAGGGCAACTCAGCTAATACATGTACAACTAAGGATGTGTTTTTGAAAAGAAATAAAAAGTTGCAAACAAAGTCTTCAAAGAAAAAAGTGCAGATTTGCTGCTGTGTGCTGTATTAAGACTAATGTGCACCTGTTTGGCAGATAACAGAGTTGCGGAAGGAAAGTGAGTCAGGCAAGAAGGAGATGGTGGAGATCCAGATGCTGGCGGAGGAGCAGGTGATATTGCTACGGCAACAGCTGGTGGCCATCAAGCGAGCTCTGGCCTCCACGGAGAGCGAGTCCAATGAAGTGCGACGCGCACTGGACAAAGAGGTTGGTGTTGGCTGGCGGCCCAAAAGACAAAGAAAGGCTTGGTATGTGGCTTGGTAATCAGTATGCGGCTTGGGAAGGCTTCAGAGAATTATGAAATGTATTTGGACTTTGCAGAGTGCTTAGACTGTGTGCTGTTCCTGTGCTTTCCAGTCACACTCTGTACTCAAAAGGTTGTTTTTAGAGACCTTGCTGGAATTCACCCAGCTGTGTTCATCACGTGCACTTTTTATGGTGCTTCACTGCTGCCCTGAACAAAAGTGAATGACAAATCAACCATGGTACATGCATTCATTGTTCTCTCTAACTTGAATTGAGCTTAGTCTTTGCTTCAAACTTTGTGGTGTTTTTGATTTTGTGAACAGTGCGAATGGGACTGACACTGAAGATTCGATGGGGGGGGGGGGGGGGTGCAGTGGGATATAACCGACTAGGGTCATTTCAGTTTGAAATGGCTTACTGCTGAGGTTGTGTTTTTGTAGTACTCCTTAAGAAATGTGCAGATTTGGTTGTGTTGTGTGTGGATATTTGGCATGGCTGTGTTGTGTTGTGTGCGGATATTTGCACGTTTCGGATATTGGCATGGCTGGTGTTTGTGTTTTTGTGTGCGGATTTTGGCATGGCTTGTGTGCTTGTTGTGTTGTGTGCGGATATTTGGCATGGCTGTGTTGTGTTGTGTGCGGATATTTGGCATGGCTGTGTTGTGTTGTGTGCGGATATTTGGCATGGCTTGTGTTTGTGGTGTGTGTGTGTGTGTGCATATTTGGCATGGCTGTGTTGTGTTGTGTGCGGATATTTGGCATGCTGTGTTGTTGTGTGTGTATTGGATGCTGTGTTGTGTTCGATTTGGCATGGCTGTGTTGTGTTGTGTGCGGATATTTGGCATGGCTGTGTTGTGTTGTGTGCGGATATTTGGCATGGCTGTGTTGTGTTGTGTGCGGATATTTGGCATGGCTGTGTTGTGTTGTGTGCGGATATTTGGCATGGCTGTGTTGTGTTGTTGCGATATTTGGCATGGCTGTGTTGTGTTGTGTGCGAGATATTTGGCATGACTGTGTTGTGTTGTGTGAATGACATGACTGTGTTGTGTGCAGTGGAATAGCTGTGTTGTGTTGTGTGCCGCTGTTCAGTATGACTGTTGTGTTGCCAGCTGAAGATGAAGCATGACTGTGTTGTGTTGCCAGCTGAAGATGAAGCATGATTGTGTTGTGTTGCCAGCTGAATGTGAAGCATGTCTGTGTTGTGTTGCCAGCTGAATGTGAAGCATGACTGTGTTGTGTTGCCAGCTGAAGATGAAGCATGACTGTGTTGTGTTGCCAGCTGAAGTGAAGCATGACTGTGTTGTGTTGCCAGCTGAAGATGAAGCATGACTGTGTTGTGTTGCCAGCTGAAGTGAAGCATGACTGTGTTGTGTTGCCAGCTGAAGTGAAGCATGACTGTGTGTGTTGCCAGCTGAAGTGAAGCATGCTGTGTTGTGTTGCAGCTGAAGATGAAGCATGACTGTGTTGTGTTGCCAGCTGAAGATGAAGCATGACTGTGTTGTGTTGCCAGCTGAAGTGAAGCATGACTGTGTTGTGTTGCCAGCTGAAGTGAAGCATGACTGTGCTGTGATTGTCAGCTGAAGGTGAAGCATGACTGTGTTGTGTTGCTAGCTGAAGATGAAGCATGACTGTGTTGTGTTGTCAGCTGAAGGTGAAGCATGACTGTGTTGTGTTGCCAGCTGAAGGTGAAGCATGACTGTGTTGTGTTGTCAGCTGAAGGTGAAGCATGACTGTATTGTGTTGCCAGCTGAAGATGAAGCATGACTGTGCTGTGTTGCCAGCTGAAGGTGAAGCATGACTGTGTTGTGTTGCCAGCTGAAGGTGAAGCAGGAGAAGGAGCACGAGATGATGCAGAAGGAACGCAACAAGATGCAGCTGGAGGCCGCCAAGCAGGCCAGCATTGAACGTCTGGTCAGTCAGTCGCCTGCACTCTCTTAGGACGTGACCCACTTTCCAGCACTCTGTTATGACAACTTGATGCAGCCTTTAATCATAGTGGGGATTTAGAGCGCCTAACCGGCACAGGCCCTATGCTGTATCCTGTATATGTACGTTTTCAAGATTCAGTGCATACAACACACACAAACACCATGCACATACATGCATGCACACACATCATATATATGGGCAACGGGACTAAAGAAAAGGGTTTTGAAAAGAAAAAGGTTTTCAAGGAAGATTTAAAAGAACTGACAGAGGTAGCATGATGGAGAGAAACAGGGAGTTGGTTCCAGACAGCTGGAGCTTGGTAAGAGAATGCATGTTGACCAAGAAATGCCATGTAGCATGCTGTGCCCAGCAGTCTGGCACTGACTGATAGAAAGGCGACTGTGGGTAATGCACGTGCATGCAGCTACACATGCAGCCACACACATGCATACAAACACCTTCACTCACACCGGCGCGTGAGCGCACGCACGCACGCACGCACGCACGCACGCACGCACGCACGCACGCACACACACACACACACACACACACACAAATGCAAAGTAGTTTGAGTAGCTCAGAAGGGGGTGGTTTTCATTTGGGGCTCCACTCTACTGTCTGGCTCTGATCCATATAGGCACCAAGGAGACTGGGTATTGGCACAGGCCTGATCCATAGGCACCAAGGAGACTGGGTATAGGCACAGGCCTGATCCATTGGCACCAGGGATCCATAGGCTCCAGGGAGACTGGGTATAGGCACAGGCCTGATCCATAGGCACCAGGGATCCATAGGCACCAGGGAGACTGGGTTTAGGCACAGGCCTGATCCATAGGCACCAGGGATCCATAGGCACCAGGGAGACTGGGTATAGGCACAGGCCTGATCCATAGGCACCAGGGATCCATAGGCACCAGGGAGACTGGGTATAGGCACAGGCCTGATCCATTGTAATTGGCAACAGGGAGACTGGGTATAGGCATAGGCCTGATCCATTGGCACCAGGGAGACTGGGTATATAGGCACAGGCCTGATCCATTGGCACCAGGGAGACTGGGTATAGGCATAGGCCTGATCCATTGGCACCAGGGAGACTGGGTATATAGGCACAGGCCTGATCCACTGGCACCAGGGAGACTGGATATATAGGCACAGGCCTGATCCACTGTAATTGGCACCAGGGAGACTTGGTATAAACACAGGCCTGATGCATTCTAATTGGCACCAGGGAGACTTGGTATTGACACAGGCCTGATCCATTCTAATTGGCACCAGGGAGACTGGGTATGGAAGGCCTTGGAAGCCTTGGAAGCCCCCCTGTGATCCAGTTTAGGCCTGAGCTGACCTGAGGAATAAGGGGTTGTATGTTTGTATGAGAGAGGGAGCTGCCCTGAGGAATAAGGGGTTGTACGTCTGTATGAGAGAGGGAGCTGCCCTGTGGAATAAGGGGTTGTACGTTTGTATGAGAGAGGGAGCTGCCCTGAGGAATAAGGGGTTGTATGTTTGTATGAGAGAGGGAGCTGCCCTGAGGAATAAGGGGTTGTACGTTTGTATGAGAGAGGGAGCTGCCCTGGGGAATAAGGGGTTGTACATCTGTATGAGAGAGGGAGCTGCCCTGAGGAATAAGGGGTTGTATGTTTGTATGAGAGAGGGAGCTGCCCTGAGGAATAAGGGGTTGTACGTTTGTATGAGAGAGGGAGCTGCCCTGGGGAATAAGGGGTTGTACATCTGTATGAGAGAGGGAACTGCCCTGAGGAACAAGGGGTTGTACGGCTGTATGAGAGAGGGAGCTGCCCTGAGGAATAAGGGGTTGTACGGTTGTGTGAGAGAGGGAGTTGACCTGGGGAATAAGGGGTTGTATGTCTGTATGAGAGAGGGAGCTGCCTTGAGGAATAAGGGGTTGTACGTCTGTATGAGAGAGGGAGCTGCTCTGAGGAATAAGGGGTTGTACGTCTGTATGAGAGAGGGAGCTGCCCTGAGGAATAAGGGGTTGTACGGCTGTGTGAGAGAGGGAGCTGCCCTGAGGAATAAGGGGTTGTACGGCTGTGTGAGAGAGGGAGCTGCCCTGAGGAATAAGGGGATGTACGTCTGTGTGGGGGCACGTGCAGCTGGAGGAGCTGAACGACAAGGAGCAGCGCCTGCGGGTGATGCTGGAAGAGCAGGACCGCAGCAGCAAGATCCAGATGCTCACCCAGGAGAAGGTGCGCAAGGACATCGAAACCATCAAGAAGCAGCTGAATCACGAGCGCACACTGAAGCTGGATGCCTTCCATCGCGTGGATGAGCTGCAGTCACAGGTGGAGATATGATTGCACTCACTTCTTCTCTGACTTTGTGTGTGTGTTTTCGGGGTCCTTCTTTCTTTTTTTCTTTTCTTTTTTTCTTCTTTCTTTGTCTGTCCTTTGTGTCCCTTTAAACCAAAGCATTTGTATCTTTCTTTGTGTCATTGTATTTTCATAGCTGTCTTCATCTGTCTGTCTTTGGCTGACTGCATGTTTGACTCTGAATGTGATGACCTCTCGCCCTGATATAACCGTAATGGTTGACTGGGCATAAAACATCAAGTACTTAATTAGCGGGTGTCTGATGATGTGATGACCTTGTGTCTGTCCCCAGGTGTATGGTGTTGTGATGATCTTGTGTCTGTGGCCAGGTATATGATAATCTGATGACCTTTTCCCAGGTGTGTGGTGCTGTCAGGTGTATGGTAATGTGATGACCTTTGTTGCCGGGTGTATGATAATTTCATAACCTTTGCTGCCAAATGTATGGTAATGTGATGACCTTTGTCTGTCCCAGGTGTATGACTATGAGTCCAGTGTCTTTGGTCATCAGCAGTTTGGTACTGGCATCGTCTCTATACCGCCCACCCGTATGTTACATTTTGCCTCTTCTCCCCCCCCCCCACCCCTTTCCATTCTCTTTGTTGTCGTCCTCATTGACATGATCTGTTTCTGGATGTTCCTAATCAAACTACTGCGTTATGGAGTTCATCATGCAGGATACAGCCAACAGTTTACTGTTGCAACTGATGTGTGTTGAGACTGGTTTTGACAGAAACTCAAACATCATAACGCCCAGTGTTTCCTTCTTCAGTTGCATCCAGTTTAACTTCTTACTGACGTCGTAAACATGCCAGTACAAGGTGGCTCTAGTTGTTTTTTGCATTGATGGAAAATCACAGTTACCCACAACATTTTTTGTCTGAATTTCAGTGTAAAATGTTCAGCTCTGGGCAGTTAATAAAACAATGTGATATCCTAACTTTGCATTTATCATTTATTAATGTGGGCATATGAATGGAATGTCACCAGGATAAGTTCTTGTTTACATTTTTATCTCACTTGGCAGGTACATATCTTTGTATTTTAGGATGAAAATTTGCTTAGATGAAGTAGTTTTAAAATCCCTGCAGTACTTTTTATTTTATTTTTACTTTTTCATTGAAAAAAATTATAATGAGTCTTTGGAAGTGATTTGCTGATTATTCCACTGTCCATACTGCTACTGTTGTTCAGGGCATGCTGTGTCTGCTGTTTCAGCTTCTGTAATATCCAGATCCAGAGCCACATCTGCTGGAAATTCTCGGCGCACAGCTCGGCCAATCACGAGCTCTGGTGTATGGCCGCCACCTACTTCCTGGCCAGCCAATCGTGGTGCAGCACCATCTGAAGATGGCGCAGATGCCACGCTGCTGAATAACCTTGACTACAAGAAAATACAGCGGCCCAAGACGGTAAGTAATTCTTACAATTGCTGTACTGAATCTTTTAAACTGTGATTAGACAGGCACACTGCTGTAAAATGTGCTGAACTATGGAGCATACTCTTGGTTTTGTTGTTGATTTTGTTCATATTGAATTTCACAGTTTGAATCATGACACTGTCACCTCATTACTCTTTGGTAATAGGCAGACATACTGAGTGCGTTTGTCTGGAGTTAGCAAGTCGTCTGTGGACATGCTGAGTGCATTTGCCTGGATTTAGCAAGATGTGTGGACATGCTGAGTACGTTTGTCTGGAGTTAGCAAGACATGTGTGGACATGCTGAGTATGTTTGTCTGGAGTTAACAAGACATGTGTGGACATGCTGAGTGCATTTGTCTGGAGTTAGCAAGACGTGTGGACATGCATGCTGAGTGCGTTTGTCTGGAGTTAGCAAGATGTGTGGACATGCTGAGTGCGTTTGTCTGGAGTTAGCAAGACATGTGAAGACACACTGAGTACATATGTCTAGAGATAGCAAGACATGTGGGCATGCCAAATGCATTTGTCTGGAGTTGGCAAGACATGAAATTAAAACTCCAGACTCCTGAAGTTTTGAACAACTTTCTTCTTCAAACATTAAAACAACTAGTGATGACAAAATTCCAAATATTATTTTGCAAAATATTTATATTAAGATTCCAGTTTCATGGAATTACGAACATTTTTCTTCTTCACTCATCATTCACTTAAAACAACTTTCGATGAAATAACACTAACACTGTTAGTATTCAGGCATGCTCTTTAAACAGTTTGTGGAGTAGAAAAAGGCAAGGTGGAAGTGCAGCTTTTGTGTTTAATTAAAATGGGTCATGGTTTATCTGCTAGGATATCTTTTCCTTACATCCTGTGCCCATGGTCAGCTTTGTGTTTCATTAAAATGGATCATGGTTTATCTGTGCCCATGGTCAGCTTTGTGCTTGATTAAAATGGGTTATGGTTTATCTGTGTCCATGGTCAGCGTTGTGTTTCATTAAAATGGGTCATGGTTTATCTGTGCCCATGGTCAGCTTTGTATTTGATTAAAATGGGTCATGGTTTATCTGTGCCCATGGTCAGCTTTGTGTTTCATTAAAATGGGTCATGGTTTATCTGTGCCCATGGTCAGCTTTGTGCTTGATTAAAATGGGTCATGGTTTGTCTGTGCCCATGGTCAGCTTTGTATTTGCTTAAAATGGGTCATGGTTTATCTGTGCCCATGGTCAGCTTTGTGTTTGATTACAATGGGTCATGGTTTATCTGTGCCCATGGTCAGCTTTGTGTTTCATTAAAATGGGTCATGGTTTATCTGTGCCCATGGTCAGCTTTGTGTTTGATTAAAATGGGTCATGGTTTATCTGTGCCCATGGTCAGCTTTGTGTTTGATTACAATGGGTCATGGTTTATCTGCGCCCATGGTCAGCTTTGTTTGATTACATTGGGTCATGGTTTATCTGGGCCCATGGTCAGCTTTGTGTTTGATTAAAATGGGTCATGGTTTATCTGCTAGGATATCCTTTCATTACCTCCTGTGCCCATGGTCAGCTTTTTGTTTGATTAAAATGGGTCATGGTTTATCTGCTAGGATATCCTTTCATTACCTCCTGTGCCCATGGTCAGCCCGGCTCCAGTGAGTGTGATGTGGAGAAAGTCTGTGCATGTGATTTTGCTTTTGGCTGAGTTGTTTGTCCCCTGCCCCCTTGCTGAAAAGTGTATTTAGTTTGCTTCTGGAAGTGTTTGTGTTTCTGCAGCTGATCAAGTTGGCTTCTTGAGTTTTAAATTTAAAGCATTAGGCCTTAATTTTGTAGCAGTGCCCCCCCCCCCCTTTTTTTTGTTTGTTTTGTTGTTGATTGTTTTGTTTTAGTTTTGTTTTTGTTTTTAGAAGGCTGTGGTAAATCCACCTTTTCATGATTAGATAGAAGGTTTAGCAAGGTTCCCTTTTTTCTTCATTTTTATTCCCTTTATTTCCTCAGTCCATCAGCATAGTTTTTGTCTTCCAACCTTTAACTGCTTTTGTTTTTGGTCTTTTTGTTTGTTGCCTTTAGTCTTTTTGTTGTCTCTACTCCTCATTTGTTTGAATGTTTTGTTGTCTCTACCCTTCTTTTGTTTGAATGTTTTGTTGTCTCTACCCCTCTTTTGTTTGAATGTTTTGTTGTCTCTACCCCTCTTTTGTTTGAATGTTTTGTTGTCTCTACCCCTCTTTTGTTTGAATGTTTTGTTGTCTCTACCCCTCTTTTGTTTGAGTGTTTTGTTGTTTCTACCCCTCTTTTGTTTGAATGTTTTGTTGTCTCTACCACTCTTTTGTTTGAGTGTTTTGTTGTCTCTACCCTTCTTTTGTTTGAGTGTTTCGTTGTCTCTACCCTTCTTTTGTTTGAGTGTTTCATTGTCTCTACCACCCTTTTGTTTGAGTGTTTTGTTGTCTCTACCCTTCTTTTGTTTGAGTGTTTCGTTGTCTCTACCCCTCTTTTGTTTGAGTGTTTTGTTGTCTCTACCCTTCTTTTGTTTGAGTGTTTTGTTGTCTCTACCCTTCTTTTGTTTGAGTGTTTTGTTGTCTCTACCACTCTTTTGTTTGAGTGTTTTGTTGTCTCTATTCCTCTTTTGTTTGAGTGTTTTGTTGTCTCTACCCTTCTTTTGTTTGAATGTTTTGTTGTCTCTACCACTCTTTTGTTTGAGTGTTTTGTTGTCTCTACCCTTCTTTTGTTTGAGTGTTTTGTTGTCTCTACCCTTCTTTTGTTTGAGTGTTTTGTTGTCTCTACCCTTCTTTTGTTTGAGTGTTTTGTTGTCTCTACCCTTCTTTTGTTTGAGTGTTTGTTGTCTCTACCCCTTTGTTTGATTTGCTATCTTTGTTTGGTTTTTGTTGTCTCTACCCTCTTTTGTTTGAGTGTTTTGTTGTCTCTACCCCTCTTTTGTTTGAGTGTTTTGTTGTCTCTACCCTTCTTTTGTTTGAGTGTTTTGTTGTCTCTACCCTTCTTTTGTTTGAGTGTTTTGTTGTCTCTACCCTTCTTTTGTTTGAGTGTTTTGTTGTCTCTACCCTTTTTTTGTTTGAGTGTTTTGTGTTCTACCTCTTTTGTTTGAGTGTTTTGTTGTCTCTACCCTCTTTTGTTTGAGTGTTTTGTTGTCTCTACCCTTCTTTTGTTTGAGTGTTTTGTTGTCTCTACCCTTCTTTTGTTTGAGTGTTTTGTTGTCTCTACCCTCTTTTGTTTGAGTGTTTTGTTGTCTCTACCCTTCTTTTGTTTGAGTGTTTTGTTGTCTCTACCCTCTTTTGTTTGAGTGTTTTGTTGTCTCTACCCTCTTTTGTTTGAGTGTTTGTTGTCTCTACCCTCTTTTGTTTGAGTGTTTTGTTGTCTCTACCCTCTTTTGTTTGAGTGTTTTGTTGTCTCTACCCTCTTTGTTTGAGTGTTTGTTGTCTCTACCCTTCTTTTGTTTGAGTGTTTTGTTGTCTCTACCCCTTTCTGTTTGAGTGTTTTGTTGCTCTCTACCCTTTCTGTTTGAGTGTTTTTGTTGCTCTCCTTTGGCTGTTGGAGTTGTTTTGTTGCCTCAGCTTGTTTGGCTGCCTTTGTTTGTTCCTCAGCTAATAAGTTTGAGGTTCACCTTTGAGTTTGTTTGTTGAAAAGGTGGTGTGTGCGAGCGTTTCCCCCACACCCATACATACTGTCATGTGTTTCCCCACACCTATACATACTGTCATGCATTTCCCCATACCTATACAGACTGTCATGGGTTTCCTCACACTCATACATACTGTCATGTGTTTCCCCACACCCATACGTACTGTCATGCGTTTTCCCACACCATACATACCGTCATTGGTTTCCCCACACCCATACATACTGTCATGCATTTTCACACACCCAGAGACACTGTCATGCATACAACTGAAGCCTTACGAGACACCCCAGTATGTGCACTCTGACCTTGGTGATTTCAATAATGGAGTGTGTCATGTCATCAAGATGTCTGTAGCTGGAGGTGATCCTGACATGGAACTCTTAACACAACATTTTGCTTTGGCCCTGACATTTTGGCTACAAACACTAAGATGCTAATGCCAGCATCAGCAGGCATTGATCAGGGCCAGAAAGCTGATATAAAATATGTGTAGAAACCAGAAACAAAGCAGGCTGTTAAAGGTCAGCTGCTATAGCTAAGATTAAGCAGACACCAGCTGATGTAGCTAGGATTAAGCAGACACCAGCTGATGTAGCTAGGGTTAGGCAGGAACCAGGTGATATAGCTAGGATTAAGCAGACACCAGCTGATGTAGCTAGGGTTAAGCAGAAACCAGCAGATGAAGCTAGGGTTAAGCAGAAACCAGCTGATGTAACTAGGATTAAGCAGACACCAGCTGATGTAGCTATGATTAAGCAGACGCTAGCTGATGTAGCTAGGGTTAAGCAGAAACCAGCTAATGTAGCTTGGATTAAGCAGAAACCAGCTGATGTCACTAGGATTAAGCAGAAACCAGCTGATGTAGGTAGGGTTAGGCAGGAACCAGGTGATATAGCTAGGATTAAGCAGAAACCAGCTGATGTAGCTAGGATTAAGCAGACACCAGCTGATGTAGCTAGGGTTAGGCAGGAACCAGGTGATATATCTAGGATTAAGCAGACACCAGCTGATGTAGCTAGGGTTAAGCAGAAACCAGCAGATGAAGCTAGGGTTAAGCAGAAACCAGCTGATGTAACTAGGATTAAGCAGACACCAGCTGATGTAGCTATGATTAAGCAGACGCTAGCTGATGTAGCTAGGGTTAAGCAGAAACCAGCTAATGTAGCTTGGATTAAGCAGAAACCAGCTGATGTCACTAGGATTAAGTAGAAACCAGCTGATGTAGCTAGGATTAAGCAGAAACCAGCTGATGTAGCTAGGAATAAGTAGAAACAAAGCAGTTTATTATATTTGAACATAAGCAAGGTGGCAGCTCATAATAATCAGTTATCTAGGGTTCAACGTAAGTGTCAATTCAAAACATTTCCTGCTTGCAAGGCACCCATGTGTTTTGAGAGATTTACCAGAATAAGTTTTTTTCTCACTCATGTACAGTCAACCTTGCCCCTTCACCGTAATGGTTAACTAGGTGTGAAACACCAAGTTACTAAGTTACCTTCCATGAGTGAGAGTTCACCTGTAAGAGTGGTATATGTCTCTTCTGCACATGCTGATTGGCTGACAATGGTCTGTCACTCAAATCTAGGTGACAGATTAATTACTCAGAGTCTCTGACTCAGTAAGTGCAGATGTTGTTCCATTTGATACATGAAAGTGGACACATTATGTTTGATATCATACCGCATAGCATTTTTTTCTTCTGCATCCACATCAGTGCTTACTGAATTCAACTTTAACTATCTTTGTGTGTGGATTGATGTTGTAAGGCCCTGACTAGATACAGGTTGTTGCCATCAGTGTTTCAAGGTAGCTGATGTGCACAGGTTCAGCACAGGTCTGCTATATATAGAGGTATCCAGATGTTTACAGCCCAAAATGAAAGGTGCCAACTGATTAAACGTTGGTGAACAGTTTCAGTCTCTGGAATATTTGGTACGGAAGTATGGTACTTTTTCTAATTTGGTTGCACAGCATAGTGTGCTAAATTCCTAATAATGAAATGTCTCAACTGGTGGCCTACAGTGGCAATATCTGTGTTTGAGTTGTTTCATGTAATGAATGTTAGAGCAACACTCACTGGGGGCAACACTCAGCCAGCATAAAGTTATCCAAACAGGAGCAGACTGACTCCACCAAGTGTTTGCACCACACATTTTTAAACAAATTAGGTTTCATTTTATTCCCTCTTGTATTTCGGTAGTTTCACATCATTATTGTTTTTCATCAGACTAGTTTTTTATTTGATAATATGATACATAGGCTTTTTTAATAGAGGCTTTTATTTCATGTAACGTTTATGTCTTTTTTTGTTTTTTTGTTTTGTATGTGTCTTTTTGATGAGCCAAGGACTGCAACTAATCCACCTTTGCTATGTCTGCTGTCTTCTGAGAAAGACTACTTTCAGTGCCATATGGTTACTTACAATACGTGGGAAGATTTTACTTACATATGTAGGAAGGGTATTACATTCTTCTAAAACCTAATAGTGAGGTCAACAAAAAAGCCTTTAATCATATGATGTTTCTGCAAACAGTGATGTGTGCATGTGCTGTGTGTGTGTGTGTGTGTGTGTGTGAGAGAGAGAGAGAGGGGGGGGGGGGGGGGAGCGAGAGTGTGTGTGTGTGTGAAACAAAAAGAAAAGAAATTACAGACCATCTTCCCCCATAAATATCCATTATATCATTTTTGATCACATGCATTTGGTATGTTGATGACAATAGGAGCTAGAGTTTCAAACAAAATACATACATAATATATCAAGGTCATTATGTAATAAAGCTCCCTCCTCTGCACACACACATAAACATAATACCTAATGCATGTGTAACACCCCTTGTAACATTATACAGTCTGACTTATAAGAGTAGAAGGTAATGTCCCTTATAACATTCAACAATGCCCATTATAACACTGTGTGATGTAATAGCTTACAGATTGTATACAGCACTCCTTATAACACTGTACTGTAATTATATATATTATATACCTCTTATAACCTAATGTGTAATGCCCATTTTGACACAAACATAATGCCCTTCAGTGATGTAATCCCCTTTGTAATGCTATGATGTAACATCCCTATGACATCACAACACCTGTACAATATTCTACAATGTTATTTCTCCTTCTGACACTGTATTGCACTGCCTCTTATAGAATTTCTTGAATGTCCCTTACAAATGGCCATATGCTGTGTAGATCAGTGTAAGAGCCCTGGATGTGACAGCTTGCCGGTTAAATCTTTCAGTATCTTGCCTTCCTGTGCAAGACAACAATCCTCAAAACAAACATTGCTTTGTTTATTGTGTATTCAGAGCTTGTTTTATGTTTGCAATTCCATCATGGCAATTAACAACAATAACAACTGCAACAAAAAGGAAAAGGAAAGGCATTTGAGTGGTTGCTCATATAAAAAATATAAAAAATCTGAAATAAGAGTGACTGCTAGCATTCTAAATTTTAGATCTTTTTCATATCAGAGTCATGTCCCAGCTAAAAGTGGGTCCTACTTTCATGCTGCCTTTGCCAGGAGTGGTTTATAAAATAATACCCCCCAGCTGTAGGTGGTGTTACAATGCATGTCCCCACCAGGAGTGGTTTGTGAAGTTGTTTCCCTCAATCCTAATTCTGTTCCCCAAACCAAATCAGTGAAGTGAGGGACAGCTGAAGTTTTTCCTCAGGTGACCCTGTGTGGTTGACAGGATGCTAGAAACCAGTCACTAACCAACTCATCCAAATTTCTGCGAAGCGGTGCTTGTATTTTGAAGATAGTGAAATGTTTTTTAATGGCACTTCAATCAGTCAGATCATTGTTTCATTTTGTGTCTGTTCACAGCAAGGTGATATTAGACACATTCTTTTTGTTTTAATGCCAGTCAGCCATGATGGTTTCGGGGCAAATTATATTTTGAAAACAAATGAACATTTTTAATTGCTTGTGGGTGGAAAAGAAAGTCAGAAACAAAGAATCAGAACTCATTTCTACAGTTTGGGTGGGTTTCAGCTTCTAAGCAGGATGATTAAATTGCAGTATTTGCAGACTACAGCATGAAACCAGTCTGATGAAATACATGCTATCCTTTCTCTTTTTTCATGGTCTCTCAGACCTTCAGTCCCCTTAACCTTTTCTCTCCATTACCTTGAAACTCAAATGAAGTGTGTTGTGGGTGTTCACACACCCATGCTTTGCATAGAGGCCTTTTTGTTGTTGTAGTAAATATACCAACAATTACGTTACGGGTGTGCCCACGCCCATACTTTTGTCATAGGAGTTTCAAAATGACATGGATGTAGTGACACGCACACATTTTGGTGTGTGAGAAAACAACACTGCCTCACAACACAGTTTGGGTAACTCCCACCCACTTCATACAGCATGTGAGGTTTTCTTTCTGAATGGTATGGTTGTACTTACACCTGTGACTCACATCTACAACATGCATCCACATATAGTGCAAGTTTGTTTTATTTATTAACAAAAACAAAGACATTTTTAGTGAACACATGCAGTTATGCTTAATTTAGAAAGTCATATAGTTTCATGGATGCGGTTTAAAAATAAGCAAGTTATGAACATGTACATAAAGATGTAGATGATACCTCACCCAAGACATTCATTACGTTTAAACCACATTGTTTTGGAGACATGCATTCCTCACCCATGTAGAAAGTTGACACAGTTCCTAGCTCTGCTGTGCCTTGACAGATGAGGCAAGAAATTCACATGAAGTGTTATTACCTTGACAACAGGTTGGTGGACGGTTGCGCAGTCGCATTGCTGAGCAGCTTTTAAACGAGTTGGAGCCAGACCACCACCGTACCATCGTTCAACTTGAGCAACTCCAGCTTGAGGGTCGTCGCAATCTGACAACTTGAGCAACTCCAGCCCTGGCTTCTTTGAAGTCTGACAACTTGATGCAGGAAGCATTGGTTGTGCTGTGCCTGTTTAGGCTTAACACTTACGGCTAGTGAAGAATGGACGAGCAACTCTGCCATGCTTGAACAGAACTTGAGCATCCATACGTTGCATGGAACAGACTTCAAGCTTTCTCAGCTGTACAGAATCTTGACCCAGTGTGAATATCTAAATCATAATTAGTATGTTCTGTTTTGACAGAATAGTGTCCATAACTGTGATGAAGTAACCTTTAGTCACCTCTTCTGTCTTCTATTCTTGAGATGTTTGTGGAGGTGTTTCCTGCGGTGTTGTGTGGTGAGCTGTACACATGTGTGTACAGGCTTGCCTGGCATTCAGAACTGAGATGCATTATTACAGCAATCCACTATCAGGCACTGCCATGTGACAATGCAGATGTCTGATGTCGAGGGGGTTTCGGCACTGTTTGGTTGTTACGTGGCTGACGCCATGTGAAACTACTGCACATTCTGTATCCAGCGTACAACCACATACCAGTTTACGGTGTCACGTTATCTGAAGCCACATAAGCTGGGTGCATGTGTGTCTAGCTGTAACCTGCTACCTGCACTTTTTTTGCAGAGATTTGATTGGTACATGGCTGTTCCACCCCCATGTTACTGCAGTAGTGCATAGAAGATCCCTTTCAATGCGCTACTGTGGTAACATAGGGGTGGAACGGATACCAAAATAAGAGTCAGAACAGAAACTTAACTCTGGAGAAGAAAATTCTCCAGCCAGGAATCAAACCTGTGACCTTTCAATCACGAGTCCAGCACTCTACCACTGACCTGTCCCCACCTGTCTTGCATGCTGGACCTCAGTGGTTTTGGGAAGCCATCACTAAGGAAGGACAGATGCGCATGATACACAGTTTGATTGGCTGTCGTATGCCCAGTGTTTGATGAGGCTAGCACATGTCAGAGTGCTGTCAGACATCAGACAGCAAGTGGGACCTCAAACTCTTCCTGCCTGTCTGGGATGTTGTTTGATAGTAAATTACTGTCCTTAGGTATTTATTGCCTTGTGAAAGGACCGATGTGTTGCTTGATAGTGGATTGCTGTCCTTAGGTATTTATTGCCTTGTGAAAGGACCAAGGTGTTACTTGATAGTGGATTGCTGTCCTTAGGTATTTATTGCCTTGTGGAAGGACTGAGGTGTTGCTTGATAGTGGATTGCTGCCCTTAGGTATTTATTGCCTTGTCAAAGGACTGCACGAGGTGTTGCTTGATAGTGGATTGCTGCCCTTAGGTATTTATTGCCTTGTGAAAGGACTGCACGAGGTGTTGCTTGATAGTGGATTGCTGCCCTTAGGTATTTATTGCCTTGTCAAAGGACTGCACGAGGTGTTGCTTGATAGTGGATTGCTGCCCTTAGTTATTTATTGCCTTGTGAAAGGACCAAGGTGTTGCTTGATAGTGGATTGCTGCCCTTAGGTATTTATTGCCTTGTGAAAGGACCAAGGTGTTGCTTGATAGTGGATTGCTGCCCTTAGATATTTATTGCCTTGTGAAAGGACCAAGGTGTTGCTTGATAGTGGATTGCTGCCCTTAGGTATTTATTGCCTTGTGAAAGGACCAAGGTGTTGCTTGACAGTGGATTGCTGCCCTTACGTATTTATTGCCTTGTGAAAGGCTCAAAGTGCAGCTGCTGATATTTTGAAACTACTTTTCAAACTTTGCTGATAGTGTGCCTCACAATTTTTGTTTTACTGAAACAGCTTTGCATTTTGACACTGCTTTACAGGTCAGCATTTTATTAATGTTACTTGTTTATATGCAACAGCTTTACATTTATATGCTGTTGCTGCCTTTCATATTTCCTGTTGCAGCATTAAAATGAATAGTTTTGTTGGTTTTTCTTTTGACATAGCATGGGGTTGTCATCCATGGGGAAAGTCCTAAACTGTGATAAAAATGTTTGTGTGTTGTTTATCCTGCCTTAAACTGCCCCAACATTTCTGCCCTTTTTTCTGTTGGTAAAGGTGTGGTCAACTTGAACTGTAGCCTGCGTCTTCTTTGCTCATTTTCTACATGCCTTACTGCCACACATGAAATATTTCTTCTCCATGCACAGTGTTATTGTTCATGACCTAGGTGATCACAGAAACTTGGGCAATAAAAAGTATATTACAATCATTGTGATGAAGTCAAAGGGACATCACCATCGGCAGAGAAGAATGATGGGTAAGTTATGCTTGGTCATGAACTGATGTTGTGCAAGTATATATAAAAATAACAAACTTGGTGCACCGCAAAGAGATGTGTTTTAACATGTCACATCTCTGTTTGTACCTTTGACTTTTGATCTACCAGAGGGTTGGATGTGAGGGGGAAATAGTCGTATGCTTTGGAAAATATGGTATGTTTTTCTGAGGACCAACGTCTCACGGGCAACAGAGCACTGTGCTGTAGTTAATGATTAAAGGCATGCTCATATGTATGCAGTGCTCACAAAACAGTTTGAATTTTAACCCACCTTTCTTAGCAGGAGGTACTGGTGCTCGAGTGTTGGCATGCATCAGTGCTGCTCTTCTTTTTCCATGTTTACTCTTTCTCCATATAACCGTCAGCTGTTTGTGGCTGCCAGCATTAGTGTGTGATGAGTTTTTGTATTACCCAGTCTTTTTATGCTGGGGTGGTATTTAACATTGTTGTGTAAGGTGTGTTGTTGTGTAGGGTATGTAACTGCTGAGGTGCATGCATATATGCATACATTGATGGATGAATGAATGAATGTATTTAAGCCAATAAATTTGATTAATTTATTCCTTCAACATTTCTTGACTCTGGGTATCTAAAGTAATAGCAAATTAATATTTTAAACAAATGATGAATAAAGTGCACATGTTTTGTTTTTGCTACCCATTTATACATTTTTGTGTTGATGAAAGCACTATACTTCCTTTCAGCAACTGGCAACCTTTTCTTTGGTGATGTTGCTCAGGCAGTTTAGCTCTGTTTGCATATCACTTGAGATATGCCATAAAGGAAGATGCTTAAACAGTTCTTGTACTAAGCTATGATATGCGTGTGTGAAAATGGTGCAGTAATGAGATTGAAAGCTTGAACTGTGGAATGTTGAAATTCAGTGTTTCTAGTTCCTTGCAAAGTCTTACAATTGAAAATGAAAGCTTCTTTTATTTTTGAAGATGTGTCCAGGCAACACTAGAGAGGGTTTTATAATCCCATTGTGTTGCTTTGGTGAACAGCCTAGAAATGATACTGTCTTTGTGTTGTTTTCTTGGGGGTCCCTAAGCCAAGTGCTTGCAGTTTTCAGCATTTAGAAAACTGGCACTTTGACCCATGCTTGTACTTAGGAATCCTCCCCTTTGGGGCCTGTTGGTGCACTTTGACCCATACTTGTACTTAGGAAGCCTTCCCTTTTGAGTCTGTTGGTGCACTCTGACCCATGCTTGTACTTAATCCTTCCCTTTGGGGCCTGTTGGTGCACTTTGACCCATGTTTGTACTTGTGAGTCCTTCCCTTTTGGGTCTGTTGGTGCACTTTGACCCATGCTTGTACTTATGAATCCTTCCCTTTTGGGTCTGTTGGTGCACTTTGACTCATGTTTGTACTTGTGAGTCCTTCCCTTTTGGGTCTGTTGGTGCACTTTGACCCATGCTTGTACTTATGAATCCTTCCCTTTGGGGCCTGTTGGTGCACTTTGACCCATGCTTGTACTTGTGAATCCTTCCCTTTTGGGTCTGTTGGTGCACTTTGACCCATGCTTGTACCTGTGAATCCTTCCCTTTTGGGTCTGTTGGCGCACCAGCAGTATGACAATCAGCAGCTGCGATGTGTCAGCCCCTCAAGTGCTCTTTGTCATGGTCTTGCCTTAGGGTCTCTTTGCTTCAGTTGCAAGATCTCATTTTGTTTGTTTCTATCACCTTTATGACTCCTTTGAACACACATGACTAACTGGCTTAGTAAATATACCAAGCAAGAACTGGATGTTGAACATTTTAAATGCATACTTGTTTGCTTTCAGTTGAAATAGATTTTTCACATAGTGAAGTACATATGAAATCTGTGTTTTTGTTGCAACACCCAAAGAGACACTATTTGTTAGTGACACAATGTTCTGGCTGTGTGGACATACTGAGACAAAATTTTCCCTTTCCACTGGCTATGTGTATTGACACATCACACTCAGAAATTTATTCAAAGAGTATGTGTCAAATTGGGTTGTTACCCGTTTGTGTAACGATCTTCTTGTTGCCTTTCAGCATTTCGTCCAGGCTAATATCTGTGGATTATTTACTGTTCACCAACAATAAACTGAAAGAACTGATGGAACTGAACATTTTCTTGGTGCGTCCCCCCCCCCCCCCCCCCCCCCCCCCCCCTCCCCGTCTCTCTGTATTATGTACATCTGTGAGCATGTTTAGAAGATTGTTACATTCCATGATGTGAAATATTGCTGGATGCTTTTTTTTTCTTCTGTTGTGTAGGTTTATTTTATTTCCAATAGACTGACACCCAAGCGAAGTGTGTTGGTGTTGTTATTGTTGTGAGCGTTCAGTGTGTCACTGTCAGTGTACAAATGATGTAAGAGTCTGTCTCTGGATATATAGATAATCTCAGACTAAACTGATGCTTTGAAGTTTACTTCCTGATTCTGTAGGTTCGTTACACTGAAAACAGCCAATACAGAAGATGAAGCACACAAGAGACAACTAAAAGTAGTCAACACAAAAGATGAAATGCACAACAGACAACTCAGAGTAGTCAACACGAAAGATGAAATGCGCAACAGACAACTCAGAGTAGTCAACACGAAAGATGAAATGCACAACAGACAACTCAGAGTAGTCAACACGAAAGATGAAATGCACAACAGACAACTCAGAGTAGTCAACACGAAAGATGAAATGCGCAACAGACAACTCAGAGTAGTCAACACGAAAGATGACATGCACAACAGACAACTCAGAGTAGTCAACACGAAAGATGACATGCACAACAGACAACTCAGAGTAGTCAACACGAAAGATGAAATGCACAACAGACAACTCAGAGTAGTCAACACGAAAGATGAAATGCACAACAGACAACTCAGAGTAGTCAACACGAAAGATGAAATGCGCAACAGACAACTCAGAGTAGTCAACACGAAAGATGAAATGCACAACAGACAACTCAGAGTAGTCAACACGAAAGATGAAATGCAGACAATCACTTAAGCTGACGACACAAAACATGGAATGTGCAACAAACACTGAAGAGTAGCCGACATAGAACACTACGCACAACAAACACTGAGGAGTAGCCGACATAGAACACTACGCACAACAAACACCGAAGAGTAGCCGACATAGAACACTACGCACAACAAACACCGAAGAGTAGCCGACATAGAACACTACGCACAACAAACACCGAAGAGTAGCCGACATAGAACACTACGCACAACAAACACCGAAGAGTAGCCGACATAGAACACTACGCACAACAAACACCGAAGAGTAGCCGACATAGAACACTACGCACAACAAACACTGAGGAGTAGCTGACACAACATGAAACGCGACAAACTCCAACTTTGTACAGCTAACCTGAAACAAACACTGAAAAGTAGCTGACGCAGAACATGAAACAAACACTGAAAAGCAGCTGACACAGAACATGAAACAAACACTAAAAGGTAGCTGACACAGAACATGAAACAAACACTGAAAAGTAGCTAACAGAGAACATGAAACAAACACTGAAAAGTAGCAGAACAGGAAACAAACACTGAAAAGTAGCAGAAGCAGAACAGGAAACAAACACTGAAAAGTAGCAGAAGCAGAACAGGAAACAAACAGTGAAAAGTAGCAGAAGCAGAACATGAAACAAACACTGAAAAGTAGCAGAACAGGAAACAAACACTGAAAAGTAGCAGAAGCAGAACAGGAAACAAACACTGAAAAGTAGCAGAAGCAGAACATGAAACAAACACTGAAAAGTAGCAGAACAGGAAACAAACACTGAAAAGTAGCAGAAGCAGAACAGGAAACAAACACTGAAAAGTAGCAGAAGCAGAACAGGAAACACACAAAGAAGAGTAGCAGCCGTACATGAGGTAAGCACGTACGGAAGTGTAGCTGTTGTACAAGTGACACGAAACAAACGGTGAAGAGTAGTCGACACAAAATACGAAACGGATCAACGCCGAAAACCAGGGACGCTCATGTGTAATTGGTACAAAGTAATGCTGCTGTCTTGTGCCCATCAAAACACTCTTGGTGGGGAAAGGTTGGTTTGAAAAGACCATTTTTTAAATAATTTTTGTGTGTGTTGGAGTTGAAAACTTGTTGCACTGAGTGACTACCTCAATAAGTCACTTGTCTGACCGTACTGCTGGTCTCCAGCAGCTAAAGAAACACAACCAAGACCTATTTACATGAGATGCGTCATGCCGCGATGAGATCCTAATGCCAAACCCCGCAATCATTATTTAGAGAAGGGGGGGGGGGTGAGGGCAAGGAGAGGATTAAGAAAAAGAAAAAAAGAAGAGAAGAAAAAGAAAAGAAAAAAAGTCGGAGAAGAAAAAAAAGGGGAAAAAAAGAGAGAAAAAAAGGGGTGGGGGAGAAGAACCCCCCAAAAAAACAAACACACACAACAACAACAACAACACAACAACAACACACCATGTGTTATCCTAAAAGGACAGAAAAGCGGGCAGTTTTAAACAAACGGTAAAGAACAAGGAAAGTGTACTCACCAAAAGAAGACGGGGCACAGACACAAATAAATAAATAAAAACACGCTACGACGCTTCGGCAGAGATGTCTGCGTCTGGTTCTTTCGCCTTACTTTACGTCGTCATAATCCTCCCCCCCCCCCCCCCCCCCCTCTCTGTCTGTCTGTCTCTCCTGACGAAGACATCTCATCTCTGTCGAAGAGTCCTAGTACTTTGTTGTATCCGTGTTCTGCCATGTTTTGGCAGTACATATACGCTCTCCTTGTTCCGGCTTTACCGCTTGTTCTTAGCAGCAGTCGTTCGCCCCCCCCCCCCCTCCAATATGAAACAAAGCAAGCCACAAACTCGAGACTGGCGCCGTCCTGTTGTTTTGCGCAGCCTTTGGCGGGCAGATCAGCAACGACAGATGGTTCCTTCAGTCAACATCGACAGATGGTTCCTTCAGTCAAAAACGACAGATGGTTCCTTCAGTCAACATCGACAAATGAGAAGTTTCAGGCCCGTACAGTGAGGCCAAAGATTCACAAGATCTGCGCTGGTCAGAATCACTGACTACCACAAAGAACATCGACAAATGAGAAGTTTCAGGCCCGTACAGTGAGGCCAAAGATTCACAAGATCTGCGCTGGTCAGAATCACTGACTACCACAAAGAACAAAGGCGACAGGAGACTTCAGCTAGAGGCTAGACAGTTTTAATGTATACATATTCGTACAACTCGTTCCAGAGGATCGGTAGGCCCTACTGCCTAGAGCAGGAACCCATTATCAGCTAAAGGTAATTTAAGATACTCTATACATAGGCTGCCACTGATAATTAAAAAAGTGATATAGCGGCCGACTAAACGCTAGAATCCGTCAGGCCGGTTGAAGGGTTATAAATTACTCTCATAAATCCGTAACCTGTTCGCTGAACAGCCTGATGAACAAGACACGTCACTGGGGCAGAAGAAGAAATAATAAAGTTGAGACTGCGACCCCCCAAAAGACAGGCCTGTCATCCTGGAATCGGAAAAAGAAGGAAGGAAGTGGGACGACAACGCTGCTGCACGTCCAGACGAGGCGTCTGGCAGCCGACGATGCCGTCTGAGTGGTTCCGGGGACCAGAGCTGCGACCGAGGGCCCTTCACATGATGAAAGCGTCGCGCTGTGCGCTGTCTTCAGGCTGCTTGTCGTGACCTCTTCTTCGCTGCCTGCTCTCCGTGTCCCCGGTCTCCTGGCCCACCAACCGTCGCCTGGGTGTCGAGGGCGACATGGCCTGCAGAAAGCCCGGTATCCAGCTGGAGAACCCCCCGCTCTTGGAAGGCACACCCTCCTCCGTGATGTCCGCTCGACCACAAGGCTTGGTGTCGTTTTGCGGCTGTCCTGCTCTTGGACACGCTTCCGTCCTGACGCCGCTGGTGCCTGGTTGCGCGTAGTAATCCCCCTTGTGAATGTTGTCGCCCTTGTGAGTGGCGCTGGAGCTCTTCTTGACGCGTGCCCCTGAAGACTTGCCTGACGTTTTGGAGCTGGTAGCCTTCCCTTTGCCCTTCTTGCGAGACGCGCGCCGTGACAGACGCGGGCTGCCTGTCGTGGCGGAATGCTGCCCGTAAGCGGCTGTGGGAACTCCGAGGTACGGAAGGGGAGGGGGCTGCACGGAGAACCAGACTTCCTCCACGTAAGGACCCGGGGACACGCACATGGGGCTGGGGCAGGGCGATCGGGAGCAGGCGGGGCTGGGGCAGGGCGAGCGGGAGAAGACGGGGCTGGGGGCAGGGGACAGGGAGTACAAGGGGACGGGGCCCGGCGCTTGATAAACGGACAAGTTGTGCTGCAGCGTGTCCGTAGCCTGGCCCCGCTCGGAGGCGGCGGCGAAGCTGACATCGAGGCAATGCGAGGACACGGAGTGGGTCAGCGTGTTCATGCCCGGCACGGGGGGCCGCAGGTTGGCCCGTGAGTAGGGGGGAGGCGACAGCGGGGGGTAGGACGCCGGGCTGGGGATGGAAAGCCCCGGGGACAAGCTGGCGGCGGCAGAGCAGTAAGGGGGCGGGGAGAGCGGCAGGCTGCAGGGCTGGGGAGGCATCAGCATGGTGGGCGGTGGCGGTGGTGGAGGCGGGAAGTGAGCTGCAGCGGCGCCCTGTGGAGGTGGCCCGTTGCGGACTTCAGCCGTGGTGCTAGTGAAAGTGGTTCTTGAGACCGTGTGCGTCGTAGTGTAGGGAGGTGTTACACCATGAACAGGGGACACACTACGAATAGGTGACGGACAATGGACAGGTGACACGCAACGGTCAGGTGACACACAAGGAATAGGTGACGCACAGCATACAGGTGGCACACAAGGGAGAGGTGACGCACAGCGGACAGGTGACACGCAAGGGATAGGTGACGCACAACTGACACGTGGCACGCAAGGGACAGGTGACGCACAACTGACAGGTGGCACGCAAGGGACAGGTGACGCACAACTGACAGGTGGCACGCAAGGGATAGGTGACGCACAACTGACAGGTGGCACGCAAGGGACAGGTGACGCATAACGGACAGGTTGCACGCAAGGGACAGGTGACGCACAACGGACAGGTGACACACAACACGGAGGTGACACGCAGCGGACAGGGGACACACAACACGGAGGTGACACGCAGCGGACAGGGGACACACAACACGGAGGTGACACGGAGCGGACAGGTGACACACAACACGGAGGTGACACGCAGCGGGGACTCGGCACCGAGGCTGTGTGGACAGCGGCAGCAGGACGAGAGAAGCAGGCTTGACCTGTGTGTTCAGGTGTGGGTGGTGCAGCAGACGCGGGAAGGACGGTAGATGTCAGCACGACAGTGGACGCAGAAAGCACACAAGTGGTGGACCGGGCTCCGGCAGCAGACAGAGTGGCGGGAGGCGGGGGCGAAGAGGGCAGACCCGTGGGGCGGGCTTGGCTTTGCAGCGACTGCAGGTTGCTGTTGGCCTGTTCGGAGATCTGCTGCACCCGCTTTTCTATGCTATTCAGCATTTCCCACACCCTTGCCTCCAGAGTACCAGGCGTCAAGACGTCGGCCGCGCTCAGCCTCGCGCCATCTGTGCCGGCGGTGGTGGGTTGCGGGTCCGGCGGTGATGGGGAATTAGGTCGCTTCCCTGCCGACGTCTTTCTCTTTGCAGAGAGAGAACTTTTCTTGCCATTTGTGTCTACGATCTTGACCCTGCGCGAGGAACTCGCTCTCGTGCTACAGCTTGATGCCGATGACATTCTTTCTGGAGAAGTCTGTGTGGCAGCCATATGTGGAACATCAACTTCACTCTCCAGATCGTGTGGTGATCTGCCAGATGACACCCTTTTTGGAGACGTTTTTGTGGCAGCCACACGTCGGACATAGACTTCGCTCTCAAGCTGGTGCGCTGATCTATCTATTGAAGAAGACGTTTGCGTGGCAGCTACACGTGGAACATCGACTTCACTTTCCAGCCGCTGCGGTGATCTGTCCTTTGAAGATGTCTGTGTGGCAGCTACACGTGGAACATCGACTTCACTCTCTCGCCGCTGCGGTGATCTGTCCTTTGAAGAAGTTTGCTTGGCGACAACGCGTGGAACATCGATTTCACTCTCAAACTGGTGGGCTGATCTGTCTTCTGGAGAAGTGTGCTTGGCAACCACACGTCGAACATCGACTTCACTCTCAAACTGGTGGGCTGAACTGTCCTTTGAAGAAGTTTGCTTGACAACCACACGTCGAACATCGACTTCACTCTCCAGCAGCTGCGCTGATCTATCCTTAGACGAAGCGTGTGTGGCAGCCACACGTCGAATATCGACTTCACTCTCAAACTGGTGCGCTGATCTGTCTTCTGAAGAAACGTGTGTGGCAACCGCATATGGAACGTCCACTTCACTCTCCAGCCGCTGCGGTGATCTACCTGATTGCTGTGATCCGCCCGACGCATCGACCCAAGAATTCTGCTGCCATGGCAGCGCTCCCTGACCATCTGCATCGCTTGCCGATGTTGATCGTGACGATGTCGGCGGCTCTCTGTCTTTCCATTTGGGGCTTGGTGATGGACTGCCATCGCTTGTCCTTCGCCGCTGTCTGCCTGAGTTCTTTGCCGCGTTGGAGAGCCCGCGATCCGTTAATGTTTCTGGTGATGATGTTCTGCGGCGGAAAATGGCATCAGCTGACCGCCCTCTGCCTCTTTTTAAACATCTAGCTCGCAAGCAGGGCTGATCTTGGGGCCGTACCTCTGTGCTTCTCACGCCCGGTTTCTGAACACGCTTGCTGCGGGGTTTCGACGGCGTCGCCGTGTCGTCAGAATCACACGCATCGGAGTCGTCGCGACTCAAATCCAGCAGGGAGGGATTCGTCTGCGTTGCCATGATATTCTCCCTCGTGAAGGTCACCGACTCGCTGTGAAGGATGCCCCCCATTTGATGGCACAGCGACTGCAGTGACATGCTGGTCTGCGTTCCCAGGACAAAGCGGGTGAGCATGTAGCATTCCCCGCAAGGCCTGCTCCTTGACAGTGGAGGGGCGGAGGTCTGGCGCACCCTGTCCCTTCTTGTATCATCCCTGGCGCGAGACTCGCCACACTTGCTCCGATTCTTCGACCGTGCGCTAGACGCGCTGTCCGCAGCTTCATCATTGGATCGCGCTCGAAATGGGTTCTGACGTTTACGTTCAGTTGGTTCCCAGTCATTACTGGTTTGAATTGCCACGGATTCTTGAAACTCCGAATACCAAGCCTGATAATCTGTTTGTGTGGCAGAAGCGGTTTGTTCTCCGTAAGTCGGCGACTGGAGTAGTTCACAATGGAGAGAAGTCAAGAAAGGACCTTCATGCTCGCTGTTAAAACCCGCTCCCACTGACCTGGAGGACGATATTTGTGTCGCTGCAGAGGATGTGTGTGACATGGCGATGGAGCATGCCGTTCTGCCGCCACATCTGTCAAGCTTTCTGCCTGCGCCGACTATAGCCGACGAGCCCCGTTCATTCTTTGCAGCGCCTCTGTGATAAGCCGCACGCAGCTGCGCTCTCTTCTCTGAATGTACGTTCCCCGAACACCGTCTCGATCCACTTCCTTCTTTCTGTGTGACGTCATTTTGCCATGACGTCATATTTATTTTTTGCGTTCGATCATATTTTCTTCCGAGTGTGCCCCCTTTCTGCACAGATTTGTCAGACTGGCATTTTTTAGGCGTGTGTCGCTTCAGTGCTACCTTCTTGTCAGATGCGCGTCCATAACCTTCCCTCCTCTCCCCTGCCCAGCGCTGTTCCTTTTGAACTGGTGACTCTTTGAAACCCCTTTTCGTCGGATCCATCGGGCAGCCGCTGCGATTATTCTCGCAGCGTTTTGAAGTCGATTCATGATCCGGCTGCGTATCGCTCTTAAAGCTGACCTTCCTTCCTGCCGGAAAAGAATGATCAGGATGCGTTCCGAAACGGCAATTTCTTAATGAGCCACCCTTTTGATCCGACTGTCTTTTGCAACTTCCCTTCCTCTGCTCATTTTGGGGTGAGTCAGAGACAGCTCTGAAACTTTCCTTCCACGGTGACAGTGGCTCTATGGGAACACCGCCATTATTTGGTACTGGGGCGTACTCAGGCTGCCTTTTGTTGATGTCCCCCATTTTGGAAGGTGAGGTGCTCTTGCTTTGAACGCTGGAGCTGTGCGTCCCGTGTGGAACTGGAATGAGACAGTGTTGTGCCGGCAGCTCTTCTGTCCTCCGTGAGTCCAACCCTTGGTCAGAAGCTGCGTCAAAGCGATTGGAAAGCGTCGGGCAGTTTTCCTCCCGTGAAGAGTGAATAACTTCACCGACTTCAAAACTTTCCCGCTCTGATATTTGACAGTGCCAGGTCGGTGGTGTTTGAAAGGTTATTCTCCTTGAAGCAGATGTTTGATCGAGCAGAGCTGTGTCAGTCTCTCTCTGTTGCACGGCTGTATATTGATCAGTCTGTAATACAGAAATTCCTCTTGTTTGCGAAATAGAATTTTGGTCTGGGCATACTTCATAGATTTGACCGCTTTGAATGAATGACTGCGTGAATGAATGGCTCAGTGCAGTTGATTCGTTTTCTCTTTGAGACGATATATTTTCATCAAACTGCGCTGTATAAGATCCTCTGCTTTGAGGCATATTACGAACACAGTTAGGCTGTTCTTCGAAAGTTCTTCCCCGGCCAGAAGGCGGTTTAAAGTCTATCTGTACCACATCAGACTGCCTTCTGGGCGGTTGGTCTTGGTAAGGTTTTGTTTGGTCATTTTCTATCGCAGAAAAAGGTGCAGCTTGATAACGTTCTAGTCTATGACTTTCTCTTACTGGACGAAATCCTTGTTGATAGGTTTGTGTTTGGCAGTTTCCTTCAACAGGTGAAAATGAAGTTTGATGAGGCGGCACTTCATAACTTCCTGAAGAGGGTGAATTTTGATAAGGCGGTGCAGCATAATTCCCTCTTGCTGGTGAAGGAGAATTTTGATAAGGCGGTGCTGCATAATTTCCTCTTGCTGGTGAAGGAGAATTTTGATCAGGCGGTGCTGCATAATTCTCTCTTGCTGGTGAAGGAGAATTTTGATAAGGCGGTGCTGCATAATTTCCTCTTGCTGGTGAAGGAGAATTTTGATAAGGCGGTGCTGCATAATTTCCTCCTGCTGGAGAGGGAGAATTCTGATAAGGCGGTGCTGCATAATTTCCTCCTGCTGGAGAGGGAGAATTCTGATAAGGCGGTGCTTCACAACTTCCTCTTGCCGAAGACGGCGAGTTTTGATAAGGCTGAATTTCGTAATCGTCTCTTTCCAGAGAATGCTGAGCTTGATACAGCTGCGTTTGAAAATGACCTCTTTCTGAAACAGGACAATTTTCATAAAAGCGTTCTTCGGTGACTCTTCTTCCAGGAGAAGGTGAATTTTGATAAGATAATATTCTAGAACTTCCCATTTCCAGTGCAACTGACGTTCCTCCATTTGTTTGCCGTTGCAAGGATGCTAGTTCCGAGTCTTCATTGAAAAAAAAAACTTCTTGAGACGTAGGTGTTTGCCACAGACCGTTGCTGGCTGCACTCTGGCCAAAAGGAGAGTCGTCAGGCGGTCTGGAGCCCGGGGCGGAGCTGGCTATGGGAGTGAAGCCGTACGATACGCTCACCACCGTGCAGGACGAGGCTACGCTTTGTGCATGTACTTCCAGCGCTGGCCTCAAGCCGCGCTCTGAAGTGAACAGCAACCTGTCGACAGCAGGGGGCGTTTCTGCGGCTGCAGGCGTCGGCGCTGATTCCGACTGGGGCCTGAAGCAGTGGTTGGGAATTGGCTGCAACCTGTCGACGTCAGAGGATGTCCCTATCTCTCCGGGTGACGGCTGTGATTGCGGCTGTGGTCTGAAGGCGCCGTTTGAAGTTGACGGCAATCTGTCCACGTCAGAGGACGGGCCAGGCCCCCCGGGAGTCGGTTCCTGCCGCTGTGGTCTGAAGGCGCCGTGTGAAGTGGACGGCAATCTGTCCACGTCAGAGGACGTGTCTGACCCCCAGGGTGTCGGCTCCTGCCGCTGTGGCCGGAAGGCGCCGTGTGAAGTGGACGTCAGCCTGTCGACGTCAGGGGACGTGTCTGGTCCCCCGGGTGTCGGCTGTGCTCTAACGTGAGGAGTGGAGCAGTAGCGAATGGTAGCGAGGTACGGCCCAGACTCGGCTCTGACGGCGTGGATTCTTCTAGAAACGCTGTAGTCTCGGCTCTGAACCTTGCTCTTCAGGGCCCTCAGTCTCCTGTCCAGCTGCTCCTTTTCTCTCAGCTTACACGGGTCTAAGTAGCTCCCGGCCGGTGGGGTGTGTGAAAGGAGGTGGGTGTGCTCAACGTGGTGAATGCGGGCCAGACCCGCTGGGGTGCTGTGGGAAGGCTGAAGGGGCCAGGAACTCATCACTGCTGAGTCCGGACGTTCAGCTGCCGGAGAGGTGGTGTAGGTTTCCCAGCGTTCAGTGCAGAGGCTGCCCGGGAAGCGAACGTCATCCAGGAAGCGCGCTTCTCTCGCCGCGGCCTCTCTCATAGCCTTCAGCTGGCGGTTCCTCTGGGACATGATCTGAAGGGAAGGAACAGTGACACAATGCAATACCACTCATACCGTGCAACACAGCACACATCACGAGTGCATTGTGGAGTGTCCACTCAAACTGCACATGAATGGAGCGAGAAAGTGTTGAGATCAGTCACGCTAACCATTTGTGGTATGTATACACAAACTAAAACAGAACAACGCCCAGAGCGCCAGTGCAGAATGAAGAAACAAGCAAACAAGATCGTCAATCAGCGCTCGAAAGACGTCATAGGAACAGAAAAAAAAGGCCTGAGTCAGGATGTACTTCTGGCGGCGGCCACGTACGTTGTATAAAGTGTACCTTGTACTGCATGCCAGGTGAGAGTTACTGTAGGCGACACAGGTCTTTGTTGTGTTCCTTTGAGCCTTTCATTTTACATACCGTCTCAAACAAACAAAACAGAAAATAACACGAGACAGCCTGCGCATGGACAGATATGCCGGCAAACGCAGCACGCAACAAGAGTTTGATGATCCCAAAACACTTACCGCTAGGCTCACAATAAGTTTATTTTGACGTTAGAGTATTTTGGCTTGGCTTGATTACTGTGTCCCTTGAACAATTTCCTAGAAAGCCGTATCTTGGTGGTTTTCTTTTTATAATAACAATGGAAATTTGTTAAGTGCCTACCCCGTGGCTCAAAGCGCTGAACAAACATAACAACATAATGTACATCGAGATGGAGAATGTTATCCGCAATTTAACAAACGCTAATACATTATGTATACATGAACAAGGGTTAAAGCATTACTATATGTTAGATGCACACACACACACACACACACACACACACACACACACACACACACACACACACACACACACACCACACACACACACACACACATTGTACATACTGATAGGGATAAAGGGCAGTGCTGCTTAACTGAATATTCGGAGAAAAGAAATGTCTTGAGTTTAATTTTGAAAGAACAGAGAGTAGCCTGATCAATAGGGGGAGATTGCTCCCCACGACCGAAGTGTGAGAATGTGAAAGCCATGGGTTTGCGGTCGAGAGTGTTGGAGTCTGCGCATGCGTGTGTCTGACGAATAGCTGAGGGAGTGGGAATTAAGGACTGTAAAGGTGAGTAGCTCAGAAAGAGAAGGGGGCGGATCCTATGATTGCCTTGTAACACATGCAAGCAATTTTGTATTTTATTCGTTAGAAATTGGGAGCCCATGAGAAGAGAAGTGCAATGGTCTAATCTAGACAATACACAGAAAGTTACCAGTTGTTCTGTGGCATCTTCTGTGAGGTACCTGCGATTGGCACTGATGCGTTTTAATTCATAGTAGGCTGTTTGACAAATTTTGATTACGTGTTTAACACTTGTCAAAAGAATCACACAAAATACATACAGCTTTGCTAGGAGTAAACCACAGAAATAATCCGCCTCCCCCTCTTCCCCCAAAGAAAATTATACAAAAAATAATACAAATGTTCTAGCCGTTTCATGCATGCATAAAGCGTAAGTACAGATCGTTTACATGTATTGAAAGCGCACACGGATGTGCGACTTGTACGCAAATTTCAGACATTGTTTCAAGTAAACCATGCGCACACACACACACACACACACACACACACACACACACACACACACACACACACACACACACACACACACGTGCAGTTTAAGTCATATAACTGAGCGCTAATGCAATGTCCGTGCATAACTGTTTTTTTTTTTATGACCGTGGCCCGATGTAAAAGTCGCGAGAGAGTTCAGTTTTGCAAGGGGAAGCAGCATTTTCCCGCTTTGAATGGGTGTCGGCTAGTAAGTAATTTTTTACACTCTTGTTTTTCTACATGCGTGCTGACTCCGTAATTTTCACTCGTCTTTCAGTGGGCTGAAGACGAAATATAATTCCACTTCGAAGGCCGACTTGCTCTTAAACTCAGTAAGCCTACAAAAGCAGTGACACTAGAGACAGGAACTTCGATATCTTGTCCTTTATTTACCCTCTTCCTCCTTCGCATTGACCCTGGACCTGTAGATACAGATCCATGGTATCGACCCTTCTAATCTTACAGCAAACGTACTTGTACGTTGGCTTCGTGCGCGCGTCTCCGGAAGTCTATCTCCTGTTGCGTCATTTCCGCCGCTGCGATTTCGGCTGCGCGTTGTTCCATGATGTCGTTGGCGCGGCGCAGGACTAGGTCGACCTGAGTGCGGTAGCAGATCTCAAACTGCTGTCTCAGACGGTTGGGGTCTAGCGACTGGGAAAGCACACAAGGACAATGGAGATGGTTAGTTGGGCTCCAACGTCCCAACACCAGTCCAAAACACAAGTCGCTAAAAAAGAAAAAAGAAAAAAGGCAACAGCTGGATCACAGTTCTGGCCAAACACGGTCAACAGCAAATGCAGCCAAGACAAAAACTGTACGTAACTTGGTGTTTTACGCCCAGTCAACCATTACGGTTATATCGGGGCGATGTCAAAAATAGTCAATGGCAACAACAACAACAGCAACAAAAAGAAATTCGTGACTCTTAGTAACGCCACAGGGTAGCAAGAGACAACGAAACCGCCTACGATACATGTCACCTGGCGTGCAGACAACCAAGCGGATCAAGTGCATTACCTCATGTCCTATTCCAAAGGATCGGGGCCAATGACAAGTAATCCTTAACTGATCGTGCGCACTGGCTAACACATGTGCAACAAAGGAATCGAGAGATCAGTATCCTCTTCCATCAGACGATGTGACTGTTAACGCCAAAGGCCCTTCTGACAAAGTCTTCAGTTATTTGCCCTTGGGCAAGTTAAGCAAGTGCGTACTGAAAAGACTGGACAAAATGTTGCTTTTGTCCAGCAGGTTATTCATAATTATCATCATTTTTCTCTTGTTCCTTCTGCAGTCCACTGGGCGTAAAACACCAAGTTACTTACTTCTGCAATCTATTCCAGCACATGTGGGTATTCAACACGAGTTTGAGGTTCGTCATGAATATGTGGGAGCAAAGCGCACACTGGGGGAAGATCCTGACATAACGCCACTTTTGCCGACCGCCATATTGACAGCTAGGACAGTCAGTCGTTGTGCTCATGCCTCCTTCATGCCTCTTCCAGCAATCGCGGCTTTCGGCAACATTTTCAGGTTGATTATCAATGTGTAGCAAGGAAGGGAAAAGAAGCCAGCTTACCTCCACCTTGGAGCGAACAGTCATGAGGTGCTTCTTCTGTCTGTCCACCTGGGCCAGCAAAGTACTGTACCTGTGGCCGGAGCACACCAACATGTAACGCACACGGGACTTGTTTTTAGGCGGAAGGGGGGGGGGGGGGGGGGGGAGCAGGCGCTGTCCCATGCAGCAATGAGACAAAAGGGAAATTACAAAAAGCTATTAATTATTATTATACTTGTGGCCGCGCGTCAAAACAATCTTTGTTGGGAATCGAAACTCGAAGAATGCTAAGGAAGGTATGTTTTCCAAGTTGCCTTTGTAGAACTGATAAATATGTTCCTCTTGACGTCACAGTACGTAGGCAGAAACCCTACCTCACAAACTCCGCTAAAAGGCTGGGGGGTTCTGCTCTTGCTGATGCTGTTGTGTGACCCTCCTACGGCGATCTGGACTTACCCCCAGAGACAAAAAGCAACAACAACAAAAGCCCTAAAAGATGATCTGTTAGCAATTACATGCACTTAAGGGAGAAGGGGATAATCCGAGTCAAGTGATTAGTTTTGCGAGAAACCTTTTTTTTTCTTTTTTCTTTTTCTTTTTTGTGTGTGTTTTGTTTTGTTTTTGTTTTTGTTTTCCGCACAGTAAGCTGGGAGGAAACAAATCAGAAAGGTCTCACTTGTTACTTGTTACCAGTCAACAGATCCTGATGGGTTATTTGCCTGTTACAGGTTAACAGATCCTGATGGGTTATTTGCCTGTTACCAGTCAACAGATCTTCATGTGTTATTTGCCTGTTACCAGTCAACAGATCCTGATGGGTTATTTTCCTGTTACAGGTCAACAGATCCTGGTGGGTTACTTGCCTGTTACCAGTCAACAGATCCTGATGGGTTATTTGCCTGTTACAGGTCAACGTTAGATCCTGATGGGTTATTTTCCTGTTACAGGTCAACAGATCCTGATGGGTTATTGCCTGTTACCAGTCAACAGATCCTGATGAGTTATTTGCCTGTTACAGGTCAACGAATGATCCTGTGGGTTATTTGCTGTTACCAGTCAACAGATCCTGATGGAGTTATTACTTCCTGTCACCAGGTTCAACTTGTTAATGTTTCTTCTTGAGGGGATGGAAGTTAATTCTCTCCTGTTACACGCCAACACCGCAATGGTCGTACTGCATGATAGCTCAGTCAACATGAATGATGATATTACTTGCTGGTTCACAGGTCAACTATGTCCTCATTGGGCTTATCCTTCCTTACGTTCGCAGTCAAGCGTCCTGAACCGTCACATCACCCAAGCTACAGCAGTTTTCTAAGATCCATACTGTTTTTTTCACGAGGGGGGACAAGCCTGTGATGTTTAGCGAACTTCCATGCGTGTAGAAGATGAACTGCCTGAGCACCAAGACATGAAGCAGTATGACCTGCTGTTCCATTCGTCCATCAAGCCTCTTGTATCATCCGTCATCGGTCCACCAGGAATCGCTCTTGCGTGCTTGCACAGACATACGTAGCCGCTTTCATGGTACCCCGCATAGCTATTCATCAACATCACGGAACCCTGATACTTCCATATCATTAGCCTTTTGCGACGAGAACACTGGTCGCAGCTTTAGGGACCTCTGACTTGACATTCACAAGGATGTACTCTGCGACTGAGACACTCACTGCAGATTCTACCGCATCGACTTGAGCCGATTCACCAGCCTGTCACCGCATCGACTTGAGCCGATTCACCAGTGTCACCGCATCGACTTGAGCCGATTCACCAGCATGCACGCTGGTTGCCGTTTCTTGACCAAGCGTCACTGCTCTGCTATTACCGATCACACATCACACCGGACCAGTTTACTTTGACCATACTACACCTACCTAATTACACACCACACCATCACAACATACATACCATACCACACCATACCATACCATACCACACCAACCATACCATACCATACCATACCGCACACCATTGACCGATACCATACCTTCCACCCATCCGACCATACCATGCACCAGGAGTTGTCCACCGCTGGCGCACCTTGCTAGACCGTCCGCCAGCTGTCCAGGGCATCGACTTTGAGTCTCGTTCCACCTGCTGGCAGGCCGCTTGACGATCACGCTCATTGGACGTCTAGCGCTGCTCAGTCAGGTGACCACACTCTCTCTAACTACCAGCCTGCACAGCGGGACACAGAGTGACAGTCATCATTCTGCTCATTGATGACGTCTACCGCTGCCTCAGTCAGAGTGTACAACTCTCTCTAACTACCAGTCTGCACAGCGGGACACAGTAGTGACAGTCATCATTCTGCTCATTGATGACGTCTACCGCTGCCTCAGTCAGAGTGTACAACTCTCTCTAACTACCAGTCTGCACAGCGGGACACAGTAGTGACAGTCATCATTCTGCTCATTGATGACGTCTACCGCTGCCTCAGTCAGAGTGTACAACTCTCTCTAACTACCAGTCTGCACAGCGGGACACAGTAGTGACAGTCATCATTCTGCTCATTGATGACGTCTACCGCTGCCTCAGTCAGAGTGTACAACTCTCTCTAACTACCAGTCTGCACAGCGGGACACAGTAGTGACAGTCATCATTCTGCTCATTGATGACGTCTACCGCTGCCTCAGTCAGAGTGTACAACTCTCTCTAACTACCAGTCTGCACAGCGGGACACAGTAGTGACAGTCATCATTCTGCTCATTGATGACGTCTACCGCTGCCTCAGTCAGAGTGTACAACTCTCTCTAACTACCAGTCTGCACAGCGGGACACAGTAGTGACAGTCATCATTCTGCTCATTGATGACGTCTACCGCTGCCTCAGTCAGAGTGTACAACTCTCTCTAACTACCAGTCTGCACAGCGGGACACAGTAGTGACAGTCATCATTCTGCTCATTGATGACGTCTACCGCTGCCTCAGTCAGAGTGTACAACTCTCTCTAACTACCAGTCTGCACAGCGGGACACAGTAGTGACAGTCATCATTCTGCTCATTGATGACGTCTACCGCTGCCTCAGTCAGAGTGTACAACTCTCTCTAACTACCAGTCTGCACAGCGGGACACAGTAGTGACAGTCATCATTCTGCTCATTGATGACGTCTACCGCTGCCTCAGTCAGAGTGTACAACTCTCTCTAACTACCAGTCTGCACAGCGGGACACAGTAGTGACAGTCATCATTCTGCTCATTGATGACGTCTACCGCTGCCTCAGTCAGAGTGTACAACTCTCTCTAACTACCAGTCTGCACAGCGGGACACAGTAGTGACAGTCATCATTCTGCTCATTGATGACGTCTACCGCTGCCTCAGTCAGAGTGTACAACTCTCTCTAACTACCAGTCTGCACAGCGGGACACAGTAGTGACAGTCATCATTCTGCTCATTGATGACGTCTACCGCTGCCTCAGTCAGAGTGTACAACTCTCTCTAACTACCAGTCTGCACAGCGGGACACAGTAGTGACAGTCATCATTCTGCTCATTGATGACGTCTACCGCTGCCTCAGTCAGAGTGTACAACTCTCTCTAACTACCAGTCTGCACAGCGGGACACAGTAGTGACAGTCATCATTCTGCTCATTGATGACGTCTACCGCTGCCTCAGTCAGAGTGTACAACTCTCTCTAACTACCAGTCTGCACAGCGGGACACAGTAGTGACAGTCATCATTCTGCTCATTGATGACGTCTACCGCTGCCTCAGTCAGAGTGTACAACTCTCTCTAACTACCAGTCTGCACAGCGGGACACAGTAGTGACAGTCATCATTCTGCTCATTGATGACGTCTACCGCTGCCTCAGTCAGAGTGTACAACTCTCTCTAACTACCAGTCTGCACAGCGGGACACAGTAGTGACAGTCATCATTCTGCTCATTGATGACGTCTACCGCTGCCTCAGTCAGAGTGTACAACTCTCTCTAACTACCAGTCTGCACAGCGGGACACAGTAGTGACAGTCATCATTCTGCTCATTGATGACGTCTACCGCTGCCTCAGTCAGAGTGTACAACTCTCTCTAACTACCAGTCTGCACAGCGGGACACAGTAGTGACAGTCATCATTCTGCTCATTGATGACGTCTACCGCTGCCTCAGTCAGAGTGTACAACTCTCTCTAACTACCAGTCTGCACAGCGGGACACAGTAGTGACAGTCATCATTCTGCTCATTGATGACGTCTACCGCTGCCTCAGTCAGAGTGTACAACTCTCTCTAACTACCAGTCTGCACAGCGGGACACAGTAGTGACAGTCATCATTCTGCTCATTGATGACGTCTACCGCTGCCTCAGTCAGAGTGTACAACTCTCTCTAACTACCAGTCTGCACAGCGGGACACAGTAGTGACAGTCATCATTCTGCTCATTGATGACGTCTACCGCTGCCTCAGTCAGAGTGTACAACTCTCTCTAACTACCAGTCTGCACAGCGGGACACAGTAGTGACAGTCATCATTCTGCTCATTGATGACGTCTACCGCTGCCTCAGTCAGAGTGTACAACTCTCTCTAACTACCAGTCTGCACAGCGGGACACAGTAATAGATACGTTTTGTTTATCGCTATTCTCTGGTATAACAGCAGGTGACAGTCATGATTCTGCTCATTGTCGAGTTCTACCGCTGCCTCAGAGTGTACCGCTTTCTCCCTGCTCCAGCCTGCACAGCGGCACGCAATAATAGATAGGTTTTGGGCGCCATAAATACTCTATCATCATAAGTTTTGTATATCGCTATTCTCTGGTATAACAGTAGGTGACAGTCATGATTCTGGCCAAGAGTCGAGTCGGAAGTGTACATCGGAGTTCCGGGTTCGATCTACGTTCAGTGCTGTGTTGTGTCTTCAAATGCCGGGGGGGGGGGGGGGGGGGGGGGGGGGGGGGGGGGGGGGGTTGTAGGCCCTCTGGGAAGGACCAGAAGCGTGCGGGACCATTGTGGTTCTCGTCGCTCGCGTAAAAGACTCGTCTGATTGCAGCCGACATAACACGTCATCAACGGACATGCCACTGCGTCATTTGAAGGTTTTCATGTGCTAGTGCAGTGTCATGCAGTACCTGCGGACACATGCAACGAGACTGACAACGTACACTGAAGGTGGTGTGTGCGTGCGGGTGGTGGGGGTTGGGTGGGTGGAGGCTGTATAACTGTGTTACCTTCTGGTGACCTCATCAAGCTTGACCTGAAGCCTTGTAGCAGCGTCCTGAAACCGATAACATACAATGTATGTGTGTGCGTGCGTGCGTGTACGTGTGTGTGTGTGTTTGTGGTGTCAGGCATTTGTCTTCACTCTCTTCTTTTAAGTCGAAATTGAAAACCCATATCTCTTTTGTATACTGATTTGTCGTTTTCTTTCTTCTCATTCTACCAACCCATCACCAGTAATGCATGTATTTGTAGCGCGCGCGCGCGTACGGGGTGTGTGTGTGTGTGTGTGTGTGTGTGTGTGTGTGTGTGTGTGTGTGTGACATTTTCCAAACAACATTACGTCAACAAGGTGTGGAGATAAGCAAATGATTTCGAGACGAGTTTTTCTTTCTGTTTATCGCAGCCAGTGCAAACCTGACAACTGCGACAGTGAGCTTCTTGACCGACTCTACAAAGAAGACTGCTGGATGTTTTTTGCCTTTGCAACGCCGGTACGTTTCGTCGCAAACCGAGTAAATCGGTTGCTTTAGAGCACAGTGCAGCTATTGCTTGCTAATCGTTGCATCATTTGAGAAACGTGATTGACTTACTTCGTCGAAAAATGTTCTCTCAAGCCACGTAATTGTTTTAATCGATGACACAAAGCAAATGGTTCCGAGTTGTGAGAGGTCGGCTGGGTGGCGTGTCTCACCTGCCAGTGCTGATCGGCTAATCGCATTCTACTGATCATAATGTGTGACTCCCATGAAATAAGCATGGGTGTGAGCACACCTACAACGTACGAGCAGGTACATTCACTGGTTATGAAGCCACGGGTGTACAATACTCCACGGGGTACTCGGCGTACGTTTGTAGGCGAGTGACGGCGAAGGTTAAGGTGAGAGTGCGGCTTACCCGCTGTTCCTGGTACTTCTCTTGACACTCGTCGACAAGGTTCCTGTAGCTGTTGATCTCCTGGGCCTGCTGACTGCTGATGATCTCCTTCTCTCTGCTGTTGAAGTGTGCCTCAGTCAGCTAACACACACACACACACACACACACACACACACACACACACACACACACACACACACACACACACGCACGCACACGCCACCACACCACACACACACACACACACACACAACACACACACACACACACACACACAGCACACACACAACACTGACGACAACACACACACACACACACACACACACACCACACACAACACCCAACACACACACACACACACACACACACACACACACACACACACACACACACACACACACCACACACACAGAACACACACACACACACACACACACACACACACACACACACACACACACACCACGAACACACACACACACACACACACACACACACACACACAACAACACACACACACACACACACACACACACACACACACAACACATACAAGACACACACACACACACACACACAACACACACACACCACACACACACACACCACATACATACAAGAACACACACACACACACACACACACACACACACACACACACACACACACACACACACACAACACACACACACACACACACACACACACACACACACACACACACACACACACACACACACCACGAAAACGGAAACCCAAAGTAAAATAATAAAGTAAAAAAAGTAAAACAACAACAGCAATCGGATATTTACAACTAATCGTGGTTTGAAAAGTGAGAAGTTAACTGAAAGCTTAGAAAGTAGTGGCAGCCGTAGACTTCTCAAACACGAAAGTCAGCTTCGAGAGAATCAGGACACAAACCCAAAGCGGAGTAAAAGAAATCATTCCAAACAAGATCACTGGGTGTACTTTCTGAGAAGATTCCTCTTGTTTAACGCAAACCAAGTTAAACATGTTACAACCCAGTATTTGCTTCCTGTCTCGTCACCTGCAGTTCCAGGACTGCTTTGTGCTCCTGCACCTTCTCCAGTTTGGATGTCAGTTCCTGCAACACATATACATTGTCTACAGGTAATGGTGCCTGTTACATGTACACTGTCTATAGGTAATGGTGCCAGTTCCTGCAACACATACACATTGTCTACAGGTAATGGTGCCAGTTACATGTACATTGTCTACAGGTAATGGTGCCAGTTACACATACATTGTCTACAGGTAATGGTGCCAGTTACACATACATTGTCTACAGATAATGGTACCAGTTACATATACATTGTCTACAGGTAATGGTGCCAGTTACATGTACATTGTAACAGGTAATGGTGCAAGTTACACAGACATTCTCTACACGTAATGGTGCCAGTTCCTGCAACACATACACATTGTCTTCAGGTAATGGTGCCAGTTACATGTACATTGTCTACAGGTAATGGTACTAGTTACATATACATTGCCTACATGTACATTGCCTACAGGTAATGGTGCAAGTTACACATAAATTCTCTACAGGTAATGGTGCCAGTTCTTGCAACACATACACATTGTCTACAGGTAATGGTGTCAGTTACACATACATTGTCTACAGGTAACGGTGCCAGTTCCTGCAACACAGATACATTGCTGTTGATCGCTCACGCTCTCTCTCTCTCTCTCTCTCTCTCTCTCTCTCTCTCTCTCTCTCTCTCTCTCTCTCTCTCACACACACACACACACACACACACACACACACACACACACACACACGCAGGCGCGCGCGAGAGCGCGCATACACACACACACACACACTCTCTCACACACACACACACCACACACACACACCACACACACACACACAACCCACACACACACCACACAAACACACACACAAAGGCGCGCGCGAGCGCGCGCATACACACACACACTCTCTCTCTCTCTCTCTCTCTCTCTCTCTCTCTCTCTCTCTCTCTCTCTCTCTCCATCTCCACACCACACACACACACACACACACACACCACACACACACACCACACACACACACACACACACACACACACAACACACACACACACCACACACACACCACCACACGTGCTGACTCATCATCTCGGACACCTACAGCTGACAGTCACGCTGCACGCGTTCAGTGTGAAGCTCCAGTTCAGCTGTGGACATGCCCGTCACAGGGGTGTACAGCAGGTCAGTGTTTAGGTGTGGTATAAATCACACAGCGTCAGGGGTGGTACAGCAGGTCAGTGTTAGGTGTGGTATATATCACACAGCGTCAGGGGTGGTACAGCAGGTCAGTGTTAGGTGTGGTATATATCACACAGCGTCAGGGGTGGTACAGCAGGTCAGTGTTAGGTGTGGTATATATCACACAGCGTCAGGGGTGGTACAGCAGGTCAGTGTTAGGTGTGGTATATATCACACAGCGTCAGGGGTGGTACAGCAGGTCAGTGTTAGGTGTGGTATATATCACACAGCGTCAGGGGTGGTACAGCAGGTCAGTGTTAGGTGTGGTATATATCACACAGCGTCAGGGGTGGTACAGCAGGTCAGTGTTAGGTGTGGTATATATCACACAGCGTCAGGGGTGGTACAGCAGGTCAGTGTTAGGTGTGGTATATATCACACAGCGTCAGGGGTGGTACAGCAGGTCAGTTTTAAAAGGGGTAAAGGTGGTGGTACAGCAGGTCAGTGTTAGGTGTGGTATATATCACACAGCGTCAGGGGTGGTACAGCAGATCAGTGTTAGGTGTGGTATACATCACAGTGTTAGATGTGGTATACGTCACACAGCGTTATGGGTGGTGCAGCAGGTCAGTGTTAGGTGTGGTATACATCACACAGTGTTAGGTGTGGAAACAGCAGGTCAGTGTTAGGTGTGGTATACATCACACAGTGTTAGGTGTGGCATAAATCACACAGCACTTGGTGAGGTACAGCAGGGCAGTGCTAGGTG
>JABMCL010002313.1:990000-1015000 GCA_018857735.1 Alviniconcha marisindica | reverse complement strand
GGCGTCTGTCAGACCAGCCGCGGTGCCACCGTGACCTCCAACGTTGGCTACACAGTGGCAGTCCTGTGGCGCATCGTCTAGGCACGCGCACGGTGCGTCCGTCTGCAGGTAACTGTAGCAGTTTATTGACGACGAGGACGACGTTTCTTGCGCGGCTGGGAAGTTACAGCAGAAAAAGTCCTCTGCGGATTGAGTCTTCTTCACCGCGCACTTGTGTCTCCGGCACACCGAGCTCGCCGCGCACGGGTTCTTCCCGCAGCTGTCGCAACACGCGCAGCTGGCGCCATCGCGCCGCTCCCACCGCTCTCGTCTCGGACGCTGGCCGCCGGTGGGGTCCATCGCACCCCTGACCACCCGCTGTTCCACCCGGCACCCGGCGCTGGCGGAGTGCAGGCAGGAGAAGCGGCGGTCTGCGTGACGCGGAGGACTGGGGCTGCGAGCGGGGCCGTTGCTGGCGTTTCTGTCGGAGAGCGACCCGCGGGGCTGGCCGTACAGGACGCCGTGGTGCACGTAGCGCCGACAGCAGCACCGCCCGGGCCTGTCGGCAGCGGCCTGGGACCCTGGGGGCCGCCGCTGCACGGCGCACCGACACACGCCGTCCTTCTTGACGCAGGCTGTGGCTGACAATGCCCTCGGGCGACGGGGGGCTGAGGTAGACGTGGTTGGCCAAAGTCAGCGTGGTGTTGGGAGAGAAGGTCTGGTTGGTCACCGGCTGGTGGTGTACGATGTTCTTCACGGTCGGAGGAGAGGAGCTTCTGGTCACTGCCTTCTTCAGCGACAACCTGCCGCCCACGGTCTCCCGAGAGAATGTGGAGGTGGCGGCGACTTGCCGAGTCTTGGTGGTGTCCCGTGAGAACGAAGCTAACGACACGACGGGAGAGGCGCCGGGCTGATTCACTGTCAGCTGGCGCGAAACCGACAGACTCATTTCTTGAACTCCCGCGATGTTTGCGGAAGACTGGCCTAGCATCTCGCAAACTCCTTCTCGAATTTCCACGATTTGCGAATTTGGAGGAGCGGGCGAAGCAACTTGTTCGAATTCCTCCGACTGGCACGCCACGCTCTTCTCGTCACTTCCGGTCGTTTCAGTCATCACCTGCGGACAGTGAGACAATGTGGTTGTACCAAAAAATGAAGCCGAAGATTGTACCAATATCTTTGGTATCATTTTGTCTTTTCCGTCCTTTTTTAGACTTCTTGCACTTGCATCATCAGAAGCAACAGTCCCTACATTGTCCTCCGTAATGTCGGGCTCATTTCCTTCAAATTGAGGCGAGCTTAGGATACTAGAGCACATGAATGTATGCATTATGCTCCGCTCAACGGTCGGAGTGCCGGGCGAAAAGGGTAAAGCTGGGCTTCTGTTAGTGCGACAGCAACAGAGGGGACCCCCATTCTCGGACGTTTCAGTGAGGGACGGAGGCGTCGGCTCCTGGACAGTGCCTTGTTCGTTTTCCTTCAGTCGTGAAACTTGTGACGGCAGCGGCTGTTCTCCTGTCGCCATAGGGGCGCCGACGTCAGCTGGGGTCAGTGGCGTGTCCCATTCCCTTTCCTGCCTAGTGCCAGAGACAGAGTAGAGTGTGCCTGTCTCCGTGCTGATAGACATCATCTTCTTCAAGGCAACTTTGCAGCGGCAGGTCTCGACTGGTGGAGTGCACGGCACTGGTGGTGGGGACGGTTGCTGTGTCGGGCCTCCGTGCCCTGCGGTCTCACTTGTCTCTGTGGATGTATTCACTTGTTCTGACAAACACATGCACTTGCTGCACACTCTGTGTTCCGCTGTTGCTTGTGTGGAAGAAATATGAGACTGTTGGACAGAGGTCAAAACTTGTGCCGATGGTGCGACTGGTTGCTGCGTGCCTTCAGGTGTCGGGGGGTCGTTTCCCGCCCTCTCCACCGTCTCCCTGGACTGATCCACTCGTTTTGACAGGCACCTTCTGCACAGTCCCTTCCCCACCGTTGTGTGTGTGAAGGAAATACCACAGCGTTCGTTTTCCACCAGCATGATGCGCACCTGTCTCGACTGAAGGTCTGGATCTGGTTCCAGCACGGCTTCTTCTTCCGTGTGTCGTGTCTCTGGCTGCGTCCGCTTTACGCTCCTCTTCGTCCTTCCTTGACCACGACCGTCTTGCGCTGGGCTGCTTCGCTTCGGTTTGGGAGATTTCACTTGCACCGGATCTTCGTGGCGAGCTCTTTTCTCAGCGGTCCCAACAATCCGCTCCATTACGAACGTTTCCTTTTCGAGGCTCACTTCCCCGACGGGACATAGTGTGCGCTCAGTGCTGGCGGCCGTTTGCAGGACCAAGCCCTGCACGTGCTGCTCCCTTCTCTCGACTCCTCGCTGTGGCGGCGTACGGTCGTCGGCGTCTTCACGCACGCCAGGCTCTCTGTCCGCATCATCGCTGCGATGTCTGCTGGAGGCGCAGGCGTTTGCTGGAGGTCTCTTCGAAACGCCCTTGTCCCGTTTGTCCTGCTCAGCCCCGCTCCGTACCACCACCTCCACCACCACGCCAGGTTCGGCGTGTTGTCCGGGCGTAGCGGGGACAGGCGGATGGGTCGCTTTGCGGCGCACCACGCGCTCAGGCCGCGCCACTGCCCCGGACTCCACCGACACGCAGTCGTTGCCCGCGGGCGGCGGGGTCGCCTCGTCACGGCTGACGTGTCGCTGGGCCGGCTGACCACAACCCTGGAGGTTCGCGGCGGGAGGACTACGTGGGCCCAGTCTGGTCAGTTTCAAGGTCGTTGCGGCGTTGCTGACGATGTCTAGTACGACGGTGGAGGCGCACTGCGAGTCCGTGTCCATGGCGTCGTCGTTGCCGGGAGGAAGGGAGGAGGAGGTGGGCCCGGTGGGAGGGAGGTCCCCCGTGCAGAAAGGGAGTCGTTGGGCGCCTGTCCCGACATCCACCTGACGGGGCCCTTCCCTTGCGGCGGTGTAACTACCGGCAAAGTCGCTGCTACGGTTGCACGGCCTTCTGTTGTCGCAAGGGTTTTGGGCGCTACGTTCTGAAGATCTGTCTTCCTTGCACGGCCTTGGAGCGGAATAACTGCCGCAGTGGCAGCTGGAACTCCAGTGGTCGTGACGTCCCACTGGAACTCCAGTGGAGGCGAGGTCCCTGTTTGGGTCTGTGAATAAGGAATCGTGGCGCAGAGGTCTCAGCTCAGTCTCAGAATTTTGCCAGGTGTGGAAATTCGGGTCGGCAGGGTCAACGGCCTCTCCGGGCAGGTACCTGGCTAGAATCAGAGAGTGCTCACTCCTCACCACCCGCGTGACCGAGCCCCCCGGCAGGTGCTGTTCTTCTCTCTTGGTGGGCGCGACGGACCGGCCTCTTCTGCCCGTGGGGGAGGCGCTGGCCGACCTCCTGTCCCTGTGGGGGCCGTCAGGCGGGGCGTAGGGCGGTGGTGCCGGCCGCCACGAAAAGAGGCGCGTGTCCGCCTCGGGGGTCGCCGCGCTTTCCCGCGGGACTTGGCCAAGTCGAGATCCGCCTCGAGGCGAAGTCGAGCCGAAATATTGCTGGCAGAGACAGTCGTGTCTTTTGGGCTTCTTAATGGCGGCTCTTTCTGTGCCAGCCTTTCGACTGGTGGACGATTCCGGTGACGCCTCCTCCGCGGGCTCTGTCCAGTCCTGAGTGCTGGTGGACTCCGGTGGGGTTTCTATGCTGTCCTGCCTGAAGCCGCCGAAATCTTGATGGAGTTCCATACTGCCCTGTTTAACTCCGTTGTTCTCCTGAGGTTTTTCTATTCCGTCCTGGTTCGAGGTGCTGGAGTCGTCAGGGGTTTCCATCTGCTCCTGCACCGGACAGCGGCATTTTAAAGTGTTGATCTCCTTGTCGCTAACAGGAGGGGGGAGTCTTCTGCCTGAAGACGTGAACGTATCCCAGGAACTTTCGTGTCGGAAAATTAGGTTTTCTTTCAATGATCTCGGGCTCCTGAAATTGGGAGACGGGGATGCGTTTCTTTGCTGGTATTCAGGACGGTGTCCAACACCAGGTGAGGAGTGGGGTCTACTTTTTGTGTGCTCCTTTTGCGGACAGCCGTTGCTTGTTCCGGGGCGATCCATTTCTAACGCGTCACAGGGCTCGGGGGAAGTCCTCAAACGAGCGGTCCGCTCCTCGTACATCCACCTTTCCCTGTCAAGACTCGCGCCGCGTTGCATGGCCCGGGAGATGGGCGACAGGCTCTCCAGGTCACCCTCCGAGTCCTGGCTTCTCGCTGTGCAGCGCGAAGTGATCCTCTCCTCGGCGGCAAAGAGGATCTGGTCCGGAAGACGGTTGGGCGACATGGTGTCTCTGGTGCTGGAGTGGCTGCCCCATCTCCCCTTGTCCTCCGACCTCAGAGCCCTCCCCGGGCTGACGTTAGTTCGAAAATTGCCCCCGCCTGCCGAGTGCACCCGGGAGTGCCTGGGCACGCTGCTGTACCCCGGACTGTTGGGAGACCGGGTGAGGAGAGGAGATCGTCCAGAGACAGCGCCGTGAGGCAGTGAAGCTCTCCTGCGTTGCCTCGGCGGGGAGCTCCTCCCGATCGAAGAGTACTGGAGGTCGTCGTAGCGTAAGGGGCGTTCTGGGCCATCTGAAGAGCTGTTTTGATCCAGTGTACTTTGGAGTGTGCTTCCCTTCTCTGGGCTCCTGATGGCAGGGGGACTTCGGGAAAGTGTACTTTGGAGTGTGCTTCCCTTCTCTGGGCTCCTGATGGCAGGGGGACTTCGGGAAAGTGTACGCTGCGTGCACCTGACCTCGCGGGATTTGATCCTGTGCGACTTTGGTGACTGTACCACTTCCTCGCTGTAGCAGGATCTTGACGTGAAGGAATCGGTCTTTTCGTTCCTGACCGTGTGAACCATAATCCGCTTTTCCCTTGACCGGGGCCGGCCGCCCTCTGACTTGGCGTGCTCCGACGGCATGGCTGGGGACCGGTACGTGTTGCACCCGCCCTTTTTTCTTTGAGCACGGCAAGTGTCTTCCGGGGCTCTGGCGTATGCAGGCAAAAGTATCGACGAGCTCACTTCCTCGTCGTACACTGCATGAGTGTTCATGATAGCTCTCCTCTTCTCTGGGTGGGTTCCAGAATATTTCTGAACCTCGCTCTCGTAGAAAGACTCTGATTTGATCGTGCCTCTGCCGCGTGCAGCTTGGGCCGGTGGGATGGAACGTGGCTCATCCTCCTCGTCCAAGAAGAGCTGACGTCCGGCGGGGTCCCTGCCTCCAGCTCTGGCCTCTCTAGGCCAGGGAGACCCTGTGTGCTGACCGGGCCGGCATCGCTCTCTCCAGCTCTCCAATAACGACAGCGGCTGGCTTAAAGGGTTCTGAGAGTCCGAGGACAGCTGTTCCGTGTCTTCCGAGGTGCTGGGGTCTGCACGCCATTGGCTGGCTGTCCGGATGTGCACGGATACGGTTCCGGCCCCGGGCGGTAGTCTGCCAGAGCTCAACTCCTGTTTGTGAAAACGGAAAAGTAAAACACGTTCAGATTGCATGTAGCTTAATCATGACAGTGGCAACCTCGTCACACGGGTTTTGCTGGCCGGGAGGAAAACAACAACCAGGTACTAAAGTTGTCTAGCGAAAGCATTTAAATGTACTTATACCGTTCCGAGAACAAACTCCACGTCCATATATTCGAACTTTCGGCAGGTAGGAAATGAACGAAAGGGAAACGTATTGTGTGGCAAAACTGGTCTGTCAAAACGCGATCACAATCAGGAGAGAAAAAAATCAGACGGGTGAACAATGAGGCTGGTTATGGCTATTCTGCATTCGATCTGAATCTGCTTTTGGGAAATTTACCAGTTTCCAATTTTTCATCTGAAATAAGAACGTGTTCAAATGGTAAAAGTAAAAACGTCACAACAGCCACGCACACCCTCACAACAGCGGGGATAGCTCGGCGGTTAGAGCGTCGGACTCGTCATCGAAAGGTCCCGGGTTCGAGTCCCAGCAGGAGCGGCAGGAGAATTTTCTTCTCCAGGGTCAACTTTTTGTTCTGACTCTTATTTCGATGCAGTATCACGTAAAAGATCCCGGTCATTCTGCCAAAAGTGCAGGTGGCAGGTTACAGCTAAACACTCATACACCCTACCTATGTGGCTTTGAATGAAGTGACACTGTAAACTGGTGCATGGTTGAATGGTGTACACAGAACTTACGCCGAGACGGCAGCATTTCAAGTGGCACCAGCCGTGCAACAACCAAAGAGCGCTACCAGTACACCACTTCCGTGGATATTAATAATATGCGCTATAAAAGGATACAGTCCCTCATTCAGAATCACATGCGACATGTGCGCAGTGAGTCTGCTCGAGAGCAGAGAATAGCGCTGTATAAAAGCTATGAATAATAATAAATAATAATAATAATAACAGCCAGGTGCACACTCCAACAGACACACACCGTCACAACTCTCTCTCTCTCTCTCTCTCTCTCTCTCTCTCTCTCTCTCTCTCTCTCTCTCTCTCTCTCTCTCACACACACACACACACACACACACACACACACACACACACACACACACACACACCGTCACAACAGACACACACATCATCACAACAGACACGCACACAGTCACAACAGACACACACAACGTCACGACAGACACACACAACGTCACAACAGACACACACAGTCCGACACAACAGAAATACACACCGTCACAACAGACACACACAGACCGACACAACAGAAATACACACCGTCACAACAGACACACACAAAACGACACAACAGAAATACACACAGTCACAACAGACGCACACAGACCGTCACAACAGAAATACACACCGTCACAAGAGACACACACAGACCGACACAACAGAAATACACACCGTCACAAGAGACACACACAGACCGTCACAACAGAAATACACACCGTCACAACAGACACACACAGACCGTCACAACAGAAATACACACCGTCACAACAGACACGCACACCCTCACAAGAAATAAGCAAACCCTCACAAAAGACACGCACACTATCACAACAGACACACAGACCGTCACAACAGATATGCACACCATCACGAATATAACGCAATCCTATACCAAACACTTTCGAGCACGGTCATAATTATTAGAACACACTACAATATCAGTATGTCACCCTCAGAGGTCTTGCACTGACTGACGGAAAGGCGATTGTGGGTAACTGTCACTGTTGAATGGCAGACACCACCAACAAAGAAACCGTAGCGATGGTAGCATTATTATTATCCTGTCGGAGCTATCACGAAGGAACGAAAGCTGTTACATCACCGTTCGTGAGATAACGACATCGAGGACGCGCTGAAAACTACGCAATATTTGTTAGATCAAATATATTACAGAATGGTAGTAGGCTCGGCTTAACAAGGATATCAGTTATTTAATAAGCAATTTTCATTGGCTATCCGATGGCTTGTGAAGGAGCAGAATCAGATGAGAATGGAGCACGTCTCATACCTACATAACACGATGAGACGCTCGATGGTGACGTCACGGTGTGTCTGTTTCCATAACAACTCATCGCACAGAATTACTGCAGTCGTATAACCGTGCTGGAAAGTGGATTGTGCCATTTAGTGTGAGTGACAGCGCGTGTGCCGTGTCCAACCTGCGTGGTGTAGGGACGACGGTCGCTGTTGTTGTTCTCGGAGCCCTGGTCACAGAGACAACGGCCGTTGTCACACGCGGAGCACAACTCAAAGCCCGAACTGAACACATCTGAGGCAAGAATCTGAGGCAAAGACGTCCCTGCTGCCAGCCCCCGATGTGCCGCCACCGTCTGGTGAAAACAAGTTACCATCAACACACGTAACATAGATTACACAACGTCAGTTTTATTTTTAAACTTACACAACGTCAGTTTTTATTTTTAAACTTACACAATGTCAGTTTTTATTTTTAAACTATCTTGGGAATCCCGAGAGGGTTTTGTGTTCAGAAGCCCAGCCCAGGGACCGAGGCTATGCCTAGAAGGATAATTTGGCGTAGCAGTTTCACAGCGGTCATTATGGTGCGCGAACGGAAGACAGCTCTGCGGGCTTCGGTCCGTTTAGCTATTTATATATTTGCCTACACGTACACGCATCCAATACACACCTCAATACACACCCCATGTTGCACGCAGTGTTCCACAAAGCAAACTTCCGCAGTTCGTCTGGAAAAGAGAAAGGTAGAAGCTGAAATGTTCTACTAGATTTGATGTATTTATCACTCACTGATCGCTTTTCTTTAGCGCTGTTCTCTGCTTCCGAGCAGGCTCACTGCGCTTTACTTGCATGTGACTGAATTTACACAGAATATCCACCGAGGTTGTGTACTAGTATTAGACGGTGTACTAGATCTAGTACATTGTCATAACGCACAGAAAGCATACAAATAGATGGCATTTGGTACTGATCAAAATACTGAGAAAACAAAAACAAAAAACAACAAACAAATGTGATACCCGAAGCAGAAGCCATACGATACAACAGAAGTTCTATAAAGGTTTCCAGGGTTACATCAAGGATATGAAACAGAAATGATCGATACACAATGGTACACATGGATAGTTTGGCACGTAAATCATCACAGAACCAACGGCACCAAAACAAACACTTCTCGTACTGATTATGGAACGCATCAACACAAAGTATTCAGCTTATACATAACACAGAACGTCTCCACACAAATCATCCAGCTTATACATAACACAGAACGTCTCCACACAAAGTATCCAGCTTATATATTACACAGAACTTCTTCACACAAAGTATCCAGCTTATACATAACACAGAACGTCTCCACACAAAGCAGCCAGCTATATTGCAGTGCAGATGACATAACGCATCCGTACAGAGTAGCCAGCTTATACAAACAAAAACAACTCGTGCACCGGAAGTAGATGGTCATACTTCCTGTTCAGACACAGAACGTATCCACACAAATCTGCCAGCAACCGTCCTGTATACACCAAAGAACGTGTCCACACATAGCAACCAGCCACATTTCTGTACTCGCCACAGAACGTATCCACACAAAGCAACCGCATTCCTGCACACACCACACAGAACGTACGCACACAAAGCAGCCAACCACACTGCTGTGCACACCACAGAACGTATTTACACACAGCAGACACTTTCATGTGTACATCACACAGAACATAACCTAGCCACAGTCCTGTACACGTCAGAGAACATGTTTACACAAAGCAGCCACCTTTCTGTACACACCACAGAATGTGTTCACACAAAGCAGCCACCTACCTGTACAGAGCAAACACAGAACATGTTCACACAAAGCAGCCGCCCTCGTACACACACCCCAGACCGTGTTCACACAAAGCAGCGGCCTTCCTACACACACCCCAGACGGTGTTCACACAAAGCAGCGGCCTTCCTACACACACCCCAGACCGTGTCCACACAAAGCAGCGGCCTTCCTACACACACCCCAGACCGTGTTCACACAAAGCAGCGGCCTTCCTACACACACCCCAGACCGTGTTCACACAAAGCAGCGGCCTTCCTACACACACCCCAGACCGTGTTCACACAAAGCAGCGGCCTTCCTACACACACCCCAGACCGTGTTCACACAAAGCAGCGGCCTACCGTTGAAAGGGCGGAGAGTACGGCCGTTCGGCATTCTCACGGCGGTTGTTGCTCTGCACGGAGTCGGAACTGCTTGTGTCCCCTTCCTCGCTTCCTGCCTCATCTACTTTTTCGTCACTTCCTGTTCGGCAGCTGCACGGCTGCTCAACGATGGGGAACTCAACCTGGCTACCCATTGTGTTGCTTTCCGGGGTTTCCGTCTGGTCGGCCCTTGAGAGAGTAATGACTGGTCTGAAAATGATAAAGAACGGACGAAATATCTGTGCTTTGTTCGGAGATGCTGATCGGTTTTGTTCCGCAATCTCTCTTCCCCCGACCCCCTCCGTCCCCCCGACTCTCTCTCTCTCTCGCACACGCACGCACACACACACACACACACACACACACACACACACACACACACACACACACACACACACACACACACCACACACACACACACACACACACACACACACACACACACACACACACACACACACACACACACACACACACACACACACACACACGGCGCGCGCGCGCACACACACAGAGAGCGGGGACAGAAATCTGAGCTGAGATGCGGGCACCGATTAACGGCTATTGGATCTACTGACGGAGCAGCGTTGCTTCCGCAGTCTGCTTCAAAAGGGAACGTAGCAGTGGTGTGTGTAAACGTGTGCGAGTGGTGTGTGTGTGTGTGTGTGTGTGTGTGTGTGTGTGTGTGTGTGTGTGTGTGTGTGTGTGTGTGTGTGTGTGTGTGTGCAGGTTATAATATGATTGACTCAATGCATTTGTGGCGCTTGTGTATTTGTATTAGTTCTAAATGTTGTTACTGCAAATGTAAAGCGCAGTCAGCTCTTGGGAGTAATGATGTTATATTAATCGAAGTTAGTAGTAGTAGTAGTAGTATAAAATGCCCGCTGAAGTACCTGACTTTGGCGTTGGCCTGGATCTGTTGCTGAAGCTCCTGGAGGTTGTTCTGGAGGGAGGCCTTGGACTGCAGGAGCTGCGTGACGTTGTCCTGCAGACCGGCTTTGCACTGCAGCAGCTCCGCCATCGACCTGTCAGCGAGCAGGCGTCACTTCCGGTACGTGTCAGCTTCAGCAACGATGCATGTGCAAGCAGCAACTGTGATGCTTGCTCGTATCGTGGGCATACGTGCAGTGGGTAGTGGGTGTTGATCTGAGTATGTGCTGATGCTAGATGTGAGTACTGACTGGACGTGAACAATGTGAGTCTCTCCCCCCCCCCCCCCCCCTCCATCTTCCTCACCCCTTTCTCTCTCGCACGTACGCCCGTACACACACACGCATTCACACACGCACATACATACATACAGACATACACACACTCCCCCTATCACCTGGGATACATCCCTCCTCTGCCCATTCCTCCGTAAATTTTTCGGTTTCTCAACATGTCTAACATGACGCTCCATTTACTGTACGTGCTGGACATCACCAATACATTGTTCAAGCTGGCCCTTTAAGGCTAATATACCAGAATCACTCTTACACTCTAATCATGACAATAAATATCTAAAACGCCTTTTAGAGGAGTCAAGATAAGTCTCCGAGGAGTCTAATTGCTATACAGCACAATACGACTGCAAGCTTGCAGCCATTATACGGTGTGTAACGTGCTGCTTTACGATTCGCATCAATCTATTGCATAGCACCTTTGTGCTTTTTGTGTACTGACACGAATAAGGACTTCTAAAGTGTACATGAGTTGACCGGTACGTGAGACAGTGACCCCTCCCTCCTCCATAACCAACCATATGTTGCATGAGTTTTTGAGGATTATAGGTATTAACATGGCGACTCTCACCAGACCCGGACCGTTGCCTTCATACTGTTCGTTTCTTCAACGTCTAATACCATCTAAACCGTGGTCGTTCAGCCTGGACCATTAGTCATCAGCTGGTTTGATCAGAGCCACGCTTGATACATAACTGACTGAGCTGGGTGCTTTCCACCGATATTGTGCATGCATTGTGCACGTTTAGATGAGGAAAATATTTCACATAATTATGAAAGTGCAGTTTTATCTGTTGCCGCACTCAAAACTCGCCTTTTGCACTGATGTGTGTGTGTGTGTGTGTGTGTGTGTGTGTGTGTGTGTGTGTGTGCGTGCGTGCGTGCGTGCGTGCGTGCGTGCGTGCGTGCGTGCGTGTGTGTGTGTGTGTGGTGAGTGTGCCTTTGTGTGCTTTGTGTGTGTGTGTGTGTGTGTGTGTGTGTGTGTGTGTGTGTGTGTGTGTGTGTGTGTGTGTGTGTGTGTGTGTGTGTGTGTGTGTGAGTGTGTGTGTGTGTGTGTGTGTCTGTGTGCGTGTGTGTCTCTGTGTGTGTGTCTGTGTGAAGAGCAGGTTATTATAGGCTTGAGTCGATGCGTCTGTGGCACTCGCGTGTTTTGCATTAGTTGCAAATGTTGTTAATCATGGTAAAGGCCCGCTGTGAGCTCTTGTGGGGAAAGGCCACTTCATAAATGTAAATCATTATCTTCATCATCATCATCATCATCATCATCATCATCATCACTTACGTCTGTAGGTGGCACATCTGAGTCAGAAGTTCTGCGGCCTTGGTTTCCGTTTCTGGAGGCTGGTGCTGGTCAGTGCACACCGCAGCGTCTTTCCTTTCTGTTGGCCACGGCGCTGCAGTCGTGGGCTTCTCTGATGTGGACGACAGTGGTTCTGAACTGGCATCGTATGGATTCGGTCCTGCTTTCTTCCTTTTGGCCGATGGTAGCTCCCTCTGACGCTTTTTGAGTGCCAGAATCTTCTCCACGGCAACTCTTATTCTCTCTGTGCAGAGGAAAGAAGAGAACACTTTTAAAACAGATCATAGAAGAGATACAATATCTTACAATGGAAATGCAAATTCGTTGGGAACTGCCTCGGGAAGATAACATTTTGGTGGCTCATTTCTGTGGTCCTTGTATCCAGTCGATGCAATTAACAAACAGGTTGGCGATGACCATGGACTCAATCTTCATACTCGTCGGACGGGAAACAAATAATCACATAATTATAACAGCTGTCCAGAATTTGTCCAGAATCAGAATCACAGTCACAGCACTTTATTCGTCGCATGTAAAGGGGAACCAAAACGAACTCGCAAGTTGATCTGAAAAAGTAGAAAATGGGCAAAATTATTATCTGCAGGCTTCCTTTCGTTTTTCTATCAGTATTCATAATAATAATAGAGAATATGTCTGGCGCCCTATCTCGGAAGAGCTGAAGGCATTACAAAAATCACTAAAGATAAAGTGTGTGTGGGGGTGGGGGTAACATTCTAAGGAAAATACGTACACAGCGATACATTTGCTCTCTCCGACATGCTACACAAACACTCTAGGTGACTCAGACAAAATATTTTTGTTTCGACTTTTAGTTCCTCGGGGCGCAGCCATCTTAGTTTGCTCTACCAACGAAGAGCAGAAAATGGCTGGTTCGTGACGTTTTCGATACTTTTGCCGCACATTCCGGCCTTGTGTGTGACGTCAGTGGTGCAGACTACTGGCAACAACGCGGTAGGACTCACGGGAATGTTTGCACGACTTTCTAACGTCGATTTGTAACCAACAAGGTATAAGGAAAAGAGTTTAAAAAAACCCTGCTGTGTCTGTTATTGTCAATAAGTCCATTTCTACCGATAGGGCCCGCGTCGCTTCTTTAGAAACGTACAATGTGCAGGTGTCATCTGGCACGGAAATGGTGACGGCTGCCACACCACCTCTCCAGCCTAGACACTCCAACTGCCAGCAGCCACGTCAACACGTCTCCAGCCCAGACACTCCAACTGCCAGCAGCCACGTGAACACGTCTCCAGCCCAGCCACTCCAACTGCTAGCAGCCACGTCAACACGTCTCCAGCCCAGCCACTCCAACTGCCAGCAGCCACGTCAACACGTCTCCAGCCCAGCCACTCCAACTGCCAGCAGCCACGTCAACACGTCTCCAGCCCAGCCACTCCAACTGCCACCAGCCACGTCAACGCTGTGACCACCTCAGCCAGGGAACACTGCTACTCACCGTCAAACTCAGTTTGTCCTCACCTTTAAACTCAGTTTGTCTTCACCTTTAAACTCAGTTTGTCTTCACCTTTAAACTCAGATTGTCCTCACCTTTAAACTCAGATTGTCCTCACCTTTAAACTCAGTTTGTCCTCACTTTCAAACTCAGTTTGTCCTCACCTTTAAACTCAGTTTGTCCTCATCTTCAAACTCAGTTTGTCCTCATCTTCAAACTCAGTTTGTCCTCACCTTCAAACTCAGTTTGTCCTCACCTTCAAACTCAGTTTGTCTTCACCTTCAAACTCAGTTTGTCCTCACCTTTAAACTCAATTTGTCTTCACCTTTAAACTCGGTTTGTCCTCACCTTCAAACTCAGTTTGTCCTCACCGTCAAACTCAGTTTGTCTTCACCTTCAAACTCATCGTCCCTAGGAGTCAGTCAACATCAGGTTGTCCTCACCTTCAAACTCGTCGTCCCTAGGAGTCAGTCAACATCAGGTTGTCCTCACCTTCAAACTCATCGTCCCTAGGAGTCAGTCAACATCAGTTTGTCCTCACCTTCAAACTCATCGTCCCTGGAAGTCAGTCAGCATCAGGTTGTCCTCACCTTCAAACTCATCGTCCCTGGAAGTCAGTCAGCATCAGGTTGTCCTCACCTTCAAACTCGCCGTACCTGGAAGTCAGTCAGCACCAGGTTGTCCTCACCTTCAAACTCATCGTCCCTGGAAGTCAGTCAGCATCAGGTTGTCCTCACCTTCAAACTCATCGTCCCTGGAAGTCAGTCAGCACCAGGTTGTCCTCACCTTCAAACTCATCGTCCCTGGAAGTCAGTCAGCACCAGGTTGTCCTCACCTTCAAACTCATCGTCCCTGGAAGTCAGTCAGCATCAGGTTGTCCTCACCTTCAAAATCTTCGTCGCTGGAGTCGAAGCTGAGGTCATCGGTGGTGGAGTCGGTGCTGCTGGGTTGGTCTGACCTGCCGCGTGGCGCTGCCCGTATGGACCTGCGGTCTCTCCTGCTGATGCTTCTGCCCCTGCGCTTATGGGCCTCCCTGCACACTCGCCCGTCATCCTGCACAGCCACCACACACGGACATACGGAGCCTGGACGGCAATAGCCGTGAGGTCAATTGTTTCTGAAGAGAGGACAGCCCGAGGCTATAGGGCGTCGCATGTCGCCTTCGCAAAGTACAGCCCCCCACCCCCCCCCCCCCCCCCCCCCCCACCCGCCCAACTCCCCCATGTTGTACTTATGTACAAAGAACAGACGACTCCCGCACCTCCCTCATGTCGTACTCGTGTACAAAGTACGGACGACTCACCCCAACGCACTCATTAACTCGTGTCTCTATCTGTTAGATCTCACGTGGATGACTGCATGTGTCTCTACCTGTTAGATCTCATGTGGATGACAATCTCTACCTGTTAGATCTCATGTGGATGACTGTGTCTCTATCTGTCAGATCTCACGTGGATGGCTGTGACTCTGCCAGTTAGATCTCACGTGGATGGCTGTGTGTCTACGAGTTAGATCTCACGTGGACGACTGTCTCTACCAGTTACATCTCACGTTGATGGCTGTGTCTCCACCTGTTAGATCTCACGTGGATGGCTGTGTCTCTGTCTGTTAGATCTCACGTGGATGGCTGTGTGTCTACCTGTTAGATCTCACGTGGATGGCTGTGTCTCTACCTGTTAGATCTCATGTGGATGGCTGTGTCTCTACCTGTTAGATCTCATGTGGATGGCTGTGTCTCTACCTGTTAGATCTCACGTGGATGGCTGTCTCTACCTGTTAGCTCGCACGTGGATGGCTGTGTCTCTCTCTACCTGTTAGATCGCACGTGGATGGTTGTGTCTCTATTCAAAAGGATGGCGGGGTATCTACGTGTTGGCTTTCAAAACGATGAAGCTGTCTGCATATAGCTGTAAAGTGCTGGCAATCAAGAAGATGAGGGTGCCTGCCTGTACCTGTTGGCTATTGGATCTCAGGTGGGTGACTGCCTGTTCCTGTTGGCTATTGGATCTCAGGTGGGTGACTGTCTGTACCTGCTGGCTGTTGGATCTCAGGTGGGTGACTGTCCGTACCTGCTGGCTGTTGGATCTCAGGTGGGTGACTGCCTGTACCTGTTGGCTATTATCTCAGGTGGGTGACTGCCTGTACCTGTTGGCTATTAATCTCAGGTGGTGACTGCCTGTACCTGTTGGCTATTATATCTCAGGTGGGTGACTGCCTGTACCTGTTGGCTATTGGATCTCAGGTGGGTGACTGTCTGTACCTGCTGGCTGTTGGATCTCAGGTTGGTGACTGCCTGTACCTGTTGGCTATTATATCTCAGGTGGGTGACTGCCTGTACCTGTTGGCTATTATATCTCAGGTAGGTGACTGCCTGTACCTGTTGGCTATTATATCTCAGGTGGGTGACTGCCTGTACCTGTTGGCTATTACATCTCAGGTGGGTGACTGCCTGTACCTGTTGGCTATTATATCTCAGGTGGGTGACTGCCTGTACCTGTTGGCTATTATATCTCAGGTGGGTGACCGCCTGTACCTGCTGACTGTTGGATCTCAGGTGTGAGACTGCCTGTACCTGCTGGCTGTTGGATCGCACATGGGTGACTGCCTGTACCTGCTGGCTGTTGGATCGCAATGGGTGACTGCCTGTACCTGCTGGCTGTTGGATCGCACATGGGTGACTGCCTGTACCTGCTGGCTGTTGGATCGCACATGGGTGACTGCCTGTACCTGCTGGCTGTTGGATCGCACATGGGTGACTGCCTGTACCTGCTGGCTGTTGGATCGCACATGGGTGACTGCCTGTACCTGCTGGCTGTTGGATCGCACATGGGTGACTGCCTGTACCTGCTGGCTGTTGGATCGCACATGGGTGACTGCCTGTACCTGCTGGCTGTTGGATCGCACATGGGTGACTGCCTGTACCTGCTGGCTGTTGGATCGCACATGGGTGACTGCCTGTACCTGCTGGCTGTTGGATCGCACATGGGTGACTGCCTGTACCTGCTGGCTGTTGGATCGCACATGGGTTGACTGCCTGTACCTGCTGGCTGTTGGATCGCACATGGGTGACTGCCTGTACCTGCTGGCTGTTGGATCGCACATGGGTGACTGCCTGTACCTGCTGGCTGTTGGATCTCAGGTGTGAGACTGCCTGACCTGTTGGCTACTGGATCTCAGGTGGGTAACTGCTGGTACCTGTTGGCTATTAGATCTCAGGTGGGTGACTGTACCTGTTGGCTGTTGGATCTCAGGCGGGTGACTGCCTGTACCTGTTGGCTATTAGATCTCAGGTGGGTGACTGTACGTACCTGCTGGCTGTTTGATCTCAGGCGGGTGACTGCCTGTACCTGTTGGCTATTGGATCTCAGGTGGGTAACTGCTGGTACCTGTTGGCTATTAGATCTCAGGTGGGTGACTGTCTGTACCTGTGGATCTCAGGCGGGTGACTGCCTGTACCTGTTGGCTATTAGATCTCAGGTGGGTGACTGTCTGTACCTGTTGGCTGTTGGATCTCAGGTGGGTGACTGTCCGTACCTGCTGGCTGTTGGATCTCAGGTGGGTGACTGCCTGTACCTGTTGGCTATTGGATCTCAGGTGGGTGACTGCCTGTACCTGTTGGCTATTAGATTTCAGGTGGGTGACTGTCCGTACCTGCTGGCTGTTGGATCTCAGGTGGGTGACTGCCTGTACCTGTTGGCTATTGGATCTCAGGTGGGTGACTGCCTGTACCTGCTGGCTATTAAATCTCAGGTGGGTGACTGTCCGTACCTGTTGGCTATTAGATCTCAGATGGGTGACTGTCCATACCTGCGGACCGCTGGCCCTGTTGACGCCGGTGTCCATCAGCCGCTGCAGCTCCTCTTCCACCTCGTGCAGGGTGTGCGGCGAGCCGTCCAGTCGGTCCCGCAGCCAGACGCTAGCCTGACGCGTCCGCACCACCCTCGTGCCGCCTGGGTACATCCCGCTCTGCTCGGCTGCACAGCAACAAGGGCAGCGGGTGGGTGGGCGGGTGAGTGTGCAAGCGCGCGTCTGTGTATGTGAGTGAGCGAGTGTATGTGTTTGCTGTACCAATCTTTTTTTCTTTTTGCTTTTTTCTCTAGCTTTTTTCTTTTCTTTCGTTAATGAACTTTTCTCTGGTTTCTCGTTGTTTTTGTTTTGGAAATGCGTACGTTTTGCTTTTGTTGCTGTTTGTTTGTTTTGGTTGTATGCACTTGTATTTTATGTTTACTGTCGTGTCTTACCAGACGTTCTTTCACTGATGTTCTTTCCTTCACCCCCTCTGGGGTTTCTGAAATAAACTACTTGACTTGACTTGTTACAGCCGGTGCAGACATAGGCCACACGCCACAGCGACAGGCCACGCCACCGGCGTCTTGACGTCAGTATTGCTGTGGCTTACCGGAGAGAGAGAGAGAGAGAGAGAGAGAGAGAGAGAGAGAGAGAGAGAGAGAGAGAGAGAACGAACGAACGAACGATTTTTTTTACCTACCTCTCTCTCTCTCTCACCGTTCAGAGTGAGCTGACGACCAGGACTACCTCTCTCTCCCCCCCCTCTCTCTCTCTCTCTCTCTCTCTCTCTCTCTCTCACTGTTCAGAGTGAGCTGACGACCAGGACTACCTCTCTCTCCCCCTCTCTCCTCTCTCTCTCTCTCTCTCTCACTGTTCAGAGTGACTGACGACCAGGACTACCTCTCTCTCCCTCCTCTCTCTCTCTCTCTCACCGTTCAGAGTGAGCGGACGACCAGGACTACCTCTCTCTCTCACCGTTCAGAGTGAGCGGACGACCAGGACTACCTCTCTCTCTCACCGTTCAGAGTGAGCGGACGACCAGGACTACCTCTCTCTCTCACCGTTCAGAGTGAGCTGACAACCAGGACTACCTCTCTCTCCCTCTCTCTCTCTCTCTCTCTCTCTCTCTCTCTCACCGTTCAGTGAGCTGACGACCAGACTATCTCTCTCCTCTCTCTCTCTCTCTCTCTCTCTCTCTCTCTCTCTCTCTTCACCGTTCAGAGTGAGCTGACGACCAGGACTACCGTCCCGCTCCATCTCGTACTCCTCCGTCTCCTCGGGGTCTGGTTGCAGCGACCGGCGTCTGGCTGCCGCAGGGGACACGCTTCGCTGCCAACAGACAGGCGAAGAAGACACAGGCGATGTGGAGGGCGAGGGGGTCCTTGGTGGGGGCGCCAGACAAAAGGCCCTGCTTGTACGTGGAGGGGAGAAGGGTCTGGGTCTTTCCATGTAGCCCTCGGGCTGAAAGTCCAAAGGGTTTATCTATATATTCATCACCGTCCCAACTCCCACACTCGGGTGGGGTGGGGGGTGGGGGGGGGGGGGGCGAGGGGCGCACCCAGCTTCCTAGACGTAGAAATGGGACGGGGTACCAAAAGCTAGAGAACAAAAAGAAAAAGGAAAAAAAGAATTCCAAGATCTAGAAAACGAGAGAAAAGGCAAAGGTTCTTTTCCAAGCTCTAGAAAACAAAAAGCAATGGTTCTTTTCCAATATTGCGAGAAAGACAAGAGCAAAATCAAATGCACTAGCTGAAAACAAAAGGTAGGCTCGGTGGCTGCGACGGACTAAACATGGTACCAGAAAGCTCATTGTCTAGTCTCTCTGAAAGCAAAATGCAGCTGTCTGCACACACTAAGAGGCAGGTAGACCGAGTCCGCAGAGAACTGGAGGGAAGAGAGAGCCGGTATCAACCTGTCCTGTACCTGCTGTTCCCCGGGCGTGTCCACACCCCTGTACTGTACCTGCTGTCCTGGCGTGTCCACACCCCTGTACTGTACCTGCTGTCCTCATTGCGTGTCCACACATCTGTACTGTACCTGCTGTCCTCCTGGCGTGTCCACACCCCTGTACTGTACCTGCTGTCCCCCTGGCGTGTCCACACCCCTGTACTGTACCTGCTGTCCCCCTGGCGTGTCCACACCCCTGTACTGTACCTGCTGTCCTCCTGGCGTGTCCACACCCCTGTACTGTACCTGCTGTCCCGGGGGCGTGTTTACACCCCTGTACTGTACCTGCTGTCCCCCTGGCGTGTCCACACCCCTGTACTGTACCTGCTGACCTCCTGGCGTGTCCACACCCCTGTACTGTACCTGCTGTCCTCCTGGCGTGTCCACACCCCTGTACTGTACCTGCTGTCCTCCTGGCGTGTCCACACCCCTGTACTGTACCTGCTGACCTCCTGGCGTGTCCACACCCCTGTACTGTACCTGCTGTCCCCCTGGCGTGTCCACACCCCTGTACTGTACCTGTTGTCCTCCTGGCGTGTCCACACCCCTGTACTGTTCCTGCTGTCCCGGGGGCGTGTCCACACCCCTGTCCAGCAGGCGGTTCAGCTCGTCCTTCACGTCCTCCGGGGAACGTGACGGGTCCCGCAGCCAGACGCTGGCCTCGCGTCTCTTCACCACTCGTCTGCCTCCATCCACTGGGTGGGGAACAAGGCAAAGGGTATCGGTGTCATGCCTATGTTAGAGAACAGATACTGGGCTAAGACAAGGTAAAGGGCGTCAGTATCACATCCAAGTGACAGAACAGATACTGGGCTAACACAAGGCAAAGAGCATCAGTGCCACATCCACGTTACAGAACAGTTACTGGGCTAACACAAGGCAAAGAGCATCAGTGCCACACCCACGTTACACAACAGATACTGGGCTAACAAAAGGCAAAGGGCGTCAGTATCACATCCAAGTGACAGAACAGATACTGGGCTAACACAAGGCAAAGAGCATCAGTGCCACATCCACGTTACAGAACAGTTACTGGGCTAACACAAGGCAAAGAGCATCAGTGCCATATCCATAATTGGTGCACACCTCTCTACTGGCAGGGGTGTTACAAGGCGAAGGTCAACACATTCCCCATTGCATCTCTCTCCAGTGGTGGGGGTGTAACAAGTCAATGGTCAATGCGCTCCATAATGCACTCCCTCCATGGGTAGGGGTGTAACAAGGCAATGGTCAATGCGTTCCATATTGCCCCCCTCCTCGGGTAGGGCTGTAACAGGGCAATGGTCAACACATTTCCTATTGCACCTCTCTGCATTGGTGAAGGTGTAACAAGGCAAAGGTGGTCACATTCCACGATGTACAAAACGAAAGACATGTTATCGCAAATAACATTTTATATGAATGAAATGCAACTTGTCCGCCCTTTTTCGTTTTGTTCTTGTCTTCCTTACCCCCCCCCCCCCCCCCCTCCCCTTTCATCTTTTCTAATCTACAGTGCTTTGTGGGCTTTTTCGTAGCCGATATGCTTCGTTCTTATTCCTACTTGTCACCCACTGACACACAGAAACCGATGAGAAAAGGACCCCCCACCCATCCCAAAAAGAAAGAAAGTATGTAATTTTTTTAAATTCCACCAACAAATAATTTTCCATGTGTGCACATTTTTAATGTGAAAAGAAAACAACCTGCCCAAGAGGTCGTTGATCCGTCCTGTCTAATTTTAAAAAATACCACCAACAAATAATTTTCCAGCTTAGAAACTTTTACATATTACACAAGATTGCAGACCGTGACTTTCAATCCATTTCCAGAACAAACAACAACAACAACAACAAACAAAACAAAATCCCTTGATCATTTTTGTCTCCGGCAAAGGGAAGGAGAGGTGTGTATAGAGACTGACAGGAATGGGAAAGGTATGAACAGAAGATGCAAGTAACCTACGCGTAATAAGATGAAAATTCTGCATTCTGTTTGATTAGCTAGGCGATAAAAAGAAGACACACAGAAATTTGCTGAAGAACTTTGCTTGAGTAATGTGATATAAAATACCTCTTTTCCTTTCAGCGGCAGAATGCTGCACGAAAAGTTGGTAAAATCGTCACGGGGGGAAAAGAAAGAAAAAAGAAAAAAAGGTAGAAAATAGAAGAAGAAAGAAAGAAGTACTTCCAATGATGACGGGTGAAGGGGTTGTGCCATTTGTTTATCTGTGCAGACGAGAAAAGCTGACGCGATGACTGTGGAGATAGGGCACAGCATCACACGTACACGCCTTTTAAACTAAGCCGCGAGATAACTGGGGAACGGGAAGTGTGGTGGGGGGTAAGCTGCGTAGGACCGAGAGGATTTGGGATTTTGTGGCTGGATTTTTGTTTGTTTGTTTGTTGTTGTTTTATTGTTTTGTTGCGTTTTGTTTTTGTAGGGTGTGTGAGTGGGGGGCGGGCTGTGTTTCCCCCGTTCTTTTATAGGACTGTTACTGAACGTCTTTTGAGTGTTCCAGGCTGTAACACACACACACACACACACACACACACACACACACACACACACACACACACACACACACACACACACACACACACCACACACACACACACACACACACACACACACACACACACACACAGGAGGGGGGGAGGGGGGGCGGGGAGACATATGAAGAGAGAGAAAGAGACGGAGGGACGGGAGAGATATGTCTAAAGGGAGAGGTGTACATGGAGACAGAGTGGGGTGACTTACAGTATGGACAGAGGGAAGAGACAGGTGCGTATAGAGAGATGGAGAGGGAAGGGAAAGTTGTGTATGGAGAGAGGGAAGGGATGGGTGTGTATGGAGAGAAGTAAGGGAGAAGTGTGTATGGAGAAAGGGAAGGGAGAGGTGCGTATGGAGAGATGGAAGGGAGAGGTTTGTATGGAGAGAGGGAAGGGAGAGGTTTGTATGGAGAGAGGGAAGGGAGGGGTGTGTATGGAGAGAAGGAAGGGAGAAGTTTGTATGGAGAGAGGGAAGGGAGGGGTGTGTATGGAGAGAAGGAAGGGAGAAGTTTGTATGGAGAGAGGGAAGGGAGGGGTGTGTATGGAGAGAAGGAAGGGAGAGGTTTGTATGGAGAGAGGGAAGGGAGGGTGTGTATATGGAGAGAGGGAAGGGAGAGGTTTATATGGACAGAGGGAAGGGAAGGGTCCGTATGGAGAGAGGGAAGGGAGGGGTGCGTACGGAGAGAAGGAAGGGAGAGGTGTGTATGGAGAGGGGGAAGGGAGGGATGCGTATGGACAGAGGGAAGGGAGAAGTGTGTATGGAGAAAGGGAAGGGAGGGGTGTGTGTGGAGAGAGGGAAGGGAGGGGTGTGTGTGGAGAGAAGGAAGGGAGGGGTGCGTATGGACAGAGGGAAGGGAGAGGTGTGTATGGAGAGAGGGAAGGGAGGGGTGTGTGTGGAGAGAAGGAAGGGAGGGGTGCGTATGGACAGAGGGAAGGGAGAGGTGTGTATGGAGAGAGAAGGGGGGAGGGGTGTGGAGAGCGGGAAGGGAGAGGCAGTATAGAGAGAGGGAAGAGAAGGAACCTCCACGTGCTTACAGTTTTGAAAACGAGGACCGTCAGCCATCTGATACTGCACTGGGTTGGAACCCAGAAAGCCTTGGGTCGCGGCCAGGACTAAGACGGGGGCTCCGTTGAGCAAGGGCACCGTTTGGAGAGGTGTGGTTGCCGTGGCAGCCTGTGCAGCTGGTTGCGGCGGCGTCAGCTCTCCCGTAGTTTGCTGGCTAGAGTCGGCTCGGTCCCTGAGCATCACTAGGCCTTTGTCACGGTCCACGGCGGAACTCACAGCCCTCGCCCGTTGCTGGTAGCTGCGCGTACTCTGTCTGCGGGACTCCAGTGGGTTGGTCACCGCTAACGGAGGCGGACGGACGGCGGAGGGCGGCGTGCCGTTTGGGCGATTGGAATCCATTGCCGGTGAAGGCAGTTGGGAATAGTCACGGCTGGACAGACTAACGGCCTCCGACGGGCCGCTGTTGTTTCCGGGTTGGTATGAATGATACCCAGGCTGCTCTGCAGGTGCCACAGGACCGCCGGGATCGCGCGTCCAAGACGGCGGTGGCTGCCCCTCAGAAACTCTAGCTGGATCCTCGGGGGCAGGCAGCGCGAAGGGGGGCCACCCGGGCTGCTTGGGGTCGGGTGGCGCGGCGCCGCTGGGTGGCTGTGGGTCGTGGGTGGCTGCGCTGCTGGGTGGCTGTGGGTCGTGGGTGGCTGCGCTGCTGGGTAGCTGTGGGTCGCTAGGAGGCAGCTGGAGTTGGCTGGGTGCGGGGGAGTCCAGTTCAGGTGGCGTGGACGTCTGCTCCGTGGACTCCAAGGGCTGAGATGTAGAGCGGCTGTTATCGCCGGAGCTCCTGCTGCTGCCATCGTCGTTGCTGTTCTTTTTCTTTTTCTGTCACAGTATAGCCAAAGGCGGTGAGTAATTGGGTTCTAACACCCAGTCAACCTTCTCGGTCTCCTAAGAGCGAAGACACAACACACACACACACACACACACACACACACACACACACACACACACACACACACACACACACACACACACAACACAGATCGCACACACGACACCATCACCCCCCCCCCCCCCCCCCACACACACACACGTCACGTGTCAGCTAGATTCTGCTTTGGGCGACACAGAAATACGTCACGTGTCAACGAGACGCTAACCAGTCTCAACTTGCCCAGTCTTTAAGCCGGAATAAAATCCGCGAGACTGTCAACGGTGTACAGGATCACGCACAAGCTGGTCCACATCGACAACAGATGTCTAAAACCTTATCGTCATCAGCACTGCAACACCTTCCAAATCCCATCCTCCAGAACCGACTACAGCAAATTCTCCTTCTACCCCCGGACCACTGCCGGCTGGAACGACCTTCCTGAGAACGCTGGAGACCAAGGTGCCCTCCCCATCTGATGCCCCCCCCCCCCACCCCCACCCCCCTTCATCTACCCCCTACTTTCACCCCTCTTTTTCCACCCAAACCCCAGCTGACGTAGCCAATAAATTGTTTTTGCCCATCTTGCGCTTCACTAGCTCCTCAAGCTGGAAGTAGTCTAACACTCTCTTCCTCTTTCTCCATCATCTTCGCCAAGCGCAACGAGCATGTGAATGCCTATAATTATGGAGTTAAACTGCGCTGCACAAGTGGACACTGACATCATCTTCAGTGTGCTGAAGTTGGTCGGCTACACTGAACAAGCTTCTTCTTCTTCTTCTTCCGATAATATCCAGGATCAGTATCTGATCATTACTGATATTTATGGTGTGCGAGAAAAAAGGGTGTGGCTTAAAAAAAAAAATCTTATACCTAACCCTAACACTGTAACAGGTCTACCAGTTGCCTACTAGCAGAGTGTCGCTGTATGTGGAGCTGCTGGCAGGCAAAATGCCTTTTCGGGCCCCCATTGCTGAGGACCTACAGCACGGCCCCCAGCACAGCCTAATGTTGTGCCCAGGCCCACAAAGCGCCTCAGGCTACAAGCAGCAGCGGGGAAGCATTTGGGAGAGTAAAAAGACGGATACTCACTTTTGAAAACACGCCTTTGAACATGATGTTCCTTTAAAACACAGATTTGAACCGAATCATGACAAAAACACGACACAAAAACAAAACAAAGACAACATGTCACGCCATATTGGAATAGTTTACGACGAGC
>JABMCL010002313.1:980000-985000 GCA_018857735.1 Alviniconcha marisindica | reverse complement strand
AGGGTGATGTTGGTTTTATAAGGGTTGTGTTGGTTTTATGGGGGTTGTTTACGCGGTTCTAAAGCAAGATCATGCTCATATAAAGCGACACGTATTGCTTGTGATCACTGTCTGACGGCTGCACCAGGCTGAGAAATATTGTAAGTTAATTTCTATCATTTCACAGCAGTTTCTTGTTGCTTGCCTGTCTCTTAAAGTGTGTGCGCTTCTGTGTGCTTATTTTTGCGTTGTTGCTGGAGGTAGTTTTTATTTTCAAGAGTTGGTTGGGAGGGGTCGTTGAGTGTGTGTGTGTGTGGGGAGGGAGGGGGGGGGGATACCTGCTGAGAGATACCGAGAGATGCCGAGAGATGCCGAGAAAACCGAGAGATACCGAGAGAAACAGATGCTATCAACATTGAGGTAAAAAGCAGGTCAGCGAAGTGTTGACTGACTGCAGTCAAGTCGGTGTAGCCTCCCATGAACAAAGTAATCAAAAGAAAAAGAGGGAGGGAATTTATGAACAACTGGATAAATCAAGCGAACATGCAAATGCACAAAAAACAGTCACTTGAACATGAGAAAGTCCGTTTCATTTTTAAGTAATCCCAAATTGTTCATGCTTATGCATGGCATAATTGTGAACAATAAAGAAGGATTTGATTTGATTTGATTGATAATGCCCCATCCCCATCCTCCACCCCTGGAAGAGATGGTGTTCAGTTGTGTCCCGTTGCAGGAATCGTGGTTGTTCTTGACAACATGAAGTTCCTTCTGGCGGCTTTGTCTCTGCTGGCCTTCTTCTCCAGGGTCTCGGCAGTCCCACATCAGTATGTATCACACCATGTCTGTCCCAGCAGTACCACATCAGTATGTATCACACCATGTCTGTCTGTCTGTCTCTGCTGTACCACATCAGTATGTATCACACCATGTCTGTCTGTCTGTCCCAGCTGTACCACATCAGTATGTATCACACCTTGTCTGTCTGTCTGTCCCAGCAGTACCACATCAGTATGTATCACACCATGTCTGTCTGTCTGTCTGTTCTGTCTCTGCTGTACCACATCAGTATGTATCACACCATGTCTGTCTGTCTGTCTGTTCTGTCTCTGCTGTACCACATCAGTATGTATCACACCATGTCTGTCTGTCTGTCTGTTCTGTCTCTGCTGTACCACATCAGTATGTATCACACCATGTCTGTCTGTCTGTCTGTTCTGTCTCTGCTGTACCACATCAGTATGTATCACACCATGTCTGTCTGTCTGTCTGTTCTGTCTCTGCTGTACCACATCAGTATGTATCACACCATGTCTGTCTGTCTGTCTGTCTGTTCTGTCTCTGCTGTACCACATCAGTATGTATCACACCATGTCTGTCTGTCTGACTGTCTGTCTGTCTGTCTGTCTGTCTGTCTGTCTCTGCTGTACCACATCAGTATGTATCACACCATGTCTATCTGTCTCGACAGTACCACATCAGTATGTATCACACCATGTCTGTCTGTCTGTCTGTCTCGACAGTACCACATCAGTATGTATCACACCATGTCTGTCTATCTGTCTCGACAGTACCACATCAGTATGTATCACACCATGTCTGTCTATCTGTCTCGACAGTACCACATCAGTATGTATCACACCATGTCTGTCTATCTGTCTCGACAGTACCACATCAGTATGTATCACACCATGTCTGTCTAGCTGTCTCGACAGTACCACATCAGTATGTATCACACCATGTCTGTCTATCTGTCTCGACAGTACCACATCAGTATGTATTACACTGTGCCTCTGTCCGTCTGACTGACTGGCTGGTGGCCTCCGGTGGAATTATGTATTACCATCTCTGGCTTTGTTTATCAGTCTGCCTGTGTGCCTGTCTGTCCACTCACCGTCCCGCCTGCCTGCCTGTCTGTCCGCCTGCTTGTCTGTCCGCCTGCTTGTCTGTCTGTCTGTCCTACTACCTGCCTGTCTGCCTCTGTGTCTTTCTGCCTGCCTGTCGCACTCATTTCAGTTTGTTAGCAGATAAAAAGGGATTAAACTGTAGTATTATGCAAATGTCCAACTGTTCCATCAATCGTGTGTGTGTGTGTGTGTGTGTGTGTGTGTGTGTGTGTGTGTGTGTGTGTGTGTGTGTGTGTGTGTGTGTGTGTGTGTGTGTGTGTGTGTGTGTTTATGCAGACACGCGGTGTTGTCCGTGATGGCCACGACAAAAGAACAGGTGGACATGCTTGCTAAAGCTGCCGACCTCCACTGACCACACTGTTGTTCACCACTTACCTCCACACTGTCCCTCTGTCAGTCTGTCTGCTTATCCTTACCTCCCACTGTCCCTCTGTCAGTCTGTGTGTTCACCCTTACCTCCCTCTGTCCCTCTGTGTGTTCACCCGTACCTCCACCTTCCTTCTGTGTGTTCACCCGTACCTCCACCTGTCCTTCTGTGTGTTCACCCTTACCTCCACCTGTCCCTCTGTGTTCACCCTTACCTCCACCTGTCCCTCTGTGTTCACCCTTACCTCCACCTGTCCCTCTGTGTTCACCTTACCTCCACCTGTCCCTCTGTGTTCACCTCTTACCTCCACCTGTCCCTCTGTCAGTCTGTGTGTTCACCCTTACCTCCACCTGTCCCTCTGTGTGTTCACCCTTACCTCCACCTGTCCCTCTGTCATGTGTGTTCACCTTTACCTCCACCTGTCCCTCTGTCATCTGTATGTTCACACGTACCTCCATCTGTCCCCCTGTCTGTGGGGTTCCCCCTTTTACCTCCACCTGTCCCTCTGTGTTGTACCCTTACCTCCACCTGTCCCTCTGTGTTCACCCTTACCTCCACCAGTCCCTCTGTGTTCATCCTTACCTCCACCTGTCCCTCTGTGTTCACTCTTACCTCCACCTGTCCCTCTGTCAGTCTGTGTGTTCACCCCTACCTCCACCTGTCCCTCTGTGTGTTCACCCTTACCTCCACCTGTCCCTCTGTCAGTCTGTGTGTTCATCCTTACCTCCACCTGTCCCTCTGACTGTGTGTTCAACTTTACCTCCACCTGTCCCTCTGTCTGTGTGTTCACCTTTACCTCCACCTGTCCCTCTGTCAGTCTGTATGTTCACACGTACCTCCATCTATCCCCCTGTCTGTGTGGTCACCCTTACCTCCACCTGTCCCTCTGTGTTCACCCTTACCTCCACCTGTCCCTCTGTGTTCACCCTTACCTCCACCAGTCCCTCTGTGTTCATCCTTACCTCCACCTGTCCCTCTGTGTTCACCTTTACCTCCACCCGTCCCTCTGTCTGTGTGTTCGCCCTTACCTCCACCTGTCCCTCTGTGTGTTCACCCTTACCTCCACCGGTCTCTCTGTGTGTTCACCCTTACCTCCACCTGTCCCTCTGTGTGCTCACCCTTACCTCCACCTGTCCCTCTGTGTGTTCACCCGTACCTCCACCTGTCCCTCTGTGTGTTCACCCTTACCTCCACCTGTCCCTCTGTGTTCACCCTTACCCCCACCTGTCCCTCTGTGTGTTCACCCTTACCTCCACCTGTCCCTCTGTGTGTTCACCCCTACCTCCACCTGTCTCTCTGCGTTCTTTGGGGGAATTCTACCGATCAGTTTGCCAGCGTGCTGTTCCGCCCCCGCCCCCCTTTTCACCACCACCACTCGCCCCTCGTGGTCCTCTAGGGGTCTAAATGTGGCCTTCTCTTCTGTGTCACACTGCGAGTAAGTGAGAAAAAAAGTTAGTGACTGTTGTCTGTACCAGCTGCAGTCTGTAAATTAAAGGGGAGCCCACTGTACTTGTGAAAAAGTGACAGTTGTCTGTGCCTGGCTTTTCGGGCCGAAGCTCAATAAAACCCTGAAACCTTGTACCGAGTGAACTAACTGTCCCGCTGGAAACTGTACGTTTTCTACGTTTTCATGCCAGCTTGCGTCTGCGTTTCGGTTCCCTTTGTGTTCACCCTTACCTCCACCTTACCTCCACCAGCTAGCTTATGGAATGTAACTCGACTGTTGTACTGAAACGTTTGTAATCGGCCTCGGTCGGTAGGCCTACACCTTCAGACGAAAATGACTTTATGCAAGTACCGAGACATCACACTGATTTCAAGTCACTCAGGTAAAGTGTTGATGTTGGATGTCTAGATTTCCACCCTGATTTCAAGTCACCGATGTAAAATGGTGATGTCAGATGTCTAGAATTTCCTCCTGATTTCGAGTCACCGCTGTGAAGTGTTGATGTGAGATGTCTAGAATTCCTTCCTGATTTCGAGTCAATGTAAAATGTGCAGGTCACCGATGTAAAGGGTCCAAGTCACCGATGTAAACTGTTCAAGATACCGATGTAAAGTGTCGAAGTCACCGATGTAAAGTGTTCAAGACACCGATGTAAAGTGTTCAAGTCGCCGATGTAAAGTGTTCAAGACACCGATGAAAAGTGTTCAAGTCGCCGATATAAAGTGTTCAAGTCACGGATGAAAGTGTTGGTGTCGGGTGTCTAGAATTCCGCCCTGACTTCAAGTGTCCGTGCAGCTGGACTTCTGGACCCACCCCCGCCTCAACGGAGAGACGGACGTGATGGTGCCGTGGCAGCGGCTGAAGCAGCTCCGACAGCAGTGGACCCATGCCGGCATGCAGGTCAAGGTCGCTCAGGCCGACGTTGCACAGTTAGTTCTACCTCCACATCTTCTCTCTCTTGTCTCCCTCTCTCTGTCTCTCTGTCTGTATGCCTGTCTGTCTGTCTCTCTCTCTCTTTCTGTCTTTCTTTCTCTGCCTCTCTGTCCCGCCCCTCCCCCCCCCCCCCCCCCCCCCCCCCCGCACTTTCATTGGTCGTTTTCAAGTGACATCATGGCAGTGAAGGGGTTAAAAGCAATAGACGCAAGGTGCTGGCGGGGTCTCGAACCTTAACATTGCCGTTCTGGCGCCAGCGGGCGGTCTCTTCGGTCTTTGCGGATCGCAGCGCGCGGACGAGCTATTTACCTCTTTCCTTCCTTCCTTCCAGACTCATCCGGAACGTGGAAGCGGAGAACAGGCGCCT
>JABMCL010002313.1:972500-975000 GCA_018857735.1 Alviniconcha marisindica | reverse complement strand
GTCACGCTTCGTGTTGTAGTTTCTCACCTCATCCTGATTAATCCAGTCCATTTAGTACACTGCACAGCACCCCGAAAACGTTAGTCACGCTTCGTGTTGTAGTTTCTCGCCTCATCCTGATTAATCCAGTCCATTCAGTACACTGCACAGCACCCCGAAAACGTTAGTCACGCTTCGTGTTGTAGTTTCTCACCTCATCCTGATTAATCCAGTCCATTCAGTACACTGCACAGCACCCCGAAAACGTTAGTCACGCTTCGTGTTGTAGTTTCTCACCTCATCCTGATTAATCCAGTCCATTCAGTACATTGCACAGCACCCCGAAAACGTTAGTCACGCTTCGTGTTGTAGTTTCTCACCTCATCCTGATTAGTCCAGTCCATTCAGTACACTGCACAGCACCCCGAAAACGTTAGTCACGTTTGGCAGTCACTCGCCTGATCTTGAATAGTCCCATCTATTCAGTGCACTCCACAACGCCCCGACAACGTTAGTCACGTGTTGTTGTCATTCACCTGCTCGGGAATAGTCAAGTCCATTCAGTGCATTCCAAGACTCACCCCGATAGCGTTAGTCACGCTCCATCACTGTCTGATTGTGAATAGTCCAGTCCATTCATTTCCTTAATTCTTTGAATGAGGTTCAGCCGTTCATTACCAGGCTGACTAATTCCTTCATTCTTTGACTGGTTACCTGGTTCAGCCATTCATTAATATGTTAACTGATCGACTGGATAGTTGAGTGACTGAGTAATCGCGCAGGTAAGTTGAGTGAATGGATGAGTGAGGGGCCGTCTGCAGAAATGACCGAGCGAATGGGAGAGTCATTTGGTGAGTGAGTGAGTGAGTGGGTGGGTGAGTACCTTAAAATGTATTTCCATTATTATTATACTGCCCTTTTATTCAAAGGTTGTTTTTCTCTTCACAAAAATAGCGGTATCAGAATGAGTTTACGATTATCAAGATAGCAACAGGTTATGTCAGCAAGTTATACCAAAACAACAGACTTTCAGTAATTAAAAAGAAAAAAAGTTTTTAAAAATGGAGTGTACATAAAATGTGTTTGCAGTATCTTCGATCAATGGAGAAGTATTTTGTGCAATGTTATGTTCCGTTTACTCTTCGGCAGAGACTCTGGCGTAAGAACAGACGCTATATTGGCGGTGTCTTCAACTGCTATGGAGTGGATCTGAACAGGAATTTCAACGCGTCTTGGGGTACGTTCTGCCCTCTCGTCGTGCTGTTGCTGCTGCTGCTGCTGCTGCTGATGATGATGATGATGATGATGGTGGTGGTGGAGGTGGTGGTGGTGATGATGATGGTGATGACGATGATGGTGATGATGATGATGGTGGTGGTGGTGAAGATGATGTTGTTGATGATGATGATGATGATGATGATGGTGGTGGTGGTGGTGGTGGTGGTGGTGGTGGTGGTGGTGGTGGTGGTGGTGATAGTGATGATGGTGGTGGTGGTGGTGAAGATGATGTTGATGATGATGGTGATGATGGTGGTGGTGGTGGTGATGATGATGATAGTGATGATGGTGGTGGTGGTGGTGATAATGGTGATGATGATGATGATGATGATGATGATGATGAAGCATGCAGCAACCTCCTCTTCTTCCACCAGTGGGTGGCGGGTTCTGCACCTCCGCCACGTACCCGGGGTCGACGTACAACAGCGAGCCGGAGACGCAGGCCGTGGTGTCCATCTACAAGCACTTCCAGGACAAGATGATCATGTACGCCCCTGTGCACTGCTACTCCCAGATCATCCTGCTGCCCTGGAGCTACCAGTCCACCGCGGAGCCCATCGACACCTGGCACGTGAGTCACCCCCCCCCCCCCCCCCCGGCCCTACACACACACACACAGCCCTTAGCCATCTGGCACGTGAGTCACCCCCCCCGCACTCCCCCTCCCCCCCCGACACACACACACAGCCCTTAGCCATCTGGCACGTGAGTCACCCCCCCCCCTCCCCGCCCTACACACACACACAGCCCATAGCCATCTGGCACGTGAGTCACCCCCCCCCCCCCCGACCCCCCGACACACACACAGCCCTTAGCCATCTGGCACGTGAGTCCTCCCCCCCCCCCCCCCCCCCGCCCCTCCCCCCGACACACACACAGCCCTTAGCCATCTGGCACGTGAGTCACCCCGCCCCCCCCCCCCCCCACCACCCCCGACACACACACAGCTCTTAGCCATCTGGCACGTGAGTCACAACCCCCCCCCCCCCACCCGACTCACACACAGTCCTAGCCATCTGGCATGTGAGTCCCCCCCCCCCGCCCCCCCCCCCCCCCCGACTCACACACAGCCCTTAGCCATCTGGCACGTGCAGTCACCACACCCCGCCCCCTCCCCCCCCCCCCCCCCCCCGACTCACACACAGCCCTTAGCCATCTGGCACGTGAGTCACCCCCCCCCCCTACACACACACCCCCAGCCTTAGACCCTAGCACGTGAGTTATCTCCCCCCCCTCCACACAC
>JABMCL010002313.1:872500-967500 GCA_018857735.1 Alviniconcha marisindica | reverse complement strand
TAATACCACAAGCCGCTGAAATAAACACGTGACGTTATAAAACATGCAAAATATATCTTTAACATGGCCAGTAGTTCAAATGCCATATAAGACGGTTTGTTGTTGTTGTTGTTACACGCACAGTTAATCGATTACATTTTTGCTCCTGTTGGGAAATTAATGCAGCTTTCAGGGATTCTTGCCATTTTATTTGTGTTTTGTTTTTGTTTTTGTTTCTGTTACGATTGTTTTCGTTTGGAAGTGCGTGAGGGCGGTCACAACACTGTGTCAAGTGTTGATCATTCAGGTAGAACTTGTGTTTTTGATCATTGACTGTTGTCGTTGTTGTCCGTTTCGACAGGCCCACGGGCAGTTGGTGGAGGACAAAGGTCAGGTGTTGGACCACCGCCAGCTAGGCACGTGCAACCCGCCTTGTGGGGAGGGGGAGTGCTGCGTCAGTGTCCCCATGGCCATGGTCAGCCGAAAGCGGGACGCCTCGCTGCTGCCCGCCATCTCCATCCTGTACAGCCACAGCTGTCAACCGCTGAAGCGAGCGGGCGAGAGGTGTCTGCTGCGAAACCTGCACAACGAGTGGTGCGACTGTGCCCCGTCCCTCGCCTGCACACACACTGATGACGTGGCCCTCAACAACCTCTTCGGAGTTTGCCAGTGACGTCGTCTGACGCCGGTGCCGCATGACGTCATCATCACAGCCTCTCTTTGAGAAAGAAGAAAAATCGCCACTGAACATGAATTGTCCTGATTTGAAACAGGTCATTTGGATCAACACCTCCAGGTCGACAAGACCAGTAACTCCATTCTACGTGATTCAGTTTAGACCAACACCACGAGGTCGACAAGACCAGTAACTCCATCCTACGTGATTTAGTGTAGACCAACACCACGAGGTCTAATGTTACAGAATATGAAAATTGTAGGTTTGAAAAACGACAGGGCCGGTTACGACGTCAATCAATCAATAAAATAGTATTTGTATGGCGTAAATCCCTGTGTAGTAAGTTCTAAGCGCCTCACATAATATAATGCTACTGTAACGATACGACGTCTACTGTTCTTCTCTGTCTCTGTGTCTCTGTCTTTGTCCCTGTCTGTCTGTCTCTGTCTCTCTGTCTCTCTGTCTCTCTTCTCTCTGTCTCTCTCTCTCTCTCTCTCTCTCTCTCACCTCCAAACAACATCCACACACCCCCTCTCCTCCTCCATCCTCACACAACACACACACACACACAACACACCACACACACACACACACACACACAAACACAGGAGAGAGAGAGAGAGAGAGAGAGAGAGAGAGAGAGAGAGAGAGAGAGAGAGAGAGAGAGAGAAAGAAATCGTGTAAAACATAACCTGAAATTAAAAGAAAAAATGAAAATACCCCATTGATTTTATGTGTTAAAAAAAAATCTTTTATTTATTATTATTATTTTATTATTTTATTTAGAAGACTCAGTATATCATGTGAGAGACGATTAACGAGAGTGGCTCTTCACAGCACCAACAGGTGCTACAACAACTGTCCTGACGTCCATCGGGACTCTCGCGTGCAAACAGCCTTTTGCACAAACGCTGCCTGCACGAAGGAGAGACATGCGCTTTTTGGTGACCTCCACCTCCTGCCCTCTCTCCGTCTGACTTTGGTATTAGTTACTGGATATCTAACGCCCAGTCAACCGTGTAGGTTATATCAGGGTGAACTACGTTGCAAAAAACCGATACTAATTACTAAACACAGTTTTGTGCTTGCCTGTTTGAATATAGTAGATTGTGGCCCTCCGCTACATTGCACAGCCTGTCGCCACCACCAAACCACCCCTTTTCTTCTCATTTTAATTAGCCCACGCATTAAAAAAAAATCAAAAAAAATCAGAGTGCTCTTTCTAAAAGGACCCCCACCCCATCCCTCCACTAATAATAATAATGATAATGAAAAGCGCGAACCTGTATCAGAAACTAAAGCTCGGAGCGCTGTACAGAACCAAGCTGAACACCAGGCTGAGACACCACAAATGGAAAACGACAACAACGATTACAAGCAATTCAAACACAGAAAGTCAGAGAGCAAAACCTACATCCCCCCTCCCCGCACACACATACACACGCACGCACGCACGCACGCACACGCACACACTCACTCACGCACGCACGCACGCACACACACACAGACATACACACACACACACACCACACACACACGCACACACACGCACGCACGACACACACACCACGCACCACGCACGCACGCACGCACACACACACACACACACACACACACACACACACACACACACACACACACACACACACACACACACACACACACACACACACACACACTATAGCACTCACCTGAAGTAATTTACAGCTAGCAGCAGCAGATTTTAAACAGACGGATCTTCATGGAGGTTTAAACGCAGTCGCTGACTCAATGTGCCTAATTTTACGAGGCAGAGCATTCCAGACAAAAGGGCAATTTTCGCTACAGTTCAGTTCAAGACGGTATCTATGCGCTCGGAGAAGCCCTTATGTGTGACAGTGCATGGGCCTACACTGGCGGACCTTGGCGGATGGAGGGGGCGGCAGTCACTATGGAAACTATAAGTAGGAGGCTAGGGGAGCTGGGGTGAGATCAGAGTCCAGGAGAGATCAAGAGGAGGGAGGTGAGCTGGACTCTCATGAAGAGCTAGCCCAGAAGAGATCAAGAGGAGGGAGGTGAGCTGGACTCTCATGAAGAAGCTAGCCCAGAAGAGATCAAGAGGAGGGAGGTGAGCTGGACTCTCACGAAGAAGCTAGCCCAGAAGAGATCAAGAGGAGGGAGGTGGTGCTGGGCTAGAGAGAGAGTTGGACTTCTTTTGCTTCACTTGTTTCCCAACGGCGGAGCTACGGACATTGTCTTTGTGACTCTGTTCTGCATAGCAGTTGGGACAGCAATGACGTTGCGCAATGCCGGACGGACACTTTAACATTCTGTTGTTCTGGCGGCGGTCCACGGCAGCCTTGGGCTTCCGGGTTGGCGCCTGTTTCGAGGTTTCACTCTTCTGTCCCCCTTTTCCCACTCGTCCTCGTCCCTAATAGGCCTTCTCGCCTCCGTGGACGTTAAGCAACAAAGTCAGTCAGCTGGGGTGGGATGGGGTGGGGGTGAAATGCCACATCTTCTTCCCCCCACCCCCACTCATCCAGCCGTTGTTAAGATTCTCTTCCTGATCTTCGTACATTCAGCCGGATTTGAACTTCACTGTGACCTAGACCCTGATCGCAACACAAACTTTTCTGATTTCTGACTAACGATCACTCCAGCATTATATAATTCACCAACATACTACGTTCAGTATCAATAAGATTGGACAATCACTTGCCAGGATTCGAATTGGCTTTAGCTCACTGCTATCGTGACCGTGACAATAACAATGCACACGTTGGCCTACGCGTGGCACTGCGACAACAAGCGTCACAAGAGGCAGAAACATAAGCCGGAAGAAACGAAATACGAGGGTCATCCCGTAAGTTTCTGGATGTGCAAATACCTGGTGACGTCACAGCAAATGATTTTACATCAACACAGAGTGTAATGTCTTCATAGTAACACACACAACACACACACACACACACACACACACACACACACACACACACACACGCGCGCGCGCGCGCGCGCGCGCGCACACACGCACACACACAAACAAACAAACGGGAAAACTTGGGGGGTTTGGGTTAAAAAAATGAAAAGAACAAAAACCTTTTCCTCTTTATGGGAAGGGGGAAACTAGTGGCTTTGGGGTTGGGTTGGCTTAAGGTGAAGTGGTTCTGAACCCGGAAAGGGGAAGACCTGGCGAACCCCACAAAAAAAGAAACAAAACACCATTTTGAATATTTATCGGGAACTTTGGATCGGATCCTCCCGGGCTTCAGCTGGTGGGACGGGAAGCCGAAAGAGCCCATGGACTTACAGGTGATATGTAGGTCACTAGGCTGAACCCTTGGACTTACAGGTGATATGTAGGTCACTGGCTGAGCCCATGGACTTACAGGTGATATGTAGGTCACTGGCTGAGCCCATGGAATTGCAGGTGATATGTAGGTCACAGGCTGAGCCCTTGGGCTTACTTACAAGTGATATGTAGGTCACTGGCTGAGCCCATGGACTTACAGGTGATATGTAGGTCACTGGCTGAGCCCTTGGACTTACAGGTGATATGTAGGTCACTGGCTGAGCCCTTGGACTTACAGGTGATATGTAGGTCACTGGCTGAGCCCATGGACTTACAGGTGATATGTAGGTCACTGGCTGAGTCCATGGACTTACAGGTGATATGTAGGTCACTGGCTGAGCCCATGGACTTACTTATAGGTGATATGTAGGTCCTGTTTTGTTGCTGTTGTTGTTGTTTGCCCAACGAAATTTTCCAAACACTCAAAAACGTTAGGAATTGACATTATCGCTGCGAGAGAGCAACCTTTTCATGAATCCCATGTGTGCTGTCTGTGAACATGTATTCTCACGTGTACACCTTACACAGATTATCAATAGAACTATTGTATTGATAGTCTTTGCCCTTTTCTTTAGTGTAGGCAAATAAATCATAAGATGCTCAAGGCTCAGATCTCGGTGTCATAGTTTACCGAACTCTCCCTAAAGGGGGAAATAATGCCGTGTCTTGTTTAACTGGCTGTCGCCCGTTGTGGCGCTATATACACATCAGTTCACGCTGCCAAACAGAACGTGCTATTCCCACGAGGATCATCACGCCCGAGGTCTGAACCATCGATTTTGTCTCCATTTCAACGGTAGTATTAGTCGGCTACAATGCAGTCTCAGACAAAATCAAAGTGTCCCGTGTTTGGCGCGCAGCACACAATTGATTACCACTGGTGGAGCCAGCTGAACCAACAATACTTAGTAAATTAGATGGCTCTGGGCTTTACATCTGAAACGGAAAGGGTTATTTACGGGGGGGAAAGCGTTCGAGTGAACGAGTTTCTCCAACTTAGAGCCCAATCTCTCGGGACGGGCAAAAAATAAAGTGTCCCCGATGTTTGGCTTCGTCAAGACCCAATATGTCAAACGGAACTAGGTGTACCCGCTGCTTATTACAGTACAGTTAATTAAGTGTGGCTTAACCTTTCATGCCAGGCGGCGCGCAGGGCGACCAGTCTGCCGAAATCATTAAGGCTTTTTTTCCCTTTATGACACCGAAAGGTTGTTAAAGCAAGGTTGATTTTGTTACGGCCGTCGATACGCTGTCACGGCATCATGTGTGCACTCAGTCTGGAAATTCACCTGCATGAAGGGTTAAACTACTCCGTAACTTTCAGCTAAACAAATAGACAAACGAAAACCAAGCAGTTCTTTGAGATCACACAGAGGCACAGCAGCTTGGACGTCACATGTGAAACAATGTGATGTAAAATGGTTTGAACGAACAGACTATACCACGGATGGGCACGTTGGGGTGAAGGACGTCAATGTGAAAACAATGATGTAAAATGGTGAGAAGATTAATAACACTAGTGTGATGTAACTGGATTTGACACCTATCTTCACACTGGATGGGCATAGTGTACGGCGTCACATTAAAAACATGTGCATTAGACAATGGATGAAGAACAGATATCATATAGCACACTGGATGGGCATGTTGGAGTGTAAGCTGAGTTGTCTACGGACAGTGTCGATCGACCCAGCTTGTTGACTAAATGAGAGCCGTAGGAAATCGCCATGTTTTCTGTTACCAGCTAACGCTTATCCCATGGCAAGGCTCGGAGTTGACGATTGGCTTATGTCCACAGCCAGACTTTTAGCTGAAGAATGTCCTGAGGTATAATAAGTCGGTCTCTGTTAGTTTGTTAGCCAGTTATTCAGTTAAACGTGCCAGTCTCTTTGTCCACATAAACATCTCTACACTGTCTTCATTTCTGTAATGTAGGCATTGACTCTTGAAAATATGTATATTTAACCCCTTCACTGCCATGAAGTCACTTGAAAATGGCCAATAAAAGTGCGAAATTTGAAACCCTTAAACCTTTTTGTCTTCCGCTTTTTCGCACTGGCATGTGAAAGGACTTTCATCAAAACATATACACTGAAAGTAGATGTGTCATTAGACCAGAAAATAGACTGTTTGCAGGCGCGCCAGCGCATCTTTCAGCCCGGAAATTGTACAGGCTGGGGCAGTGAAGGGGTTAAAGAATGTGTAAGCACTTAGGGCCTGTGCGGAATGGGCGCTGTAAGAACCCATTAACGTTACATTTCCGTTTGCAGCTAAGTCTGCACACCGCGTCCTCTTTCCTCAACATTCTCGGGCGTAATGTGAGCAGTAAGTAAGTAAACGTGGTTCCTAACATCCACAGAAACCATAAGGCTTATTAGGGACGGGGAGAGGGGGAAGGGGGAGATTATCTATGGATACCTATCGCTACACTATCACCACCAGAATGTCTCCTGCATTAAGATGGGCAGCAATGAGAGACATTTTACTGTTTCATTAACTGTGAGGGACAAAGTCACAAAGACAGTGTCCACAGACCGCAACTTTTGAAAAAAAGAGAGCCGAAGCGGAATCGAGCCGAGGCCCGTCTGCTTACCAGCCTACGCCTTACCGCTGGGCCACACCGGCTCACGTGTGAGCAGTAAATATGGTGCTTAATGTCCACAGAAACCATAAGACTTATTAGGAAGGGGGAGAAGGGGGGAGGGGGTATAGATGGATAGATATGTACATTATATACCTATCGCTACACTGTCACCACCAGAATGACTCCTGCATTAAGATTAGCAGCGATGAGAGCCATTTTAATGCTTCATTAGCTGTGACTTTCATTAACTGTCTTGTGACTTTGTCCCTACATAGTCACAGGACAGTGTCCACAGACCACAACTTTTGAAGAAAATGCGAACCAAAGCGGATTCGAACCGAGGTCCCTCTGCTTACCAGCTTAACGCGACGTGTAATTTTGTTGGTTGAGTGTTGCTTTACGTCAACAAAAACCGTAGGCTTATTAGGGACGGGAGCCCAGGACGTCCACCTCCACTTTCACACAGCTCCTGAGCTCTGCAGCTGTGCAGCATGATCAGGTGATGTTTAATGCCTCAGATGTCAGTTGACATAGTAGGCGACAAGTTGCTGACCATCACGAAGACGTGCTAGATTTTCGTCCAGCGAGATCAACCAGAGGAGGTCGTTAGGACGGACAGCCTCAGGAGGTCACCTCACGAAGTTCACCCAGCGAGTCAGAGCTCGGGATGGGCGTGTGAGCAAGTACCTCAGGGTTGTTATCAAAGCTGAGTGGACTGGCGACTGACTTCTTGATTCAGTTGTTTCCCAACGGCGGAGCTACGGACATTGTCTTTGTGACTCAGTTAATTCCGCAGCAATTGCGTGGTACACTATTTGCTGCGCAATGCCAAGAGGACACTGCCTTAACATTTTTGTTGTTGTGGCGGCGGTCCATGGCATCCTTGGTCTTCCGGGTTGGCGCATGTCTCGAGTCTTCATTCTCCCCCCCCCCCCCCCCCCTTGTCCCCGTCCCTATATTACCTCACCTCTGTAGACGTTAAGCAATGTGAGCCGGTTTGGCCTAGCGGTAAGGCGTTAGGTTGGTAAGCGGAAGGACCTCGGTTCGATACCACTTCGGCTCTCCTTTCTCTTCAAAAAGGTTGTAGTTTGTGGACACTGTCTAGTGACTTTGTCCATCACTTCCTCTGAAACATTAAAATGGCTCTCGTCGCTGCCCACCTTAATGCAGAGTCATTCTGGTGGGACAGTGTAGCGATAGGTATATACTCTCCCTCTCCCCCGCCTCCATACCCCCTCCCCCCCTTCCCTTTCTCCCCGTCCCTAATAAGCCCTATGGTTTCTGTGGACGTTAAACACCATGTTTACTTACTTACGTTAAGCAAAATTATTCCCGTGCGCACGCACACCGCTGTGTGACCAAGGTCGGTGTCAAGCCGTCAGTGAGAGTGAGTGGTGTGCGCCGCCAGGCCGCCAATCGCTTGGATCGACGTCACGTGACCGCGCCGGGCGCTGGCCCTGTCAGTTCACACACAACTACCTTTCGGCGTGCTGGCAGTATTGAAAGAACTAAACAAAAAATCCAAAACGACAGCAGTACGTGGGGTGCTCCAGAAGTAACCGAATACGGGAAACTGTTTACCGTTAGGCAGTAGAAAATGACTCCGAATCATGCAGTCTACTGCCGGAAGCGAAGAAACCGCAAGGGACTGACCCGAGAGGTATCTGTTTGAGAGCGCCAGAGATGCGTGTAGTCGAACGTTGACGACTGTTGCAAACACACCCAAACCAGCCTGGGCTGAGGAGTGGAGCAACTTGAGTGGTTTCACTGCCACATGGCACTGTGCATAGGTGTTCCAAAGGAAGCTTCTTTTATAAGAAAAGAAAAAAGACTGAGTCAGCCGTATTTCCGCATCAGTTTTGTCTGGTGAGTCCAGTCCACAGCAACACGTATCAGGAAACTGTTGCAGCATCCCTAGTATCACTATAGACCGTTGCTGACTGGAATACCCAACCTGAGAACGCTGTAACTGAATGCACCCAGCCTGGAGACCTTCAAGGTCCGGGTTGGTGTCATCCCCATCTGATCTCGTCCTCACTTCCCCCCCCCCCCCCCCCCCCTCCTCCAAACAAACAAACAAACAACACACACACACACACACACACACACACACACACACACACACACACACACACACACACACACACACACACACCCCCGGCACACACCCACACACCCGGCACACACACACACACACCCGACACATACACACACACACACACACACTCACACCCGGCACACACACACACTTCCCTTCTCTGCCCCCCTCCCCGTCCACAGAACCCCAGACCCACACACACATTCAGTCAACATTCTAGCTGCTGTACCTGCTTCGTGAATACTTTATTTTCATCTTTGCGCTGCACTAGCCCCTCCGAAAGTGAAAAGCTGACAGCAGTCTTCAGACGGTGTGTCGGTTGAAGTCGGTGAGCCATGTGGAAGAAGAAACTGAACTGACACTGTCACCCAGAGACTGAACCGAGCCGTCGGCCTGGCTCCACTCAAGCTAGCTGAGGCGGAAGAGATCAAAATAAATACCTAATATGGAAGTTTGCATTGTAAAATGCCGCTCCGTTGATTTAAAAAAAAAAAGTTTCCATTCCCTTCGCCGCGTCGTCAGATTGACGCTGACGGTGAGCTGGTGGGACTCAGCGCCTCCCAAACTCCAAGCACTGGTTTACGACATCCTTCCTTCAACCACTGCCGTATTTAGTTACGCCATAGGTTCCTAAAAACTGTCAGCTAACGAGCAGTTTTTCGTTGGTGCTCAAACAGTAGTAAGTTTGTTACAAACAACTCAAATAAAACAAGGCGTGTCATTTATAGCCGCCAACAAAGTTTAGACCAGCACAAATAACCACAATCGTCCACAGACAGAGACGGAACTCTTTTTTTTACCCGGGGTGGATGCGTCTCATGTTTACGTGGGTGCTTGGGCGCTAGGTTGCTTCTACAGTCATATTAGTACCAAAACCTTTCGGAGGGCGCTGACCGCGTCGCTGGACAGCCGGCTACGCGGAGATAAAGAGTGCCCCTTCAGTCAGTGGCGTAACCAAACTTCTGGCAGAGTTTGGAGGAAGGTGCCGGAAAGCGATGCTCGGAGTGTGACCGCCTAGTCCCGGAAAACTCACCGCAGTAGTCACTGTCGCCAGAACCACAGCCGGCTGGCTACCCGTGGCCACTGACTTTGATCATCATTCAGTGACTGACCTACAAAATCCAGCTGACTAGAACTCAGTGATTGCACCAAGACTGAGGTTGTGCTTTCCTGTGTTTTCAGTTAAATTTTGTTGTTGTTTTGTTGAAGAAAGTGAAATTTTCGTCCTGCATACGTTTGACTGACACTCACTCAGTGAAGCATGGAAAGTTGGTTGAGTGTTGCTTTACGTCCACAGACTGAAACCGTAGGTCCAGCCGACGACCACCTGACCTCGACTTTCACACAGCTCCTGACGGCTCTGAGAATGGAAAGTCAGTGTTCGGCGTCAGTGAGACTGAGCAACTAACCAGTTGCCAAGACTGAAACTGATTTATATCACATAATCACCTCTACACGGCCGACGGGGAAAGGGGACAGTTGTTCGGCCAACCGGCCCAGGACGGTCAGCATGGTTAGAACTGTAATCGACTACAATCTATGTAAATCGGTGTAGATTATCCGGATTGGTGACGTCAGTTTCAGTCTCAGTGCTCGGGATGGCCTCCCCGCACTGCAGCACTGAGGAGAAAGCTCGGGATGGATATGACGGAACGCGGATGCCGGTGCCCGGTGTCACCGTGACTGAGACGGCCGCGTGCCGGCGCGGGCCGGCCGCGTGACATCATAGTGTCGTCGCCGCGCGGCCGCGGACGAGCTGTGGCCGCCGCTCAGCCAGTGTAGCGTGACAGCCGATGACGCCCGGGCGCTCACAAAACTCGCACCAAGTGATACTCAGTGACTGACTATAATCAGACAAAACAAAAATCTTAGGTAAGTCCCAGTTTCGATCTCGGTCAGTTAGTGTTTCGACTGAAGCGGCCGGGACTGATATATATTTCATATATATATTTTATACAAAATTCTTTTAAAGTCTGTTTCAAGTTGATAGGCTCTGAGTCCGACTGCCCGGACTGGCTCAGTAACGGCTTGATACGGCTGACCGCGGCCGGAGTTATGATGGTTCATGACTGAATTTGTCCAGTCTAGACTGACTGACTAGTGACTCAGTGACTGACTAAGTCAAACTTACGAGCACCTTGGCGGCTCATCATGACATTCCAAATTATAACATGTACGGATGTAATCATGTGATACTGAGAAGAAGAAAAAAAAACTAAAAGAAGAAGAAGAGACGAAAAAAGGATTTGTACAGCGCAGAATAGTCTTGTCTGGGTTTACATTAGGCCTATATATCCTTGTTCAAATCACGATGATCGGTTAGAGGTACAACTACTACAAGTGTCGTATATATCAGACTAGAGTAGTTACCCGGGGCTTCGGTCACTCGGGATGGAAACCATGGAACGCGGATACTCAGTGCTGTGTGCTACGGCTACCTGTGGATAACACACACTTCTTGACGTCATTTGTCGTTCGGCTAACCTTGACCTCTTTTGCAGTGCTCAGAGGAAGCGTTGCTATCAGACAGAGCGGACGTTGTACACTGCATCTCAAGCAAACTCGCACAAAATGGCTGAGAGAAAAATCTTCATTGCGATCGACGGCAGCAAACCATCCGAATTAGCTTTCAACTGTAAGTATGCAAACTTCTGTTTGTCTGTCTGTGACAGCGCCAGATTTTTGCTTGCGAAATCTACCTATTTTTGGGGCCGGGTTTGACCTTTCGCCTGGTTAGGCCCGCCCAGTAATTAACCGGTTACCCTTTTTTAACCGTCGCTTGCTGGATCCGTGGAATTACAGATTTGTTAATTTTCTTCCAAGTCTATTCTGGTGACAATTCGTTTCTTCGTTTCTGACAATGCTGTCAACTGTAAGCTGTAATTTCTGAAAATGGCACAGAACGATTCAAGAACCGCCATGATAACACAGTAAAACAACACAGTCAGTGGTAAAAATTGAAGATCAGTACATTATATCCTAACTTGCTCCGGACTCACAGCATTGATAGCCGCATTATAAGGCAGCCCGCAACTTGTCACTTGAATAATTGTAATTTTACCCCTTGTTATTAGTTAAGTGTTTTTCCCGAGGGCGCCTGTTCGATCTTCGCAGTTTATCGTTTACCAACCGGTGTTCTCAGACACGAACACTATTGCTTGAGACAATGAGAGTGAAGGTGACACTGTAGCCGTGTATGCTAGCTTACTTACCACGCATGCCATCTCCTGCGGTCGGCTGCCCGTTTCTCAGCTGGGGGATACAGCGCTAGATTGACTTTTGAGTGGGATAACAGTTTGGCAGTATTTACTATTTAGTCCTTTCAGTTTCAGTGCTCATTAATAAAAACAAATATCGCCATCTACAAATCACTTGGCAAAGTAAAGATCAGTACATACACAAACAGCATGCAAACTTTCAAGACACTACCTTTACTCAAAGCGGAGCCTTAGGGTTTTACAATTGAGAAAAAGGTGTACAAGCGAGAATGTGAGAAAACGCACATGAATTTATGAAAAGAAAGAAAAGCATCTTACTTGATATGAATCCCCTTGACATTTGACAAATAATACATGTTAAAGACATCATGCATGCAAAATCAGTTACTGAATGGTTACAAGAGATGTTATTGTTAGTGTCAAAATCAGCCCCTATCTCATTTTCAACCCAAAAGACAATTTGGTGGATTTTGCATCCCCCTGTCTCCCCATAAGCTCATTGTTTGTTCCACTAAAGTTTTAAAATTGTTTTCATTGGATTGTTTGTCTCTGTAAGAAATGGGTGGTTGTCATCATCCGCTAGACTGATTTTTAAGGGTGTTTTTACTCCTTACTATCCATGGATTTGGTGAATTTGAGGACCTGTTGCATGAATAAACACAGATTTGGTTTTTTTTGGGGAGCCCTGCATGAAACTTTGAAAGGTTCAAAAGAGTACTGATTTTGAATATATATATGACAACACATAAACATGTGCTCATTTTTAGGGTAAACCCTTCTGTGAGTGTGTGTGTGTGTTACATTTCTTCAATTGAAGGATCATGAAACTTTCAGAAAGCCCCTCATACTAGTTAAATACAAGGCAGTCTTTGCACACAGCCCACTTGAGTTACTCATTCAGTCATTGCCAACGACCATGACCTTTTACAATAGACTAGCGGAAGCCGGTTGCTCGCATACGTGAGTGAAGTGAAAATTGTAAGAAAAGGACACTCCAACAAAATGGGTGAAAGAAAAGTGTTTATTGCTGTGGACAACAGCAGACCAGCTGAGATAGCATTCAACTGTGAGTACAAAAACTATAGCTTGTCATCTGAGCTGGGCAATGTCCAGTTTTAGCAGGCAAATATTTCTCTCACATCTGGGGATTGGTGGAATACCTCTGTCATGTTTGGTGCACTTCTCCTGTTTACCACGTCCTCGTGAAAACTTTGATAGAAATTCACAGTTTACAGACATTTGCTTACTGTTTTAGACTTTTACTCTGTGGTGTGACCGCAGTTTGTGTCTGAACTCTGATGATACTAGTAACTGCTTTTTTTTATGGCTTCCTGGGAGCATTTGTATTATATATTGCTGTAGTATCAGTCTGTGCTGTTTGTTATGTCTGAAGTCTGCACAGTAAGGTGACAGTACTTTTGGGGAAACAAGACACTGTATCCCACTATCACCTCCCTAATTATGGGTGTGCCAACATCTGGTACACAGTGGTAGAAGGAAGAGTCATGTACTCATAGTGAGTTTTCCCCCAGCAAGTTTTCTCTGTGTGGTTAACTGCCAACATTCCATCGCTCACTCTCTCTCTCTCTCACTCTCTCTCTCTTTGTGTCAAGTGTTTGTGAGCCTCCGGCCAATTCCTGACCTATATAATTATACTATATGGATCAGCGCCTGTGTAAAACTAAAAGGATATATATATCATAATTTATAAGTTATAATGCTGTAATACTTTTCATAAAACTGTTAGAAGTGTTTACTTTGGCCGTTTTGGGGTTATTATATATATATTATGTATATATAACTCCCAAACGGCCAAAGTAAACACTTTTAATAGTTTTATGAAAAGTATTACAGCATCATAATGATAAATTATGATATATATATATATATATACTTTGCTTACTGAGTTGCTCTGTACCACTGTAGTTTATTTCAAAGTGTGATGGTTGTGATTGTGTGTGTGTGTGTGCAGAATTATGTTCTTTAGACCTAAAATTATGAACAAAATATTTTCCTTTAGAAATGGCATTATAATGTTAAAAACTTGGTTTAATAATTAAATGCTCCTACCTTGGAGTGAAGGATTCTGATGTTATGCAAAATGACTGGCATTTGGCTGAATAAAAAAATAAAAAAATTCCCATGATACAGAACCCCAGCATGTTGTACCCATTGTCCATTTTTTTTACCATGAACAAGTTCTGGAAGTTTGGCCATAATGCTCAACAGCTTCAATTTCAAATAGCCACAGCTTTAACAATTGTTTTATTAATGTTACAGTTTTCATTGAATACCAACATAATCAGCAGGGGCTGCAGTTTTGAGATTTATACATATATCTCAAAGTGCGATTTAAGACTGGTATGACATAATAATGGTCACATAATAATTAATATAAATTGTATTGTTATTATAAATTAATGTTTATATTTTCTCTCCCATTTTTATATTTTAATGTCAATCCTTGTGCAGTTATGTTTATGACCCTGTTAAGTGTTGTTATTGTTGATTTATTTTTTCCTTCCGAGATTCCAGATGGAATGATAAGTCATTAAGTGAAACATTTCAGTGACTCACCCATATGTTATATTCTTATAATTATTAATATTTCTACATCAAGTAAGAAAATCCCTTGACTGTTGAATCACGATGAATGTGTGCTTTCTTGTTTGCAAGACTACTTCCAGCATATTATTAATTAATATTATTATTATATTAGTTAGAAACTGTGATGTGTGTTATGACTCATTGACTGTGACTGAGAGAAACTTGTGATTTGAAGAACTGTCATTGACCTTAATATGATGGTAGTGGGGTGACCCTGTGTGGTTGACTGGATGTTAAAATCCAAGAACTGACTAAGTTTTTAAGGATGGTATGACTGTCATGGTTGAGTGAAGGGTTTTACCCTGCAGCGGGCCCCTGGCTCAGCCTCAGGACACTGTATCCTGTCTCTTACTTCTATTTCTAAGGTGGCAAGCTTTAGTGCTTGCACAAATACAGTTGAACTTTGCTAGGACTCTGTACATTGCCAGACTGTGTCACATTCGGATACTGCTGCTTGACATGGACTGTGGTGACCTTGTCATTGGAAGTTAGTGTGGGATAGACTGTTGGTTTTTGTTTTTAATTTGTATGAGTCTTTTTAATAAGTACTTTTTTTTATGTGTACAGAGTTGTTTGTACATACATACACACACACACACACACACACACACACACACACACACACACACACACACACACACACACACACATATATATAATATATATATATTACCCTGTTGTTAGTAGTGATGCATTTTTTAACAACATTCTTCAGTTTTTTTTTTTAAATTTTCAAATTGTATGTGTCGCATCACTCATGGAGCTGCCATAAAAGATGGCCATTACAGAGGTTGCATCATGCATCGAAGGAAAGGTTTGGGGTGGGGGTGGTTTAGAGAGAGAGTTATTATTTGTTTTTTAAGGTCCTGTTAACCACACAGGATCAGGGGCTGGCGGTCCTGTTAACCACACAGGATCAGGGGTGGAGGTCCTGTTAACCACACAGGATCAGGGGGCAGAGGTCCCGTTAACCACACAGGGTCAGTGTTGGAGGTCCTGTCAACCACACAGGGTCAGGGTTGGAGGTCCTGTTAATGGTTAACCACACAGGGTCAGGGTTGGAGGTTGTTCCCCGGGGCAGGTTGGAGGTCCTGTTAATGGTTAACCACACAGGGTCAGTGTTGGAGGTCCTGTTAACCACACAGGGTCAGGGTTGGAGGTCCTGTTAATGGTTAACCACACAGGGTCAGGGTTGGAGGTCCTGTTAACCACACAGGGTCAGTGTTGGAGGTCCTGTTAACCACACAGGGTCAGGGGGTGAAAGTAGGATTATGCAACTTCTGGAGTTAACTGTAAGTTGGTGAACTGCTGGGCTGTAATTTATCGGGTGGCATATTTTTATTTTATTTTTATGATTCCAGCAGGCCACAGGCAAAGGGCATTTTTCAGTTCTGACGAATCTGAGTCAACTGTCATTTGTGCAGACCACTCTATGCCTGTCTCATCTTTGTGTTCACAGCATGCATGAAGAACTGTGTACATGGCATGCTAATGATCCCATTTGGACCTTTTCATAGGAGAAGGCTTAGTATTAGTGGTGCCTACTACCTTGTGGGGAGGGGGGGGGGGGGGGATTTTAGTTTCCTGTTAATCACTTAATGACACTGGGTCATAGGATGTGTAGGTTAGATATTGATTTCTCTGAGGATTATATTAACTGGCACACATTCAGTGCCATATGGTCTGATACTTACTCAGTGACTTAAAATGCCTCGTTGATTTCATAGGTAGCTTGTTTTTTGCACCCAGTCAACCGGGACAGTTATATGGGGGAAGGGGGCATGGGGGGAATTTTATGAAGAAGTAACCCCTGATGAAACTGTTGAAGGGCCACTCCTCCTTAAGAACACTTTGTTTAAAACCGCCCTCCCTATTTCCAGGTGAAAATCCCTGACCATGGATCACCGCTCTTTTAAAATCAGTTTTTCTGGATTTCTAGGCTGGCCTTTAAAGAGGGGTTCCACAATATTATGAATCATTAATGAATGCACATTTGTGTGGCTTGCTTGCCCTGATATAACTCACTGTTGATTGGGCAGTAAAAAACACACACAGTTATCTGTGTGGCTTGGATGCTTGCTTACAAGTGCTTCTTCCCTCTTAAAACTCTACATTATAGTGGTGTTGAACAGTGCTGTGCTTTGGGCTGAGACAACTTGTTCTTGCTAGTATTACAATTTACATTTTTAAGGTTGAAACATCAATCATGAAGGTTACATGTGGCAAGGCGCTGCACCCTTGCCCCACTTGACAATGACTTAGGGCTTTGTATCTGTCAAGTAGGAAGTGGAGGCCGGGAGATTAGTGTGTAGTGGGACTGGGAAGGTCACATTGTCACCCAGAGGGGTGTGTTGGGTCAGGAGTGACCCCTTTCACCTTTTTCCCTTGTGTGTCAACTGTTACTGTGAAGCTTTGGCAAGCCATGTACAGCACACTCAGACACCTGTGACTGAATGAAGGCTGGGGTAAAGACATGTGTCATGTATGCACACATGTGTATTATATACACACACATACGCACATGTACCATTTGCAGAGCAGTTCAATCTTACAGGATGAATCACTGTATAGAAACCCTATGTATTTTTACATGTTCAGTTCTAGTTTGTTCTTAAAACAGTCAAAAAGATCTCACTTTTGATTAGTAACAGTTTCTTTGCTGCACAAATCTTGAATTCTCTGTTTTACTCTCCATCACACCCACAGCCCTTCTCCCTTGTATCGCCCTGATATAACCGTACTGGTTGACTGGGCGTAAAACACCAACTTACTTACTTCTCCCTTGTTTCATAAAGTTCTACAGTCTTTAAAACTTACCTTTTTGAATCAGTATAGCCTCATTTCTCCATGTCTTTCTCGGCTGCGTGTGTGTGTTTTCTTTATTGGCACACACACACACACACACACACACACACACACACACACAATACACTGATAGGATCATGTACACACACAATCATTGTGTGTGTGTGCGTGCGTGTGTGCATGCAATCCTGTGTGTGTGTGTGTGTGTGTTAATAAGTAAACAGTATATTTTGTATTAATAAATAAGTATGTTTATTTATTTTTGTGCCATTGATTTTTGTCTGCATAATATATTCTTGTGTTGCATGTTTTCTTTAATTGTAAAAACACTGTAACTTCCCTCTTATTATTATTACTATAGATCTTCCTGTAACCATTCCAGGCTGATTATCTTGTAAGTTATATTTAATGTACACAGTATTGTGGTTTAACTGGGTCTGCTGCTAGCATGTGTTTGTGTTGTAATTTGAATGTATTTTGACACTCAAAATCACCATCCCAGGATGATTAGCTTGTAAGTTATATTTAATGTACACAGTATTTTGGTTTAACTGGGTCTGCTGCTAGCATGTGTTTGTGTTGTAACTTGAATGTATTTTGACACTTCACACTCAAAATCATGTAACTTTTGTAAGGTCATTTGTCTGTGTGTATGCCTTTGTTTTTGAGGCTGTGATAGTGATGTGCGTTACAGTTATGAGTGACGAGTGTTAGGAATGAACTAATAATCACCAAGAAGAATTCCTGATTTCCTTGTACAGTCAGTTTGTAACTGGGCAAAAGTCAAATTTCTGTGTCTAATCCCAGTGGTTGGCGCCATGTCTTGGTCTGACACCAGTGTGATGAGGAGTGGCACCTGTAACAAGTGGACAGATGCTGCCATGTCTTGGTCTGACACCAGTGTGATGAGGAGTGGCACCTGTAGAAACTGCCATGCATCTGTTGCACACACATCACAGACATCCGTCTCTCCAACCCCTTTGAATTCTTCAGGGACAAAACCAGTTTTGAAATATATTGCATTATAAGCATTTGCAGTTTATCATTCAGGTTTAATTGCAAGTGTTAAAATACTCAGAGCAGGTGGTGACACGGCTAACTGATGACTGGATCTGAGATGGAAGGTTGGGGGTTTGAATCCTTAGTTGGGCAGTTGTCTCCCCTCTCCTACGGCTCTGGATGGTAGACACTGCCTCTATAGTCCTTTTGTGGAGATGACAACTGGCTAGTCCTGCATCCATGTGTAGTTTAAAGAATCCACAGCAGTAGAAAAATGCCCAGGCAAAATTCCATGAAATTCTGCTGGTGGTAGGGAACACCGAACATTTATGTTTGGTTTGGTCAGGTTTTTCCCCCTTGGACTGGAAAAAAAACTTCAAAAAGTTAACAACAACAACAAAATACCCGGAAAGAGTATAGAAAAGTTATGCAAAGATGAGAATGAAAAACGCCTTTCTAAGACAAGCTACAAACCACAACTTGTCAGTTGCTTTGTTGAGAGGATTACTGGACATTGTATAGTCTTGGTGATCTTGGTTTGCTCTGCACAGTATAGAAATAAACTGAGTGATGCCATCTGTTTGTGGTTACAGTTACAGCAGGGTTGTATATATATATATGTATATATCACAGTATTGACAACGTATCTGCAGGACAACATGCACTGGCCTGGTGGTTAAGGGACCATAATTCACTCAGCAGAGATGAGCATAAACTATAGGTATGGTAATTTTTAGTGTATATATATATATATATCGCTATAAAACTGTAAGACTCGACTGATGCTGTGTGTGTTGGCAGGGTATCTGGACAGCATGCACTGTCGTGGTGATTTGCTGATGAGTGTTCATTCGGCAGAGCATAAAGTTTGTAAGACTGATGCCATGTTATGCATGCTGTGTGTATGTTGACACAATGACAGGGTGTCTGGACAACTAGCACCATCCTGGTGATTTGGTGATGAGTGTTCACTCAGCAAAAGTCTGTAAGTGTAGGACCAAACTGACACTGTGTATGCTGTGTGTATGTTGACAGGGTATCTGGACAACTTGAACCGCCCTGGGGACATGGTGTACCTGGTGCATTCTGCCGAGTACAAGGTGGACATGGGAATGCGTAAGTCTTGATGTCCCTTAGCACCCACAGAGCCGCATTTGCCATGCAGTGTGCCTGTACTTGCGTAGGGTTCAGCTGACAGTTGCTGCATTCAAAAACCTGTTTGGCTTGAAATGCATGTCGCCAGTAGCTTAAAAGCATTCATGTAGCTTGCAAATAACCTTTTTTTTGTGTGGCACGTGAGTCATCCATGGCACTCCATTTTTGTTGTCCTGGATTGACTTGGCTGCCTTCAAAAATGACTCTATCTTTTTTTTGAGAATATAAAGCACTCCAAGTTTTATAGGACTGGTTTGATGTGTCTTCATGGGGGTGAGGTATGAAGCATGTGTTGAAGAACTGCTTGGTTTCTTGACCCTGTGTGGCTGCCCGTAGTTAGCACACGCTTTGTTCAGCCTGTATGGATCATGGCATACATTCATTCATTCCTGGGGGACCGGGAGGGGGGTCAAATATTAAGGTGAATTTCAGTTTTCTTAATCTTAGACTTAACCTTTTTCAGTTTTTGGACTAATTGACTAGTTAGTCATTGAAAAACAATTCTGGGGCTGCCATGGATAAAGGACAATCACAAATATTACTGGATGTGTAAAGAATCCAGTGCTTCTGCACCCATTTGCAGCACAGGAGGACTAAAGTTTTATTTATATTAGAAATGTCTTTTTTTTTTGTCCACAAGATCTGAGTCAGAAGGTTCATTGCTGCTTTCACAGTCAAGTGTAGGTTTGCACAGAACATCTTTCCTCTAAAGGTTCAAATCCTTTGTGACCCTTTTCATAGGAAAGTATAGCCAGTTTCTAGTGTAACATTGTAACAGTTATTGGTTAAGGGGAATAGCAAAAAATCCTTGAAGCAGACATGGGACCGATCTGCTCATTACAAGTATGCTGTAACGCACTCTCACTTACAGTTCTAAGCATGCTTGGCACTTGTCTCAAATGAGTTAAGATGCAGTGATGTTAAAATCTCAGCTGTACACATTCCTTGTGTATAATACCTTCTTAGTTTTCTGAACCCTGTTGCTGCTGCAGGCCTTACTGCCTGGGATGGGGGGGGGGGGGGGTGTACTTTTAATGCTGTTGCTCAAATACAAGGGGTGCTGCACTGAATGCCTTTTATCTCCAGTTTAGATCACAGCCACAAAATGTCACGCAAAACGTACTCTAAAGAGGGCAGACAAATATTGTGTGTAACAGAAATTTTCTTTCTCATTATGTATGCCTACTTTTCTGACCTGGAAAACAGTTGTTTCAAGTTGTTTATGTGGCTGATGCCAAGTTTGGCATAGGAGGATATGAGCTGCTCAGTGGTGCCCGACTTGAGGGTCAGGCACAAGGTGCAGTGTGTTAAGGCAGACTTTTGCTAAGAAATATACTCAGGCTCAAAGGTTCTGCAACTTTGTCTTCTTTTTCCTTTTTTTTTTCTTCTCTCTCTTTCTCTCAAAGAAATCAACATTATAAACAGAAATGAACAGTGTTCAAACCTCAGCAAACAATCTCCACAAAACCTCAACAGGTGAAAGGCTTATTCGTTAGTGTATCTCCATTTGACATGCAGTCAGTCTCAGCTGTACTCTTCTCTGCATGAAAACAATGTGAGAAAGATTCCCAGAGTGGAAAAATAACTCGTTTTGCCAGTACATGTATGCAGGTGGAACAGTTTTAAGTGTCAGTTTTCAATCAGCAGTCTGTTTGCCAAATATACAAATAAGTGCTAAAAAATGCCCATGGCTTCCACAGAAGCGGTCATCCGTAGTGTCAGTAATTTGAGTTTGACGAATCATTTCCATGTTTTTAAATTATCTGACTTTATTTGTTGAGAATGTAGAACGTATTACACACCCTACTTATTAAAGTTACGTAACGTTTTGGCTTGAGTGTACGTTTTGTGTTCCTATCCGCTGACTTTGTCTTAAGTGGCTGGCTCTACTGTGCATATTTAGTTATAGCTCTGCCTTGATCTCACTGGAGCAGAGCTCTTCTTTTAGTTTTAAACAGATTGTCTTTATGGTTTGAAAGATGAGCCAAGATTGATCTTGATGCGGGGTTCAGTTGCTTGCTAGCAACCTGTAGCTAGATTAGATCTCACCTGTGAGTAGTGATGCGGAAAATGTATCACTGATTTAACATAAATTGTTCAGTGTAATATTAGAACTAAAAAGAGTAATAAAAATATATAACCAACATGTCTATGAACAGCGGGCATTGCGGCTAATGTGGACGCCATCACCAAAGCCATGAAAGAGGAGGATGACCGCATCAACAACTTGACTGGAAACTTCACCGAGGCCCTCAAGAAACGCTCTGTATGTTCCAAACAAATACTTCAAAGTTCTCTCTATCTTACACACTGTTCATTTACCATTTTGCATCATATTTGATTGTTGTGTATGGTAGTCTGAAAGATCCATGTCCATCTGCTGAAAGAACTGTGTCAGTCTGCTGAAAGATCCATGTCAGTCTGCTGAAAGATTCATGTCAGTCTGCTGAAAGATTCATGTCAGTCTGCTGAAAGATCCGTGTCAGTCTGCTGAAAGAATCATGTCAGTCTGCTGAAAGATCCATCTGCCAAAAGATTCATATCAGTCTGCTGAAAGATTCCTGTCAGTCTGCTGAAAGATCCATGTCAGTCTGCATGCATTACACTGACCCGCATGCCCACAAGTCTGCATTCTCTTACTTTTGTGTTCATGCCTGCACTGTCCAGGTGACAAATTGTGGCTTGTCTGTGTTGACATGCTAACTTGTGCTCATTTATATATATGCCATCAGTAGAGGGGTTGGGGTTGCCAGTCAGTCCAGGCAGCATCAGCCAGTTATAACATCACAAGCAGTATTCAGCAGGAACAAGTCTGCCACCATCTTTGCCTCACACTAAAGTCACAGGCTAAAACTTAGCAACAGAGTGAAAGACTGGTTGATTCATTTTTTTTTTTTAAACCCTGCATGACAAGTAATTGTCTCTTGCTCATTGATGACATGAGAGCTATAATTTACGAACATTTTTTTAAAACATCTTATTCATCTAATGCCGTATTTGGACTCAGATCATTTTGTATACCACTAGTATAGTCAAGACAGAATGACATGGTGGCCAGAGAGTAAGCATGTGAGATGGTAACCTTGGGAGGAAGAGCTTAGATTTGTAGCTCGGCAACCCCCCCCCCCCCCCCCCCCCCCAAATAAGTAAGTGCTTACTGGGTGAAGAGACTCAAGAAAAACAATCTGGGCAAAGGTCTGCGTATAATTACTTACTGTTACTGTTACTAAGTGTCAGGAGGCAAAATCAAAACCTGCAGCCTTGTGCTCTTCCATTGTAGCTATGCCCCCTGTAATAGAGGTTGGGGGGGGGGGGGGGGGGGGGAGAGATACATTGGAATCACTATGTCCATTTGTCTGTCTTTCTGTCTATCACTGTATCAGTCTCATGTGTGTGTTTTTGTGTGTGTTTTATGAGTAGTCCAGATGCTGTCTTTTAAACCCTGAACCATTTGGAAACAAACTTTGTGTAAGTGGTGTGTTATCAACTTATCATGTGCCAGATCATTCAAGATAAGATTGCTACATTCATGGTCAAGGTCACAGTGACAGTTCACCTAAAAAGATCAGAAGCAAAAAGGTCTAATAGCTCCATATCATAATCTTTTGGAACTGCTTAACTTTCGGCAACACATCTTGTATGAAGATACGTTATCATAAACAGACAAAGCCGAAGTAGCGTGCAAAAAAGTGTTGATTGCTCTCTTGATGGTGTGAGTGATGGTGAGGGTGTGAATCCTGTAAAAAGGTTACTGTTTGTACCATTTCCAGGCAGTGACATCCGAACCACTTTAGCATGGGAGGCAAACTTTATATGGAGGTGCATTGCCATCAGCTGGAGTGTTTGGTGTCCTGTTCTTTAACTAACCTCACCCACTACTTGATGTTTTAAACATAACCGTGCTTTGTAACACGTCTTGATAGGACCGTTAGAACACAGTCCTGACTGCTAGAACACTAGGACTAGGGCTGCTTGAACAAAAGGGCCGTTTAAACACAAGGGCTATTACTATTATTGGTTTAATTAGAAATAGGAGGCAACGGATATTTCAAACACGAGGACTATCAGGACAAGGTCATTTCAAACACAAGGACCGTTAGAACACAAGAACATTTCAAACACAAGGACCATCAGAACACAAGAACCATCAGAACACAAGGACTATTACAGTATTATAACACAAGGACCATCAGAACACAAGGACTATTACAGTATTATAACACAAGGACCATCAGACACTCACTCCATTGGTGTAGCTAACAAACTTGCACAGACATTGATATGCAGACCATTAGTGTAGCTAACAAACTCGCATACACATTGATATGGAGAACATTGCCAAGACTGTAAAGAGGGTTTTAGGCTTGCTGAGTGTTGTTTGACTGGTTGCTTTGTGTGGACAGATTCAGGCCAAAACTCTGACGCTGAGGGGACAGAAACCAGGGGAGGCCATCATCAAGAATGCTACAGAGGAAGGGGCGAATGTCATCGTCATGGGATCGCGTGGCTTGGGCAAGATCCGCAGAACGCTCATGGGATCTGTCAGCGAATACGTGACCCATCACGCCCCAGCAGGCTGTGCTGTTGTCATTTTACGAGATGCCTAAGTTGGAGATTGGACTAGTCATTCTGGGAATACGTGTGTGGCACAGTCAGATGTAAATTCTCACAACATGTACGCACTTTGGAAAAACACACCATGTGTGCCCCTCCTTGTAAAATAATTTTTTCTGCACCCTGCTTTTGTGTTTGTAGAACAGCTTTGGTTCAGTAACTTTGGTGTTCCTTCTTTTCTTTTTCTTTCTGAGTTCTGTGTGTGTGTATCTTTCTCAGTTTTTGTAATCATGTACTGGATAACGTATGGTGCATAAGAGGTACACTTGCTTGACCCCCTTCCCCCCCACACCCCCCAAACTCATTTGATTTGCTTCATTTTATGCTATTAATCAGAATATGACAATTGTAGTTCTTGTGCTTATTTTTCCCCTTCCCTTTCTCAAATCATTGTCTTCACTTTCATTGACACATCTGTAGTCTTATTTATGTCTGTTACTTTGTAGAGTAGAACATTTTTGACTTGGATTAGTTAGAAGTCATCTTCTTAGTTAACCTAGTTTTAGATTTGTGATACGTTACTTGCAAGTGCAGTAAGTCGTGATATACATTGTAAGTACACTGACGTTGGTTACAAAACTGTACTTCTTTCAGTTTTGAGACATGTTACCTTTGGGGGGACACTTTTACATTCAAGTATTTTTTATGGTTAGATTTGACAAAACCGTCATTAGTAAACTGACCTTTTTATTTTGAGTTGAATTATTTCACTTAAATGGCACACAGTATTTTCAGTGTTTTTCCTTTTTTTCACATTGGTGTGGAGTAAATATTTGCATGAAACATCGTTGAATGTTGATAATGTCCTTATGAGCTTGCATTAAACATGTTTATATTGACCATTTTGATTTGAAGAGAGAGAATGACTTTTAAGATGTACATCTCTTTTCATTATAATTAATATGTAAAATTTTGTTCAAAGCAAATGTCAGCATGCTTTAGAAATAGCCTGAAATACGCATATGTTTTCTGATGTATATGTGTGCTTTTGGTTTTGCTTGTAGAACATCAAATGAATATTGGGATCAAAGCTTAGCACAAAGTTGCGTCACCTTTGCAATGTTGAAGTGTCCATACAACAGTAGGAACAAAGAAACATGCGGGATACACTAGGTTTGAAAAATGTTCTGTGTTGAATCAGACTTATGATTTCACTTCATTTTTTGTTAAAATGGTAATGAGATGACCAATTAGTCAACAACAGCAACAGTGTTTTAAGAGAGAATGTGACCAGTACTTTGGTCTGAGGTGCTTAGGGGTCCACCCATTACTGACAGAAGCCTCGTCAACAGGTAAGGTCTCCATTTGCTGCCAGGCTCACAAGATGGTGGTGGTAGCCAACAACAGTCCCGCCCACTTTTGAGATGTTGTGAAATGCATGAACTGGTCCTTCATCAGTACACGTCATATGGCTCATTGAATGCTGTAAGTTTTCGGATAATTCAGTGTCTAAATGTCATTCATATTAATACCTAGTGAATCACCAGTTTTATTCAGCACAAATGTTTCTTATAAATGTCTTAAGATCACAGCAGTCCGTACTTTTTCCCCCCTTAAATCCCAGTATGTATATTATTTTTCAGTCTTGGGCACATCAGTCTTTTTCGTGAAACACAAAACAGGGTCTTTGAGATACACAGTACAACTTTATTGCCAAGTGTCAGTCAATACAGTTGCACTAGGAATGTTTTGTCATGCCAAGTTCCGAGATAGTTACATTTGAAAAAATATGGATTGAATAGTCACAGCCTATTAAGTATTATATTCATGAAGTATAGATATTATACATACTTTAATCAAATACTTTTTTGTTCCATTTAAAAAATATTTATGTTCATTGAGTAGATACTTCCTTGTAACATTTAAAGAAAAATTATGTTGACCTTGAGGAGATTGTATGGTTCACTTGGTGATCAAATGAGAAGTGAATGTTGTGTGTGCCAGATGTCAGAAACACTGACCTTAGAGTTATCTGGCCATTTTGTAGTGACCAACATATGTGCATATTTTACAACGAACTCTAATTATGGCATGTACAGGTTGTTTGAGGTGTCGTTGATAACATTTCACACAGAAACTGAATTTTTCTAACTTACGAAAAAGACTAATTGTGATCAGCTTAACATTTTTTTCTCAGTTAGCTTTATGCTATGCCACGACTACAAGAACTAATAATGATGATAATTTGAGGCTTTAATGCTTTTCTACATTGCTGTTCCCTCAGTGGGCCATTAAAATGTTCCTGAACTCAGTCAAGTTTATGTCTGTGGGTTATGGAAACAGTTTTCATTGTTGAAAACCCCCCACCTGTTATCAAAGCCAGCTTCAGTGACTTACAAGCCATTCATTATGATAGTTGTTGTCATACTCAGCATAATTGCAATTTTTTGCTGAATTGCCACTCAATTTGATTTGGAAGACTGTGAAAGAATCTCTGTCATATAATGTAGTAGATTTTATATGTGTTTGTATGCATTTATTACAATTTGCAATATGCTGTTTAGTATTATGGATGTTATTAGGGTTTGCTATCTTTGTTATTAATTGGTATGGTGGTAGAAATGTGATTAATTCATTACATTCAGATACTTTACACTTTCACAATTGCATTTTGGTTTTGGTATGTATATTCATTTTCTATGACCACAGCCCAACATTCCAGTTAAATTCCAAATCTGTGGTTACAATCAGACACATTTGAAGGATATAGTTGGACTAGTAAAAAAAAAGTAATGAAGAAAGACACTGGGAATAATCTGTGTAACTTTAGGATCAACCAAACAGATGTATTTTGATGGCTAATTCCTGTTTATACCATTTAGACCAACAGAATGCAAAAGGACTAATGGAATTGATTTTAATGGTAAGCTAGACCAAGAACTGGGAGGAGTTTCTGTAACTGCACAAATATGATGCAGCATCACAAATCGTGCACAGCATGTTACTGTGTAAACTATAATGAATTACTCTGATTGAAGACAAATAAATAGTGATTTTTTATCTGCTTTCTCTCTTTTTTGTCAGCTTTTCTGTTATTTTTAGGGTGATATTTCTATTCAGTTCAATGTGGCACCTAAGTGCCCAAGAAAGCCCATATGTGCTCAACCCTGTCTCAGTTTACCCAGTTTTGCCGTTCTGGTATTTTTCTGGCTGACAGTAGTCCTGTAGTCCCATGTGTTCAAGGCAGGTCTTTGACAGCTGCCTTTCTCAGGGTCCAGACCTTTGACAGTTTGTGGCTGGTGCACTGGACTGTAAATCCAGGGGCTGGAACTTTGTCAGTTTCTGGCTGGCTGGTGCGCTGGACTGTAAGTCCAGGGCCTGGACCCCTGACGGTTTGTGGCTTGCTGGTGTGCTAGACTGTAAATCCAGCGGCCCGGACTCCTGGATGGGGCAGGGTGGAGGTCCATTTTTCAGTGCTTCCAAGTCAACACTTGTGCAGACTCATCAGTGCCTCTCTCGCTTTAGAAGCCCGATGTGTGATGGCATGATAGCCATAGAAGCAGAATAATCAAAATGGTGATGGTGGCTGCTCCTAGTGAGAGAAAACAGTGCTGCTGATGGATCTGTGGTGTCGTGTCCCCGGCTTTGTGCTGCAGGGAGCTCTAGCACCTCAGGCTCTCCAGTACTGCACATCTTCTCAAGTCACTTGTGGTGGCTGCTGTGCTGGCCCCTGTGTGTGTCTGGGCTCCAGCAGGATCTTAAGTGATGGTAACTGAACACAGTCGTTATGTACCAGACTGACTTCCCATTCCATTCTCTTATGCAATTTTAAGAAACTTGCAGTCCCTTGTGTCCGAATAAATACACAATCATAACACTACAAATCTGTTTCCCCGACTTGTTACCAAAGTTGATGCAACTACCTACCAGTGGCTTATCTTTTATGTTAAGGTTTTGTGAACGAACCATTGTGATTTGAATTTCAACGATGTGGTCTTTTGCCTGGTTGTGAGGCTCTTGTTCTGTACACAACAGGAAATCTAGATTTTTGTTACTGTTTTATATTCTCCTCTGTCTGCAATGTCTGGATTTGCTGAATAATTGCCATGGTGGCATCATAAAGATACATTGCCCAGAATGTTTATATGCCTTTATGTGGTTATGTGTGTGTCTGCATACAGTTAAATGTGTGTGAGTGTTGTAAAAAAAGAAAAACAAGATTGGAGTTCACGAAACAGCACTGATAAAAAAATTGTGTTTAAACTCCCATAACAACAGACTGTTTATAGACGGTTACCATGTTAGGCTATCAGGCTGGAGATTCTTGGTGAAAGTAAACATTCATGTTATTGGGTCACCATACAAAAGTCAAACATGTTTCTATAATGTACACATCAGTATATCTATATATACAGATGATAACAGTGTGTTAAGATACAGGTGATACATGTTCTACACTGATAAACACATGCACACAGAGTAAACCGAACAGGATTCAGCAGTCAGCTTCTTGGAGGCAAAAGAGAGTTTGGAGAGCATAGGTCAAAGTATCAACAGCTACAGCATTGTGAAGTGAAGTGGCAGTGAGCTGCAGACAGTGGGGCTTCAGGTCTATCATTGGCGGGAGCTGCCACAAGTATCATTTTTGTCGCGACAAACACGGGTTTGCCCTAACAAAACGCATCTTTCGTCGTGACGAAAGTATGTTTGTCGCAACAAAAGTATGTTGCAAGAAAGGTTTTTGTCACAAGCTTACTTTTGTGACTTGTTTGTTGTGGCAAAACACATCTTTTGTCACAACAAATGTTTTGTCACTACAAACATGTTTGTCACAACAAAAATATTTTGTCATGACAAAAGTTTTGCTGCAGCAAGCATACTTTTGTCACAACAAAAGATGTGTTTTGTCATGACAAAAATGATACTTGTGGCAGCGCCCACCAATGATAGAGGTCAGACAGCATGACCATTTACTGAGTTTTGCCAGGCCTGCCAATCAGCTTGTAGTGACAGTGATTGCAATTTTTAGATAGGAACTTCTGCAAGCAAGGTCAAGTGTGTTCTCTTTTTTTCTCAGCCATTTTCTTTCTTGACACAATCCCAGTCTTGGTCCAGTTTACCAAGATTGTGTCAAGAAAGAAAATGGCTGAGAAAAAAAAAAGAGAACACACTTGACCTTGCTTGCAGAAGTTCCTATCAAAATTGCAATAACTGTACTCCACTGTGAACTGGAATTATAAGAGTAACGAAAGCTTGAACAGAACTGCACAGTCAAATCCCATATCCCATTGCAACCACTAAACAAACACCTGAAGAGAATTCTGTAGTTTATGAAAAACATGCTTTATTAAACTCAGCTAGAACAACACAATTAATAATATGTTACACAAAAACAGAACAGTAAATTAACCTGCACATTTATGACTGGTTACAGTTACATGGTTAAACTATATGAAAAAGTATTTTTAAATAGAAAAAAGTATCACAATGCCTTCTGAAGAAACCCCCCACAACCAACCTTTCAATAAATAAAAACATAAATCAAAAGCCTTTCGCATACTTATTACAAACTTAGTGGGGACAAAAAGAAAGGAAAGTGCAGCGTTCTGAATTTATCCCGCTAGAGGGTTGAACAACATCACAAAGATTCACATACAAGTGAAGATACCAGCTCCTCGATTCACCCAGAAAGTGGACTGAATAACATCACCATTAAAGAGAGACATGCAATTAGCAGTGAAGATACCAGCTCTTCAGCAAAACCACAAACAAAATAATGGCAAAAACAAAAATCTTGCAGCTTTGGACGGGGTGGGGGTGGGGGGACAAATGGGGAGGGAGAACAAAGGAACAGGAACATGATGGAGCAAACAAGGCCCGAGGTTGATAAGTATAAACAGGACCAAGGGCATGATGGAGCAAACAAGGCCCGAGGTCGATAAATATAAACAGGACCAAGGGCATGTGGAGCAAACAAGGCCTGAGGTTGATAAATATAAACAGGACCAAGGGCATGATGGAGCAAACAAGGCCCGAGGCTGATCAGTATAAACAGGACCAAGGGCAGAAACTACTGCCTCGGACACCCCCCAACACAGACAAGAACACACTACAAAATGGCTTGAAGCGAAGAAGGATCACAGGCCCTACCAATAGGAGTGGAATAAAAAGGACAACAGTTTTTGCTCTTGATTTCTCATCCTGCTTTTCAAAAACCTACAGTTGGATTGGTCCTGAAAACACAACCCCAAGTACTGCCATTTGGTGCTCAACAATCTATGAGTGATGTTCAAAACAATGCTGACGTGCGGCAAAAACAACGTGAGCCAACCTTTTCTGCTCTTCATTTGTAAAGAGTGAACCAACAGAGCTGCACCCTGAGGAGCTCAAATCTGAAGCAAAAAATGCACTTCTTTGGTATACATATTGACAGAACAACCAAATGCAGTGTGTTAAGATACAGGCCCAGACAGATACAATGCAGTGTGTTAAGATACAGGCCCAGACAGATACAATGCAGTGTGTTAAGATACAGGCCCAGACAGAAATATCTGCACAGTTTCTATATTTTCAGGCCCCCTAGCATTCAGTTTGGTCCCCCTTTAATTTGCTGGCTATCACCCTATAGTCTTGTGCAGCCTCAGATGTGTGACTTCTACTGCTGGCTGGTTTGGATAGCAGACTTGATGATTCATTGCATTTCTCCCCAGGCCAGTACTTGCAGTGCCAGAAGTGCTCTGTGTGCCTTTCTCCTTGGAGACTTCAGTACCCTTGGACTGCTGTTAAACTGGACGTTTCCTTGCCCAATACTCAGGGAACAAAGACATCACGAGGTGTATGTTTGTCTCTTTGGTTTTCACACACGTTTGTGCTTTTTTGTCGTAAAAGAGAGAGAACAAAATCCAACATCAGGTTTCCCTGACTTGCTGCGCTAATGTTTTGCTGTAGACTGTGTTACCTTCTCCCCTTCCCCTGCCATGCCTGCGCAGTGCAGATTCTGGGACAAAGCGAAGCATGCACACTCCACATAGCCTTGATAGGAGACCCTAATAAATGTTGCTGGTTACACTTCACAGAAGAAAATGGATTCCACAGACATAACTTTTTTAGTTAATGCACAGGTTGAGTCCGGTCATATAATTATTGTCTGCATTACAAATTAACACACAAATCAAAATAGTGTTTTATACTGAAGTTACAAAACAGACATGTGTCAGTTATTGAGAATGTATGCAGCTTATGTAGTGTTAGGATACAGGCTCAGAAATAAAAGCAACACTCAAAGGTTTCTAATTAGCGCACTTTACTGCACCTCAACAAGGAACAGTGCAATTACTTGCATTCTGGTCTGTGTTGCATCCCCAAAATTCAGCCAAATGGGTCATTTCCACTATTAAGGTATATTTTTCACATCTTGGTTTAGTTTTTGTTTTTCTTGGGAAATTTGGACCACTTTCTCAAAGCTAAGGCAGCAGCGACAGATGAGCTACACTGAGACTAATTTCTAACATTAGTGGCCTTTTTGCAGAACATCATTATACTGCTGTGGGTTCTGTGCTGGGTGTGCACAGCTGTAGCCACGGGGGCCGCATGTTTTTGTTGTGCTGTCTCATCACAGAGGTCAGTCATATGGCATTGTTAGTCAATGCAGAATCAGATGTACAGCAGCCCATCCAACATAAAAGGCTCATTTTTTGCATGGTCAAAACTTGCCACAAACACCTCCTCAGTAGAAAGTCAAACACCATTAGGGTACAGTGTACACCATGAATCCCACTTTCAGTGCTGTATGGGCATTCACTTGCATCTAAAGAAGAAAATAGAAAAAAGGAAGGTGCAGAGGTTCAGGGCGCTCTACATGTGGACGGTCTGCTGATGCACGTGGATTCAGTACACAGGGATGCCCTCCATGATGCGCATTTGTCCTGTGATGCAGGAGGTCCGGCCGGCCTTGCGACAACTCACCCTCACCATCTGGTGTGCAAGAAAAACAACACTGTGTCATGAGAACTATGTTTAAAACTCTCTCTCTGAGGATGTCATCAGAACACTGTTTAAAACACTCTCTCTGAGTGTGTCATCAGAACACTGTTTAAAACACTCTAAGTGTGTCATGAGAACTATGTTTAAAACACCCTCTCTGAGTGTGTCATCGGAACACTGTTTAAAACACTCTCTCTAAGTGTGTCATGAGAACTATGTTTAAAACACTCTCTCTGAGTGTGTCATCAGAACACTGCTTAAAACACTCTAAGTGTGTCATGAGAACTATGTTTAAAACACTCTCTCTGAGTGTGTCATCAGAACACTGCTTAAAACACTCTAAGTGTGTCATGAGAACTATGTTTAAAACACTCTCTCTGAGTGTGTCATCAGAACACTGTTTAAAACACTCTAAGTGTGTCATGAGAACTATGTTTAAAACACTCTCTCTGAGTGTGTCATGAGAACTATGTTTAAAACACTCTCTCTAAGTGTGTCATGATAACTATGTTTAAAACACTCTCTCTGAGTGTGTCATCAGAACACTGTTTAAAACGCTCTCTCTGAGTGTGTCATGAGAACTATGTTTAAAACGCTCTCTCTGAGTGTGTCATCAGAACACTGTTTAGAACTTTCTCTCTGAGCATGTCTTTGTGAAAGCGTATGATACAATTCTGAGCCAGAAAAGCAAACTAAGCTTTCTAACACTGTATCTTCCCTGACACTTACAGTTGTGGAATGTTTGATTTAACTAAGCTTTCTAACACTGTATCTTCCCTGACACTTACAGTTGTGGAATGTTTGATTTAACAAAGCTTTCTAACACTGTATCTTCCCTGACACTTACAGTTGTGGAATGTTTGATTTAACTAAGCTTTCTAACACTGTATCTTCCCTGACACTTACAGTTGTGGAATGTTTGATTTAACTAAGCTTTCTAACACTGTATCTTCCCTGACACTTACAGTTGTGGAATGTTTGATTTAACTAAGCTTTCTAACACTGTATCTTCCCTGACACTTACAGTTGTGGAATGTTTGATTTAACTAAGCTTTCTAACACTGTATCTTCCCTGACACTTACAGTTGTGGAATGTTTGATGACACAAATCTGACATTAATAAGTGTGGACACTGCCACATATTCAAACTCTGCTTCACTGTTTCAATATTCAGAATGCAACAGTTCCACCAACAGTTCTACAACAGGGTGACAAAAAGTGCTATGGACAGGACTATCTGACAGGAGTGTTACTGATAGGAGTGTGTTACTGATAGGCTTGCGTTACTGACAGGAGTGTTACTGATAGAAGTGTGTTATTGATAGGAGTGAGTTACCAATAGAAGTGTGTTACCGATAGGAGTGCGTTACTGATAGGAGTATGTTATCAATAGGAGTGTGTTACTGATAGGAGTGTTTACTGATAGGAGTGTTACTGATAGGAGTGTTACTGACAGAAGTGTGTTACTGATAGGAGTGTGTTACCAACAGGAGTGTGTTACCGATAGGAGTGTGTTACTGATAGGAGTGCATTACCGATAGGAGTGCATTACTGATAGGAGTGTGTTACTGATAGGAATGTTGCTGATAGGAGTGTTACTGACAGGAGTGTGTTACTGATAGGAGTGTGTTACTGATAGGAATGTTGCTGATATGAGTGTTATTGACAGGAGTGTGTTACCGACAGGAGTGTGTTGCTGATAGGAATGTTGCTGATAGGAGTGTTACTGACGGGAGTGTGTTACCAATAGGCATGCAAGCAAAGCAGACTTGCCTTGGACCCTCTGTGTTGCTGGAAGAGGAAGTCCGGTCGACGACTCACAGTGTGAGCAAGACATGCTTCACGGAACTCCTGGGTCACCACTCGCTGCATCAGCTTGTTCTGCATCCGTTCCGTGTTTTTCTGCAGTCACAGAACAACATTTTCATGTTAGAACAGCATTTTGCAAATCTGCTTTTCTCCTCAGCATTAATGTTTTGTATGCAGTTCTGGGTCTATTGCCATTTGAACCTATGGTTTCTTTTCTTCAGTCACATTGTTAAAACCGTCTTCCTTGTGTTTAGCCTTCTACTTCTAGTCAGGTGGAAAAACATCACTGTCAGTCAAAACCCTTGCGTGAAAAAAATATGTCAGACCCATGTAGTTTCGGGGCAAACATGAAAGTGTCAGTTAGGTCAGTTAGGTCTTTGTATATCATTTAAAAATTGCTTTTAATACAAGGGCATCATCATTTTTATGAGGCAGACAGTGTGGAGGCAAATTTCATGTTATCTGACATTAGTTACACTTTTTTCTCATGCCTGATATGTGCACCTCTGATGCCAGTTGGATCTTTTAGGTATTTATTTATCAATGACTTTTTACCCCAATATTTGTTGTTGTTGTAACATAACGTTGTTGTTTTATGATTGGCATGAATGTCTGAGTGAGTATGCTTGACACCATGAAACATTCCTTGTGCAATAACCCTGACGTTTAGCAATAAACTTATAAAGTTGTACTGTACTGTATAATATGCAGTCTGAACTTGAAGAGCAAGGGAAGTTTCCCAGCTGCACTTGCAAACCTAACTGATATTTCCTACGTCATTCCTGAGGTAAGCTACCATAACTGGGGTAAGGCCACTGGATTTTTCCTACATCATCACTGAGATAAGGCCACTGGAATTTCCTACATCATCACTGAAGTAAGGCCATTGGATTTCCTATTATATCTCTGAGGTAAGACCACTGGATTTCCTACACCACTGAGGTAAGGTAAGCCAAAGAAATTTCCTACATCACTGAGGTAAGGCCACTGGATTTCCTACATCACTGAGGTAAGGCCAAGGGAATTTCCTACATCACTGAGGTAAGGCCACTGGATTTCCTACATCACTGAGGTCAGGCCACTGGATTTCCTACATCACTGAGGTAAGGCCACTGGATTTCCTACATCACTGAGGTAAGGCCAAGGGAATTTCCTACATCACTGAGGTAAGGCCACTGGATTTCCTACATCACTGAGGTCAGGCCACTGGATTTCCTACATCACTGAGGTAAGGCCAAGGGAATTTCCTACATCACTGAGGTAAGGCCAAGGGAATTTCCTACATCACTGAGGTCAGGCCACTGGATTTCCTACATCACTGAGGTAATGCCACTGGATTTCCTACATCACTGAGGTAAGGCCACTGGATTTCCTACATCACTGAGGTAAAGCCAAGGGAATTTCCTACATCACTGAGATAAGGCCACTGGATTTCCTACATCACTGAGGTAAGGCCACTGGATTTCCTACATCACTGAGGTAAGGCCACTGGATTTCCTACATCATTGAGGTACGGCCACTGGATTTCCTACATCACTGAGGTAAGGCCAAGGGAATTTCCTACATCACTGAGGTAAGGCCAAGGGAATTTCCTACACCAGTGAGGTAAAGCCACTGGAATTTCCTATGAGGTATTGACCTAGTGCTAAAAATGTTAAATATTGATAAAATGCCATGTGAGTGAAAGAGAAGGCACTACCAGGTCAGCCAGGTGAAGAGTGGTGTGGAAGGTGGGCTGAGTCTCCATCACAGGCAGATCCAAAATGGCCTGCCCCATGGAATGGTTCTCCGACATCATGCTGGTCTGGTCTACCACATGGAACACCAAGTAGCTGTCAAAGACAGAGGTAATCCATTCCCATGACCATCCAGATGATCCATGCAGGTTACATCAGTGTGAATCAAACAGTGAAGGTTGAAAGGGGCTCGCAAGCAAAGACACAGGCTGACTTGAAAAAGTCAAATACTGACAGGCTTTTTTCTTATTAATGATGGTTGTATTCATATTCATGCAACAGAAGTAATTTGCATGGCACAGTCCCGTTAGTTCCCTCTTTACCACTGAAGAACAGAACAAAGGTTGGTTCATGAAGTAATATAACAAACACATGGAGGGTTTTTTAAGCGCTTGAAAGATGGAAAAACCTGACTCATCTATGATAAGTCTCATTTGGCATGTGGTAGTTTTTAATTTTATGCTAACCCACTAAAAGTATATCCTCAGGAAGTAGCCTACGATTCTGACACACACACCAGCTTTGTTTTGATTGATTGATTGACTGATGATCACTTATATAGCACTATTCTCCACTCTCTTGAGCAGACTCACTGCACTCGCATGTGGTTCTACTTGTTCTTGAGTTTTTGCTTAATGTCCTCAGATGCTAAAAGCATATTAGGGACAATCTATAAAGTAAACTTGACTTGGATATATCATAGTTATGTGGTTCTACATGAGTGACAAGCTTTTTATAGCGTGTTTTTTGAATATCCACCGAAGTGTACTTACAGCGCTGGCATGGCTGGTGCCACATGAAACTGCAGCCATCTCGGCACAAGTTCTGTGTACACCATACAACCATGCACCATGTCACTTCATGCAAAGCCACATACGTAAGGTGTATGCGTGTTTAGCTGTAACCTGCCACCTGCACCTTTGGCAGAATAACCGGGATCTTTTACGTGCTACTGCGGTAACACGGGGTGGAACGGATACCGAAATTAGAGTCAGCACAGAAAGTCGACCCTGGAGAAGAAAATTCTCCTGCCGCTCCTGCAGGGATTCAAACCGGCGACCTTTCAGTCGCGAGTCCGGCGCTCTAACCACTGAGCTATCCCCGCCCCCTCCCCCGTTCATAATGTCACATACACACTCACAATTTTTAATACAAAACGGCAGCACTCATGGCTGTGTTTTCATTATTTTCAAATGTTGATTTTTAACAAACTAGACAATAACTGAGTAAGTTGACTGAACAATTGCGGTTTGTCTATCTTTGATTTCATTTCCATTGATAACAGCTTGTGTGACCTATGTTTGTTTGGGATCCCATTTCATATTTAAAAGAAATGAATAAACAGCCACAACAGCAAATGAACACATGCTGCAGACTTAATCCTAAGTCAAGGTTCTTCAACACGCTGTCCTGCAACCAGCCCCTATACAGCCCCTGTCTGTTTGTAGAAGTACCTAAAAGCTGCAATACACCGAGAAACTGCTCACAGAAGTGAACTCACCGGAACGACAGCTCTTCCATGGCAATGTCAAACTCAAATGTCTCATCCCACACTGGGTCCAGCGTGTCTTTCTGCACCTGTCCACATAGCATAGCAAGTCAGCAGTTTGGGTAAACAGTGACTGCACCTGTCCACATAGCACAGCAAGTAAGCAGTTTGGGTAACTAGTGAGTGTACCTGTCCACATATCAAGTCAGCAGTTTGGGTAACCAGTGAGTGTACCTGTCCACACTGCATGTCAGCAGTTTGGGTAACCAGTGACTGCACCTGTCCACACAGCAAGTCAGCAGTCTGGGTAACCAGTGACTGCACCTGTCCACACAGCAAGTCAGCAGTTTGGGTAACCAGTGACTGCACCTGTCCACACAGCAAGTCAGCAGTTTGGGTAACCAGTGACTGCACCTGTCCACATACCAAGTCAGCAGTTCGGGTAACCAGTGAGTGTACCTGTCCACATACCAAGTCAGCAGTCTGGGTAACCAGTGACTGCACCTGTCCACATACCAAGTCAGCAGTTTGGGTAACCAGTGAGTGTACCTGTCCACACAAGTCAGCAGTTTGGGTAACCAGAGAGTGCACCTGTCCACACAGCAAGTCAGCAGTTTGGGTAACTAGTGACTGTACCTGTCCACACAGCAAGTCAGCAGTTTGGGTAACCAGTGAGTGTACCTGTCCACACAGCAAGTCAGCAGTTTGGGTAACCAGTGAGTGACCTGTCCACACAGCAAGTCAGCAGTTTGGGTAACCAGTGACTGTACCAGTCCACACAACAAGTCAGCAGTTTGGGTAACCAGTGACTGTACCTGTCCACAAAAGCAAGTCAGCAGTTTGGGTAACCAGTGAGTGTACCTGTCCACACAACAAGTCAGCAGTTTGGGTAACCAGGGGTGCACCAGTCCACACAGCAAGTCAGCAGTTTGGGTAACCAGTGAGTGTAGCTGTCCATAGATCAAGTGATTCATTTGGGTGACCATTTGCTTATTCCCAAAAAAGTAGCAGGGGTGATTCAGTGGGTGCAAGTCCACACATAAATGTAATTTGGTAATACAATGAAGTCACAAGAGAGCAGTTGGGGAACCAGTGAGTGCAGCTGTTGAAGTTTGCTGATTCAGGGAGTGAGGGTCTATTCAAGTAGTATGAAGGGTGCTGATTTCAGTGGGTGTCAATTTTTATCATCATGTAATTTATACAATAGAAGAGAAGAGAGAGAGAGAGAGAGAGAGAGAGAGAGAGAGAGAGAGAGAGAGAGAGAGAGAGGAGAGAGAGAGAGAGCAAAGCAAACCTAAAAAACAAAATCTAAAATATTGTCACAACCACTGATATAATACTTGAAGGAAATCAACAAATAGAAGGACATTTCTTCATGGGTGACTGATTTTTATACCAAAGCCAGACACACATATGTTCATCTTAAATGACAGTGTACTATGCAAAAGCTGATGAGCAAGGGTTTTGCCATTATCAACTTTTAGCATGTTATCACACTGAATCACAAATACACACTAACTCTTTTAGCATGTTATCACACTGAATCACAAATACACACACTCTAAGTCTAACTCTTTTAGCATGTTATCACACTGAATCACAAATACACACCCTCTAGCTCTTTTACATGTTATCACACTGAATCATAAATACACACCCTCTAACTCTTTTAGCATGTTATCACACTGAATCACAAATACACAACCTCTAACTCTTTTAGCATGTTATCACACTGAATCACAAATACACAACCTCTAACTCTTTTAGCATGTTATCACACTGAATCACAAATACACAATCTCTAACTCTTTGGAGATGGAAGACTTGTCACTATGTCAGAAGCAGCTTTTCAAGCATTCTTTTTGGGGGGAAGGGGGGTGGTTCAAATTTTAGATGTCTAATTTGTTTAGTACTACATTCATTGACATTTCTGACAGTATTGACATTTACCCTACATGACAGTAAATTGTTTGTGCATTCATTAGTAGTCCATTATTAGAAATGTCCATTATTATTATTATTAGTCATTGTCTATTGTCTGCTTAGGGCTCATGTTTATTATTAATGTTTATTATTATTATTGAACTGTCACACAACTTCCATTCCTAATGAACTCTGCCTGATCCATTGATACTGTCTCTTAGTCACCGTATAAAACCAAACATACAGCCACAGGTACTGCAGGAAGTTGAGGATGATGGACAGACAAGATTAACTGACAAACAGCAGGTAAGTATGTTCAAATGCACATGTTGCTTGTCATTTGCCTGAGGTGGGAGCAGTGCCAATTATCCAACGCAATGCATCAGAGTCCACCAACCGCTTGGATTACACAGTATCTTTGAACCTCAAAATCAAGCCTGCATTCTTTACATAATTATAGTATACATTTTGTGAACATAAAGTCAGGCCTAATCAGTTTACAGTATTGTTAAACCTCAGTGTAAAGTCTACTTGGTTTTGCAGCATAATTTCCTAACCAAATCTCAGTTATTCTACTTGGTTTACAGTACCAGTAATTTTTAATCCACAATGTCAAGTCTGCTTAATGTACATTATATATACATATAATATATATATTATAGTACATTGTGAGCCGGTTTGGCCTAGCGGTAAGGCGTTAGGCTGGTAAGCGGAAGGACCTCGGTTTGATACCGCTTCGGCTCTCCTTTCTCTTCAAAAAGGTTGTGGTTTGTGGACACTGTCCTGTGACTTTGTCCATCACTTCCTACTGAAACATTAAAATGGCTCTCATTGCTGCCCATCTTAATGCAGGAATCATTCTGGTGGTGACAGTGTAGCGATAGGTATATAATCTCCCTCTCCCCCCCACCTCCGTACCCCCTTCCCCCCTTCCTAATAAGCCTTATGGTTTCTGTGAACGTTCAGCACCGTGTTTACTTACTATATTACATGGTGGTGGTGACCTTTTCCTCACAACAAGGCGGGTGGGGGACGGTATGACACATTATTCCCAGCCTGTGCTTTTACTGACTTTTTTTAATAGTGAAGATCAGCTTGTTTCACTGATAGGTTCCTCCACTAGGCCTGTCCCACACTAAATTCTAAAACCTCAGTGTATCAAGTGTGGCAGGATTGCAGCTTAAACACTTCTATCAGTTTCTACATTTCTCTAAGCAGTGTCCTGGTCAACCGACCTGACTGGAGTGGACCGCCCCCACGCCTGGAATGGCGACCTTGACAAAAGGGTCAGCAGACTGGTGGCCAGAGCATGGGGACAAGCCCTGTGCACCATGAACGGTGACAAACAGGGTGCTGGGCATCTGGAAGTTGAGGGTGACGGACAGATCTCCGGTGACATTCAGGTCAGTCTGAAACAGACAGAAACCCATCTGATGAGGGAGGACTGTATCAGTGTATGTTACTACAATTTTCAAATCATATACAAAGATCAGAAAAACAAAGAGACTGCAACACACATGGACACCCCCCCCCCCCCCCCACCTCCACCATCTCTCTCTCCAACTGCCTAACCATGCCAGTTGAGTCTTTAAATGTTATTGCGCTCACCTCCATTCTCAGGTCAAACCAAGCGGTGATGACAGATTCTTCCTGAAAGTTGAAGGAGCGTGTGTCCACAATAGCCTCTCCCAGGAAGTCGTCGCGGGCAGCCACATCATAATCCCACACCTGCGCAACCAGCCGACTGTCCTTCAGCTCTTCCCCAGTGGCACGGAATGCAAAGATTTCATTGTAGACTGGGTCGTTTGTCTCCACCACAATCTGAGTCGTCTTGGCCCCATGGCTGTGTAAGTCTGGGAACATCTGGAGCTGAAAAAGCAAAGGAAATGTAACAATTAACATAGATATAACAAACTAAATAATACATAAAACACCCCCAAATAAATAAATAAAATACATAATATGTATTAATAGAAAACACACATACAGCGATACACTCACTCATGTGTACATGCACATCCACACCAACACTCACATATATATTTATATACACACCCAAAAGCATGCATGCATGCCACACACACACACACACAAACTAAAAGGGAAATTAAAAAAAGATGATGTGAAAAGAACAAATCAAATAGAAAAAAGGAATGTCAATTACAACAAAAGTATGATCACTTGCATTTACACACATCCCATTCAAAATGTGCAGAAGATATATGCCACTTCAAACCAACCTTAACAAACGGATCTGACGCCTTGGACCGTACATCCCGACAGTGAAGGTCACGACATTGTACGACCTTTACCAGCAGCAACTGCCGCTTTGTCTCATACTTGAAGGAGAGCTGTATTTGACCCAGAATATTTCCAGGAATGCGCTGAACAGATGGATCCAGTACCTTGAACAATCCTTTCAGCAAACGAACATTCTCCTGAAAACAACACACACAATTTTGTATATATATATATATATATATATATATATATTTATTTTATATCAACCGTAGCTAATAATAAATTTAAAAAATGGCAGGAAATTTTGTCTTTCTTTTCTTTTCTAAAACTAGGAACACACACACACACACCAGACACCCCCCCCCCCCCCCCCCCCACACACACACACATACACACTTACACATAAACAAAAACACAACCAAATACATGAGAAAACTAATGATAACAGTAACAATAACAACAAAACAAGCAACAACAATAACAAAAGCAGCAAACGTATAACAAAATAATCTTCATAAAATAATATAAAATGTGAAGTTAGTTATGTTAAACCCCAACTGTGTGAAGAAAGAGAAAAGAAGAAGAAAGTAACATATTGTAAAATCTGCCAGTATCTCCAACACTCATAATAAACACGTATACAAACAAAGAAGGCACCAACCTTCTTATTACACAGTACATCACACACCCATTACTTCTAATATTCCACGTTCCTTGTTGCCTTACTTTGTCTTGCTCATGCTGGTCCCAGTTGATGTCTTCCTGTTGAAGAAGAGGATTTTTCAACTTGGCTTTGACATCAAGGACATGGGTGATGTCCTCAATTTTCTTGGGATTCTGGGACAGGTGCAGCTCCTCTGGGGGTGGGTCTTGGCTACTGGACTGCCCACTTCCCATTGTCGCGTCCACAGTCTGTCAAAACTGAAGAGCCGACCAATCTCGCAAGTGATAAACAATCCAATCAAGCAAGTCACAAAAAAGTCAGCCAAGCATATTATATCACCCTGAAACTGAACTGATGATCAGTCAATCTACTGATCAACCAGTCAATGGATTAAAACCAACTTAAACAAAATTATACAGCCTGAAGACAGATTCCAGGGAGTTTAAAAAAATTAAAAAATTATGACGTTTTGCTGATGGCAATCCCAAATGGCAGAGGTATACTTGAGTGCTGGACTGATGAAACCCTGGTACCACTAACAGTGTGAGTCAACCTCTGGTGACACCCCAGCCTTAAGGTTGTGGCCCCTGAACGTGCTCATGTTGTTTGCCTGGGCAATGTACACAAGTTTTCCTGTGTCAGTGATGGAGAGGATGTCGCATCTGGAGACATTAAAATCCATCTGCTACTTGCTCTCCATGCTCTTCAAGGCCTGGAAGTCTTGCTGGAGTGCAGCGGAATCAGCTGCATTAAGGATTCTGCAATAGGTGGCGCCTGCAGGAAACAGTCTCACCCTGCTGTTGACGTTGTCACAGAGATCACTGATATCGATGAGGCAAAGAGTTGGGCTCAGCCCAGATCCTTGTACAGTACTCGTGGAATCACTGGCTCTGTAAAACTAGAAGCTATTTTTGTTGTTGGATTTTCCCAGAACTTGCTCCCCAAGGACTTCAATAACAACTGGCTAAGTCAGCGAGTCTTGTTAGAAAAGAAGTTGTTGATGTCCTTTCTGGTGAATGCTGAGCAGGATTGGTTATTCAGGATGTCTGCTTTGCCTTTGATAATGGATGCTGCCTAAGTCAGATCATTCCCCTTAAGAGGAGCCACTCAAATTTTGCCACACTACCTGTTCTTGTAAGATAAGGTTTGTTCAAACTATGCACCAGTGATGTTCACAACATTTAAAATGTATTATTTCCTCTAAAGTGGACATATCTGCAATTTACAAACCATCATCATCAGCTCCCATCATCACCAGCTCCCACCTTTGAGTCCTTCAGTACAGACTGTAAAATTCTAAAATCCTTATACCCCCCCCCCCCCCCCCCCCCCCCCACACACACACACATTTCCTCCAACATTTTTTCAAGCACACTTCCTACAGTGACAGTCTTCTCAAAGATAGTGAAGAAGTGAAGAAGAAGACCATCATCAGCTTCTTACTCTTCAAGTTCACCCGTCTCCTTAGATTCTTTAAGTTGTCCTCAGTGGTTACTTTGTTAGTCAACCTGGTGCACTGGTGGTGCACCTGCATGCTGGGCCCTTCTTGTTTTACACTTGCAATGCTGTCTCTTTCATGCCTTTGTTGTTTTTATTCTGCCTCTTGTCATGCTCACTGCTTCCATCCTGCTATCGTCCAAAAATTGTTCAAATCATATTAATTTATGGCTTGTATTTGTAGTTGTATTTTGGCATATATTATGGTCAACATTTTTTTAAAAGAGTGCTGCATGTAATGACGTATTGACCTGGCTTGTTTTTGTTAGTTACCTTGTGCTATATATTTTTTGTTCCTAATGCTTATGTAGAAAGTTTTTGATGGAGTTTAGTGTTCCTGCTAATACAATGCTGGGTGGCAAGTTGTTCCAATTATTTATAACTCTGTTAGTAAAATAAAAACGTGCATACTGATTAGTACGAACTGTCTTCTTGCATAGTGTGAAAGGGTGTCCTTTTGTTCCAGCAGATTCATTCAGCTTGAGCAAGGAACAAATGGTTTCAGGATCATAAAAACAATGTATAATTTTAAAAGTTTTAAACACATGCTCTTTAAACACAGGGCTTGCTTGTCTGTATTCTAGGCTTGGTAATTTTAGTAATGGTGTTAATGTTGATTGCTTTTATTCAGTGCTATTCTTGGCTCCCGAGCAGACTCACTGCATTCTTGTTGCATGTGACTCTACATGATTAACTGTTGCTTTTTACAGCGCACTTTGAATATATATATCCACCTAAGTGGTGTAGTTGCAGTGCTGTTTGGTTCTTACATGGCTTGTGCCACTTGGTCATTAATCTTTGTTCATACTCCAAGCTGTTCATGCCAGTGATATGTTTGGTAAAGAGTCTTTGCACATTTTCAATGCAAGTTATATTTTTTCTTAACCATGGTGCCCACACAACATCACCAAATTTTAAAATTGGTCTAACTAATGATTTAAAAAGTGGTACCATAATTTCTTTGCTTTTGAATGTAAATCATAATGTGTGATCATACAGGTCTGCTATTTTTGTAGGGGAGCGGGGTGGGGAGTGAGGGAAGCAGGTTGGAAGCATGAATGAAGAGTCACAAGTCAGAGGTTGATAACATAACTTTTATTCACACCAACCAGGAAACAGTGTCTGTGTTGGAAAAGACACAAGCAAACAAAACATTCAAAACATGAAAGCAAACATAAAGTCTAAACAACAACAATTATCTTATAAATACAGTAACCATGTAGTTTACCTGTAGGTTACTATAATACATGATGGTAACTGTGACAAAATGATTAATAATCAAGCACATAAATTGTGTGCATGACTTGCACAGTTTCAAACCCACATCTCACACTCACAGTGTCGCGGTGAGTATACAAGAGACGGCCAGTCAATTAACTGACGAACTCCCCGTAAATAATATTATACAATAAAGTAACAGTGAAAAATATGGATTACCAAGATCATTCTTAACTAAACTGGAAGAGTGAGATAATTGTTACAGCAGCTCCATTTAAGCACACAACGAGATGGACAGTAACACTTGTTGGGGGGGGGGGGGGGGGCACTTGGGACCATGCCATGAGCGGGAGGAAGTCAGTCATAAACTGACTGGCTCCAGCCTTGTTACTCAATGCGTGTACAAAATGGTACAGCATGTCACTGTTACTGACTAGCACTAGCAGAGCATATCTGTGAACAACATCAAGGGTCTTACTGACGCGGGTAGTGTATCAAGGATCTAAGCTGCTGATCTGGCTGTGTCTGTCTGCTCGGTTAGTGAACAGAGACAAAGACCTGGTTGCCACTACTGATGCGCATCACCGGCCAGTTCGGGTACATGCACAAAGACCCGGGAAGGGTTTACAAGCTAAGCAGAGTGAAAGTCTGCATGCCCAAGACTTAGCCATACAAAAGCTGGATCAAAACAGAAATGAGATGTCTCACAGTTTATACAATCACTGCTATGCACTAAATCATATTCAACCAGTAAAATGAACATTCGACAACTATGAAGTCAACATCTTCAAAGTGTTTGCCATAATATACCACCGATTTCATGTAGAAAAATAGATCTGTAGAAAACAAATAAGTTGTGCCACGCAGAGATCTGCACGACTACACAAGGTGGAATCATACTTTAGAGGGATAACTTTGCATCACTCAGACTGAACATCCAACAATGGCAGCATAACATACTATCTACATATCAGCTAACCATGGTTAGCTGCATACATGTTGGAAACACTGGTCACCTTGTGACAAAAAGCTTAAAATTTGAACACACAAACAATGTACACTGATGCCATGGCGGCAATCATGCGGATATTTCCCACATGTTTGAACCAAAATCAAGGCATGTTGTGAACAGGGTAACATATATCATTTACATCAATAAGAAACAATAGAATAACAAGCCATAGAAGATAACTACTTACAGGCTCTCCCCTGAGATGAACACATGAAGTGATGAACACAGGCCGAAACAGCAAATAAACAATCTGCCTCTGCAGGGACACTGGGGGAAAGAGGATGTGGCAGGCCCAGCACACAAGTTTTAACACTTTAGATAAAATTCCCACCCAATCAAAAAAGAGAAAGGATGACAGGAAAGAAACGGTTAAAGGGTCATGGCCCTGGACACACACAATGCACTCGGTTACACTATTTTATTTGCTTTTTTGACAGTCTCAACTCTCATGTATATGCTGCTGAAATTTTAGGTCCTTATCAATAAAAACTCCATGGTCTTTTTCGACATCTATACAATAAGTCCTTGGGATGAGACTACAAGTGTAAACCGAGGTCCCCCGTGTGTATGCGCATGCAAAAAATATCACATAGGCACGTCTTTTTCTTCTTCTTTCGTGTCGATTATTCTAGCACCTGTAACTGTTTGTGTTACACGTTAAAGATCCTGTAATCCCTGTGGAGTATGGTAATACCAAAATAACCCAGCACGCACTAAAAGTGTAGAGTCTTCAAAATGTTCAAGTTGGACACTATACGAAAGAATAATAATAAAATAACCAAGCCAAATATTATTACGCAAATCAGGTCAAGGAGCTTGATGGACTTTGAAATGTAGAAAGAAAGGCACTGTGTGTAACACAAACAGGAATATAACTAACAAACAATGCCTATCCATAAGTGTTAAATTCGCTTGCCTTTCAGGCTGTGATGGGTTATCCTGAAGGTCTGCTTGTACACAGGTTGTAGTCTTGTTCCAGTAGATACCCCTTCAAATACCGATCGCCATGATAGTTTACATTGGTGATACCTCAAGGCAACGAGAACAAGCGAGATGTAAAGGTTGTACACTATTTAAGATATTTTTTAAAAATTATTAATTTTTTCTCATTAGTTTGACAATTCTATTACATTAAGACTATATAGAAAAAGAAAATGTGATGTTGACTTTCGTCTCGTGACCTCGAGACATCCTTTTTAGAGACAGCCATTTGGCAGCTACAAGGGAGACGTGTAAAGCGGGTGGTCATTGTATTCTGCTAAGCAGACTTGACGGTACAAACACTTTCTGAGAGTGTTTGAAATTTGCCGTTTAAGATGGGACGTAAGTATAGTTGCTACGATGACATATGTTCATTCAGAATGTTGAATAGTGGTGTAAATCGGTCGGCGTGCCTTACCGGTGTAACTGCTGTACTGCTTACGTGGCCATGTCCTGTATGCTTGTGCTACAGTTGTTTGTTGGTTTACACAACAGATGTCGAAGGATCAGTGAGTAAACTGTGAATGAGAAAGTTGAATATGACAGTTTTGTTTGTAAATCAGTGTTTTGTCTCTTCCAGTGAAATTTCTGGAGTTCGTGAGGCCGTTTTGTGCAGTCCTTCCCGAGATTGCCAAACCAGACAGAAAAGTAAGTTGCACTAAACTAAGTGACACGTCCACGACAAACTTTAATGGTTTCGTTGGGGGGGAAAGTAGAGCAATGAGAATAATAAACTGTTTGGTTTTTCTGGCGTAAATATGGTTAAAAGAGCGTCGAAACAACGTTGGAATTGACTTCTTTTTCTTTTTTTTAAAGAAAAAAGTATTAAATCTTCAGGAGGTGGTCACACCCACCTGTCACAGCGGTGTTGCCAATGACAGTGCCATGTGACTTTCCATATGGTTTGACTGTGCATCGGCAGTACTACTATTTGTCATGTTCACTTGTACTTTATTTTATTCTGTTGTTTAGTATCAGTGAGTATTTTGTCTAAAACTGTAGAAATAAACAAGACTGCCTTTGAGTTTGACAGATGTTTCCAGGAATTGTGAATGTGTCTTCTGCCCTTGCAGATCCAGTTCAGAGAAAAAGTGCTATGGACAGCAATCACCCTGTTCATCTTTCTCATCTGTTGCCAGGTCTGTAGCATATGGGGACAACTGAGTACACTGAGTTATAAAAAATAAGTATAGCAATTAATAAATTAGTGTGTGTTAAGATTATTTTTTTAATAACAAAGAAAATGGCATTTGTCCGTGCATGGAGAAATGTCAGCTGTGCAAACTGTTATGCTTTTATGATGTTCATATAATCATAAACTGCTTCCACATTTTAATTAATTTTTTATTATTATCTTGAATTGTTATATATATATATATATAGTCATGTATATATATAAGCTTTCAAAGTCAAACCCTGATTTTTTGTGATTGAAAAAGTAAATGTGTGCACACATGCCCTCACACGCAAGTAATTATTTTCACCATCAGAACACACATGCACACACACTTTGACTGCAAGGTGCACAGAAGCAGTGGAACCATCTTTAACTTGCTTTAATTTGCATTTACAGATCCCACTCTTTGGGATCGTGTCTTCAGACTCTGCCGATCCTTTCTACTGGATCCGTGTCATCCTTGCTTCTAACAGAGGTAAGAGACATCATGTTTTATCATTTATTTCAGGTCTTGGGGCTTTATACTAGCTATGCAACAGCCAAAAATTGCTCTATGCCTCTGACTGAATGAAGTGTATCAAATTAAAGGGCTCTTGAAGCTGAATCCATTGCAGTTTATTTCACTCAAATCGGATCAGTAGTTCAGGAGATATTCAAATTTTAAGTTCCGAAAATCAGCTCAATTTCGGGACAGTCCTTTACTATGACAATGAAGGATATGAAGGCAAAAGGGTGGACCTGTGGAAAGCAGCAATAATAAGGGTTTATGTACATAAAATCTGAATGACTCGAGTCATTTGTATTACAATTGGTGAATTTATATTTTGGGACATGACGAATCCAAAAACGGTGACAAAAAATGCCTCACAATCCAATTTCAAGAGATAATTAGCATAATGTTATGTAATAACTAATTAAGTATAATAATTAACTGATTTGTGCATGTTCACAGGACTTACAGATTTTAAACAAGGAAATTTAGATATACCAATAGTGTACACCACTTCTCAGCATAGAATCTAACCCAATTTGATCCCTCATTTGCATAAATTACATAATAAACTCATTACTGTTCCTGGTTGTTTAGATACCACAATTATCCCTGAAACAATCTTCAAAATCTGCACATGGGGTTTCTTATTTGTGGTGACCTTGTTGAAATTTGCAGCAAGTTTGTACCTGTAGCATTAGCAGATCACTGATGTGCAATCTAATCTGCATAAATTAGCATAACGAGCATCTATAATTTTTTCAGAAATTGTTTATATGAAGTTACCTGCCACATCTATTAGAATACTGAAATTTAGCTACTGGAGCTTTGCCATTATAGTAAATTGATTGAAATGGTGTCAACCCTGTGAAGTAATTCAGTCCCATTTGCATAAATTAGCATATTAATAAAACATGCTAATTTAATTCAGTTTCATTTTTAACTAGAACTTTCAGATTTGTTGTTTCAATGTTGTATTTTGTGCTGCAATTACCACAGGTAAACAGGATCAAGCAATGTCAATTTGTATTCATATCATTACCATAATATAACAAAAAAAGCTCGTTAGGCTAATTTATTTGCAAAAAAAGATACCTATCCACACAATGTCAGCTTTTTGTCCAATTCATCCTCACCAAAAAGCAGTCATTCACACATTCACACAATGATGACAAAAATATTTTTTCCAGTTGTCTTTTATTTTAATGATTCACCAATTGCCATAAAAAACAATTAACAAAACTCATGATGACACTGTGTAAGTTCTATATAAATCCATCTGGTCTGCCTGGGTTTGGGCACAGCTGCATCACTCTCACAGAAGGCTCCAGAACCTGCAACCACACAATAAAAGGAACATTAAAAAACTGCTAAATCTTTGGAACATTATTTGAAACCAGTTATTAAAGTTAACAATATAAATAACATTAGAAATAAATCAAATTAACAATAAAACTGATATTTTACTCTACTTGTTTATACTTTTTAATCTCGTTTTATTAAAATATTATTATTATTATACATCATGAAAAATGCTGGCACCCCCCAAAAAAATATAAAATAAATAACATTAACAGGTTTTCAAAAAATTCAGTTAAAAAAGAAGAAGATAAAAACAGAAGACTGAAGAGACAATTAAGTCTACAAAGCAACTCTCTACCTGAAACTAAAAGTGCCATAAATATTAAATCTGGACAAACAAACAAAAAATCACTAATATAAATTTCAATGGGGAAAAAAAAGTTTTAAAAAAAGTCCAGACCAATGTAAATCAAAAAAATAGCATTGATTAAATATCTAACACCCCTCGGCTGAAGAAATAGACCTGCCCGTAGTCAAAATCCAGGTCCGATAAAAAGCACTCTGGGTGCGGCCATTACTGAGACAGGAGTGACCAGTAGGTGAGGATGGAATGTTCCAAGAACGATCCCAATTTTTTTACAAAATTTAACCAAATACCTGACAGAATAAACAAATCAACCGAATATTCCTCAGGTCAGTGTGTTTAGCTTTAGTTTCAGTACTTTTACTGCACTTTGATAAGAGTTGCTTTCTATTTTTGGGTCGCCTCCATCTCGCTTGATCTGGAGTCCGACGAACCCACGCGATGCGCAGGCTGAGTTTGAGAGATTTTTTTGCCACATCGTCATCGTTTTAAGCCCGCCACCGTCGTATTTTTCAACGAAACCACTAATGTAATACATGCTCTTGTAGATAAAAGAACAGAGAATAAGCCTGTGGGTGAACTTTTTTCCAAAACGACCAATTTTAACAAAATATTTGAGAAAGATATTACAGCAACTGTACTTACCGCCATTACGCTGTTTTCATAGACCGCACCAAAAAAGTTCACATACCGCACGAAAGAGCGTTCTTTCTTCTGATTGGCTGTAAAGTTTAAGTCTTGTACGTCGTCATTTGCGATGGTACGAGGAGTTTGAAGAGAGCGACCCGAAACAGTGTCATCTCGGAAATCGGTCCACGGCGCGAGGCCGGCCGCTCGACCCGTAAAATGACGGTTTTTCAAAGATTATACTACTTTCAAAGGCATGAAATAAAATAACACACAGTGTAGGCTGTAGAATATTCATTCACTCAAACGATAACACAAGCATGCAGGATGAAATATGCAGTTTTAACTGTGCATTTTCGATTTGAAGTGATGCACCCCCCCGGAATCCAGAGTGTCCAAGGCTAAGCACAGAGGCTGTTGCATAGCTATTTATACGGCCAGATGCATACAGGATTGAAACTGTTACTTTGAACTTTACTGATTGCCAACAGATCAGTGAAGTAAATTTGCAACCTGAATTTTGAAAGTTTTATAATTGAATAATGAACTTCAGAACACTAAGCGTGATAATGTGGAACCCTAGAAAGTCACCTTTCCGTTACAAATAAGGCTGTACTTCTGAAACTGTGTGTTCTCTATTTTGTACAAAACAAGCACCCATGCCAGTTTGACCAACTTCTCTTGATTTGGGGATGGTCTTTTATCAGGGCTGCCTTGAGCGCCATATTTAGTCTGAGGTAAGAGCAAGGCAAATGAAACAAGAAGGCAGAGTAAATTAGTGACATAGAAAGTTTGTGCTTGTACACAAGGTTCCCAGGGTCCATACAGGTGCTTACAAGTACTTACAAATTGAATTTGCTAAGTAAGGCGTTATAAGTCCTCATATTTGCATCATGGTCCTTACAAGTCTAGCTAATACTAAAAATGCACATGGGTATTTATAAGAGCCTCTCATTTTTCAAAGTCAGCGACACTGGATGTTTCACACATTTATTGAATTTTGAAATCATTCAGACATAGGTTGAGGTGATGTCTGAAGCTGACAATACTTTCCTCCATGTTCATTTAGATAACATGCATCTGAAATCATGGTCGCAGTATTATGTGATAACTTCTGGGTCAGCCATTTGGTTGCAAAATTTGAACTGTGCAAACAGCAAAGATGCTGAGAAAATGTTTGCTCCAAGACCGCTGGCTAAAGGACAGTGCATACCAGGAGTGGGTTCTAAAAGATAAGCGGGACAAACACTATGCTCGATGCGTGGTATGTGAAATTCAGATCATTTTTGTGTTCCTTACTGTTGAGATGGTCCTTACAAAATCTAATATTGGTCCTTACAAGTCCTTATTTGGCTGTAGAGACCAGGTCCCTGGAAACCACGTGAATACAGGTGTGTGTGTTGTGCAGGTACATTGATGGAGCTGGGTATCTCTCCCATTGTCACCTCCTCACTGATCATGCAGCTGCTGGCAGGTGCTAAGATCATCGAGGTCGGAGACACGCCCAAGGACAGAGCCCTCTTCAATGGTGCCCAGAAATGTAAGGATCGCTGTCCGGCTCTCATCCTGATATTGCCCTTACGGCTGAGTGGGTGTTAAAAACAGTCACCTGTCTACTGCCAGGTTGCTTTGAAGAAATATGTTTTATTCCTTAATTCTGGCTTGAGCTGTATGTTTAGAATGAAGAAGTAAATTCTTGTTTTTGGATACATCATTGAGCAAAGTTACATGAGCTTGTTGATTTTCTTACGCATAAATAATATATATTTATATGTGGTCATGTGTCAGAAAATGGTGTTGAACAGGTTGTTCTGTGTACTGCCAAGCTTTGGACAATTATTTTTAGTTTAAACTCTACATTTATGTCTGTTTTACATCTGTTTCCACCAGCTATGTTGTTTTTACTTACGTTTACCAGCGTAGTACTTGTTTGTGAAACTTTCTGTTTGTGTTCTTTTGTTTGTTAGTTTAGAGAACAGTGAAGTTCATGCTGTTGTGAATAGTTAAGTACACAACATTACTTTTGTCACTGGATTAGAAGTAATAATAAATGTTGAAACGACATAACAAATATTATGCAACGTATGTTTACTCATGAAATAATTATGCTGAATGCCTTAACTACTAAAAGAAATCAGTGTCGCAACTATTCTGCACCATTTCTTATTCATGACCATATATGTGATATATGTATGTGTTGACTAGGAAAAGGTCATGTCTGTACAAGAACTTATCTGTCTTCCTAACAGGTAGCAGTGTTACCAAAAACAGATCCAGCAAGGCAAAAGGGGGGGGGGGCATTTTTATGAAATCAGGAGTGCGATTGTGAAGCGTGCAAACCATACTTGAAAATGGTGTGTAAAAAGGGCACTTCAGGGGATTTCAGACTATGTATGTGAGTGTGGCCTCATATCTGACAGTTGTGTGAGACAGCTCACATATTGGACTAGTAAACATGTGCATTCTGTAATTTGCTTGTGCGCGTGTGTGTGTGCAGTGTTTGGCATGGTGATGACAGTGGGTCAGGCTATCGTGTACGTGATGACGGGCATGTATGGAGATCCTGCTGACATTGGGCCTGGTGTCTGTTTGCTCATAGTCATTCAGGTAGGGAGGTTTTCACTTCAGCCAGTACATTATTGCATATTTTGAATACTTTTTTGCTCAAAGGGCTTTTGTTTTTTCTTGGCATGTGATGCATTGGGGAACAGATCAGTATGGTCAAGCATGAAATGACTCATTAACTTTGCCCTGATATAACTGCAGAGGTTGACTGGGCATAAAACACCAGTTATTTACTTACTTTATTAACAGTAAGTCCATTAGCATGTGGTTTGTCTGTAATATCATGCATGAGAAGTAAAAATAAATGTTTTAATAATGATGATGGATAGATCTTATATAGCATAGGTCCTTTTGCAATACAAATACTCAGTGTGGTAGCACATACCATTCACACAGATATACTTGTAACACATAGTCTGTGCTCACAGGAATGCTCTACCTGGGTGTGTGAAAAGGCTTGTTTGAACAGGAAAGTCCAGGGCTGGGTTTTAAATTCAGACAAAGTGGGGTCAAAAGATTTGCACATGAGGATCAGAGGGTGTGTGATACACTGATTGTTGCTATGTGTCTGGGGAAGCTGAAAGGTAAGACAAGAGTGTACTGTCGAGATGACATGATCATGATGTAAAAGTTGCCATCTTGTACTTGCAGTGGATTTTGTAGGTAGCCAGTACAGTACATTTAAAAGTGGTGGTGTTGCAGCTGTTTGTTGCTGGCATCGTGGTGTTGCTGTTGGATGAGCTGCTGCAGAAGGGCTATGGGCTAGGCTCCGGCATCTCCCTCTTCATCGCCACCAACATCTGTGAAACGATCGTGTGGAAGGCTTTCTCTCCTGCTACCCTCAACACTGGCAAAGGTGGGAACTTGGCCCCTTGTGCATTCTCTTACTAGAGTAAGGTGGTGCTCTTGGATGTGTTCCCTCACTGTAGTGCAGCTGTGCACTGGGTGACATGTTAAACTGTACTGATCGCTTCTACCAGACTTGATGAAAATGTGGACATTTCAGATGTGGGAACTTTGGATCTAGTCACTGATAAGGCCATGCACATCGACACCCCCAGCCTTGCACAATTGCAAATTATCACACACTGACTAGACTGGCTGCGCATCTTGGGAATTTGACTGTACTTATAGTAATAATAGGGAACTTGTAGAGCGCTTTTGGAAACTCAAAGCGCTTTACAGCTTAAACATGCCATGCGCAAATACCCATAATTATACAAATCAATGTTACACAAGCATGTAACTTGTAAGAAGCAAAGTGTACAAGAAAAGGGAAAACAAAGGTGCTTCCTTCCGAGGGTAGTGTTGCCAAGAAGTAGCCTGAATAGTTCAATATGCCTGATTTCATTGTGTCCTCCCATGCTGGCAGACGCTCACAACGCACTGCTTGTGTGTGCATAGCTTGGTTAAAGGTTAGCTCAGTGGTGATGTGTTCTTTACAGGCACAGAGTTTGAAGGTGCAGTGATTGCCCTCTTCCACTTGCTGGCCACCCGACAGGACAAGGTGCGGGGTTTGCGTGAGGCCTTCTACCGTCAGAACCTCCCCAACCTCATGAACCTACTGGCCACCATTCTGGTCTTCGCCATCGTCATATACTTCCAGGTCATTGGGGTTTCTTTGTTTTGTACATTGTGTGTGTAACGGTGGTCAGTGGTGGGCATTCTAGGGCATCTACATCTAACATTGACTGGAAAGAACAAAAGTAGTTTTGCTAAGGCTTTTGTTCCATGGTAAACTTGTATGCTAGTCATGGTGCAGGTTTGATTGTGTCAGTCCAAGCCACCCACCCCTTACCACCAACAAAAAGAAAAAGTTTAGTAGTTACTCTGTACTGGTCAGCCAGTTGGTTCTGGTCTTAAAGTGTACACTGCTTCATCAAGGTTGTGGGTGTTAGGGCACTACTTTTTTCACTGTCATATGTTTCTCTGATGGTATAGGCCAATGGAGAATTTTATGAAATTATCTTTTGTAAAGAAAATTAGAAAAGTCTGTGTATACAGGAATTTGATACCATGGTGAGATTTGCTGTCCACAGTGGTATAGGAGATGAGAGGTACGTGAATGTGTGTTATGGACGTGGAGTTGACAGTTGGGATGGTGTGAAATCTTTGGCATGTAGAAAATACGCTGATTGTATTTTTTCTCTTCCTTCTGATTTTGTGAACATTTAAAAGAAATGTATTTATGTGTGGCCCAGGGATTCCGTGTGGACCTGCCCATCAAGTCTGCTCGTTACCGAGGCCAGCAGACGTCGTACCCCATCAAGCTGTTCTACACCTCCAACATTCCCATCATTCTGCAGAGTGCCCTGGTGTCCAACCTCTACATCATCTCACAGGTAAAGCGGCAGGGGAACCAAGCATGGCTGTGTGTAGTGTGTGGTCTCTGTCAGTTGCACCCTGCTCCTCTGGCTTCAGGCTTCAACGATAACACCATTTTGCACTTTTTCAACACTGCCAACACTCTTCTTTGAAGACGTTGGAGAAAACCTATAAACAAGAAGAAAGACATGAAGCAAATACAACAAAAATATGAGAGAGAAAAAATGTGGCTATGGCTTGACATTGACATGTTTATTTTTCAGATGCTGGCCACAAAGTTCAGTGGAAACTTCTTTGTGAATCTTATTGGCGTCTGGGCTGTAAGTAGACCTTTTTATGCTAATTTTATTTGACCGTTCTATTGGAATGGAAATGAATCTTCTTTTTTTGAACAGAGGTGTGCAGTTTTTAATATTCCATATGTCCATAAGTATTTCAGGATGCTGGGTATTCCTTTTCCCACCCGTTGATAGAGATACGCATTCTCTTTATGGTGGCACCCGGAATGATGGACAGCTGTTGTGAGAGCCCTGTTTTCGTAAACTCCACTTTTTTTGTTTGTACATGTTGGTAAACTTGGCCATGGATCATCATCCCTTTTTAAGACATCTCTTGCATTCCTTATGAGGCTTCACTGTAAAATTGATAAAGAGCAGGGACAAACAAGCCACTTGAACACTCTTCTACAGTGGCAGAAATGTAAACCAACATACAGAAGTAATGGTTTTGTTCAGCATGGGTGTTGGTTCTCCCACCTTTTCTGCAAGATGTGCATGTCAGGAGGCACAGTGATAGTTGTGCATGATACCATGCATCATCTGTTTAGATCCTTTTGGGGGGGGGGGGGGGGGGGGATTAAAATACACTTGCCAGTGTTGATGTATTGAGAATGCAGAGCCAGTGAAACAGGTGTTTTACTCCTCTGGGTGCTGTGTGTGTGCAGGATGTTGGTGGTGGGGGTCCTGCTCGGTCCTACCCCATTGGTGGACTGTGTTACTACCTGTCACCCCCAGAAACTTTAGGGCACATTGCGGAGGACCCCATTCACGCTGTGCTCTACATTGTCTTCATGCTGGGCTCCTGCGCATTCTTCTCTAAGACCTGGATTGATGTCTCCGGATCCAGCGCCAAGGATGTAAGTTCTGTGCTGGGGGAAGTATGTGCAGAGAGGTGGTGGCACTGGACTAGGGTTCCAGAAGGTACTTGGCTTAACAGCCTATATAGTATTATGTGCCTTGCGTCTGGTAGTATTACTCTGCCTCCGTGTTATTTTGGGCACAGTTTGTGATGGCATTCCTTTCGGGACATTGGACTCCTGAAACAGGTGTTCTGGCACACTATTTTCATCTGTTGGCTTTTTGTCACATAAATGAATTGAATAGACAGATCAGTGGATGGAAAATTTGCAGTGCCACAAACCATTGGCTCAGCATTGTCTGACACTTTGCAGAGCCAGCACAATTATTCCTTCCAGAACAGAGGCTTGTGGTCAAAGCATCTTGTTCAAAGACCATTGGATATAATTTTCTTTGATTGTAAGTACAGGAGTGGACTGCACAGCTTTGCTTGTGATCATAGAGTTACACCCATAGCTACTATTTTTTTAAACTGGAAATCACATGCAAATTTTCTTTTTGTAGGATTTGATGTGGAAGTCTTTTGTTATTAGTGAAAGAGCTCCTAGGAAAGTTGTGAATAGTCTGGAAGTACTGGTGTCTGTGTGACAGGCTGCTAAGCAGGGTGATGTGTCTTTTCTGTGTGACAGGCTGCTAAGCATGGTGATGTGTCCTTTCTGTGTGACAGGCTGCTAAGCAGGGTGATGTGTCATTTCTGTGTGTCTTCTCTGTGTGATATGCTGCTAAGCAGGGTGATGAGTCTTCTCTGTGTGACAGGCGGCTAAGCAGGGTGATGAGTCTTCTCTGTGTGACAGGCTGCTAAGCATGGTGATGTGTCTTTTCTGTGTGACAGGCTGCTAAGCAGGGTGATGAGTCTTCTCTGTGTGACAGGCTGCTAAGCAGGGTGATGTGTCTTCTCTGTGTGACAGGCTGCTAAGCAGGGTGATGGTCTTCTCTGTGGACAGGCTGCTAAGCAGGGTGATGTGTCTTCTCTGTGTGACAGGCTGCTAAGCAGGGTGATGGTCTTCTCTGTGTGACAGGCTGCTAAGCAGGGTGATGTGTCTTCTCTGTGTGACAGGCTGCTAAGCAGGGTGATGTGTCTTCTCTGTGTGACAGGCTGCTAAGCAGGGTGATGTGTCTTCTCTGTGTGACAGGCTGCTAAGCAGGGTGATGTCTTCTCTGTGTGACAGGCTGCTAAGCAGGGTGATGTGTCTTCTCTGTGTGACAGGCTGCTAAGCACGGTGATGTGTCTTCTGTGTGTGACAGGTCGCCAAGCAGCTGAAGGAACAGCAGATGGTGATGCGGGGTCATCGTGAGAAGTCCATGATCAAGGAACTGAACCGGTACATCCCCACTGCCGCTGCCTTCGGAGGACTGTGCATCGGGGCACTCTCTGTCCTCGCTGATTTCCTTGGTATGTTCACACATGGATTGCTTTGCCTGCTGGAAGATTTCTATAGGGATTTTGTTTCTAAGGCTTCTTTGGTAGTGTATGCCTTGTAAAGTTTTTAAAGACGCATGCTAAATAGCTCTAAAACCTGTGGCAGAGTACAGGTAAATTTCCTATTGTGTGTGCTGGGATCCATTGGTGTTAACTTGCTGTGGAAAAATAAACGCGTGAAGTGTGGTAAATTGCTGTGTTACTTCATGTCAGATATTGGTCAGTAATGCAGTGACCCTCTTTTGCTGTGTATGCTTACAGGTGCAATCGGCAGTGGAACTGGAATCCTGCTTGCGGTTACGATCATCTACCAGTACTTCGAATACTTTGTCAAGGAACAGAGCGAGATGGGCGGCATGAGCACACTTCTATTCTAGACCACATACATCTGTATTGAATATGCGTATTACACAACTCTCCAAGTCATTTTTTGTTGGATGGGATGCCAGCCTCTGGGGCAGGCCATCATTGGAAAGCGCCATCTGGAGAAGCTGGCGGCTGCTGCCGTAGCTGTGCGATGCACTGCCAACCACGGAGTGGATGCTGCAGTTTGAATACTCCGGGACAGATCACCAGTGACAGACCACCGGGTTGGGGTGGGAATATAATTCGTGTGATTTGGACATTAAATAATTTGTATGAAACAAGAACAGGCTAAAGGAAAATGGTTATGATGAAATGCAAACATGCCAAAGCTTTCATTTAGTACTAGACATAGACATTTGTGGTCTGCGAGTTGGTGGTTTGGGAGATTTGAAGAGATTTGCAAAGTAGGTTGACAGTTCAATGAATAAGTTGGGCAGGGAAATGACCAGTGATCTGCTGTGAAAATGAAGTGTCACACATTGTGTAATACAGGGTGAATTTGTCTGATGTTCAGCTGTTTCTCAGTATTTCAAAAAATGCATTTTTTAGGCTTTTTGTGGAAATGTGTTCTTCATTCTATGAATTGTGCAGTGAGCCAGAAATGTCATTTTGCACCAGGTACATACAATGTTTTTAAAGCACATCTTGCATTGTAGACTGCAAGTTGTCACTGTAGGGGCAAGAGAGAGTGGTCAAAACTTTTGTAGTTTACTGAGCCAAGTTGCAGCGTGGTGTGATGGTGATCTGAAAAATGCCCAGCATTCTGTTTTGTGCAGCTAGAGTGTAGCTTTTTTTTAAAACATGGCTCATGAATGTAACAGCGAAGTCGCTTGCCTATCACTTTTTGTTGTCAGCAGTCCTAGAGTTAACAACATTTGGTTGGAGGTGTACTGTTGACTGCAATTTCAGGGGTAAACTGTTAATAACTGAAAAACAAAGTGCGCATGAAGTAAAAGTAAACATTTTGCAGTTAAAATATTATCTTTTACTGTTGTAGGATTTGTAAATATGAAATCAGGGTCTTTTTATCTCTAGCTTTCTCTTGTTTTTATTTATTGACTGTTTTTCACAATCACGTGAAAACATTTTTTTTTGTTTTGAGTGTATACATGTATATCATTGGTTAGGCTGGTTGGTGGGGGCTTTTTTAAAACTGGACACTTAGAGTTGTCTGCTTAAGTCACAGTCACGCAACATTGGATGTTTGACAGATGGTATGTGTGTGTCTGGAATGCCGTCTCATTTTGTGAATGGGGATGCATGCGGAATAAACGAGATGACATTATTGGCTTGGACTTTGTGCTGTTTGTACATAAAGAACAGTGGAAATTAGTCAACTGAAATACTTGCACACGCACACACGCAACATTGGATGTTTGACAGATGGTATGTGTGGAATACTGTCTCATTTTGTGAATGGGGATGCATGCAGAATAAATGAGATGACATTATTGGCTTGGACTTTGTGCTGTTTGTACATAAGGACAGTGGAAATTAGTCAACTGAAATACTTGCACACGCACACAGTAGAAAGGATCCCCCCCCCCCCCCCCCCCCCCCTCCACTGTCGGGATACCAATATACAAGACTGGAAGAGTAAATATTTACACTTTATTTCACATTTGATCAAAATATTCATCCAGTCATCCACATTTTCACAAGATACAGTAATATCACTGACATGCTGGTTTCTGGACAAAGGCAAAAATGAGACACTTGTAACCCAATCAATCCCCCACCCCACCCCCCATAATTATGAAACAATTTATCCTTCACAAACTGGTGGCATTGCAACAGTTCTCACCTGCGTGAACATCTTTGGTGAATATGTTAAGTGCAGTAAACAAACCACCTCGCAGTCCACCTGAATCTGGGATCCTTTGACCCTTGAACAATGCAGTTCGCCCCCCCCCCCCCCACCCCCCCAAAAGAAAGAAAAACCACACACATCTTCCAAACTTCAACCTGAGTGAGATGCAACAGCACTGCTGCCCACTTTGAAGCCACAGGCCAAGATGGGATGCTAGAATCCTAGAGATGAAAGTAATGTTCATGGCAGGAGGCACGCTGCAGCATCACTTCAAGAACTTGTCCTCTTGCTCTTGTAAAATTTTGGCAGAAGCCTTGGCATCGAAGAAGAGCCGGTCCACCTCCTCCACTTCCTCTTTGGTGACGTTGTCCTTGCCATTGATGCGAGCCAGGATGCTGCCTGGGGTGAGGAGCTGCACCGCGTACCTGAGGAAAACCAGTGCCGCACTTAGTCCTGTTTCTCCTCAATTCACAGTGCAGCATACAGGGTTCCACACCGAGCTCTAAGCCCCCCTTCTTCCTCACAAGCTTTCCATGGGACCACCATGTAGTACTGTGCTGACTGGTGGCATGCATGGTGCTTCCAGTCTAATTCAGCATTCAGTTACAGTAACTGATTGATCAGTGAATGTGTACCATTGCCTCATTTGAAGGTTTTGTTTGGACTCAACCGGTCTTTTGCTCCATAGCTGTACTTTGGGAAAATGGACAAATGTTAAACTTCAGACTGGTTAAAATGTTATCAAAATCTAGTATGACTGACAGTCCAAATCCCTGTGCCAACAATCCATTAGGAGCAGTCTCAATCCTTATTTTGGTACTTGCTGAAGGGTTTCAAAATGTTTGCCAATACTTCAACATTTGAAATGTACGCAGCTCCAGGCAGCAAGAAAGAAAAAGGGTGATCTTTTTGAAGATGGCAGTCAAAAGGAGACACTTTCCTTGTTGTACAACTTGCTGAATAAAGAATCTGACTGAAAAAGGCAGGGAAGGGGGAACATAGTGCTATTAGGCCTCAGCGAAAGCTGGACGCAGGGTTTAACCTGTGCAATGCTCTTGGTACATGCTGTACACTTACGGCCAGATAGGCATAATGTTGGAAAGTGTGAACTGTCCTCATTTTGTTGACCTGGAAACGACCCTGACTAGCCATTTCACTGGGTTAGGGTTCAGTTTGCCAAACCCTTAGGCCATGACCTCAGAACTGAGATACCCACAGGATATACTGCTGTGGGAAACGCACCATAATTATGAAATTCTGTATCCGCAGAATAAAAACAACTTGCTTTCAATTTCATTGTTCAAAAATGTGACAGAATCAACAACATTCACAGTAACCAGTTGGTTATGGTCACCACAAATGCAGGCGAAAGCAGTCAATAAAAGCTTTATGTGACATAATTCTGGAACTTGACATCTGATTGCTTTGCAACATGGGACACATTTTTGAGAATTTGTTTTGGATATCTGGAGTGCACTCTACTGTTAGCAGAAAGTATGATTTTTGTAATTAAAGTACAATTTTCTTAATTACTTTTTTCTGGGTGACCCACATTAAGAACTAATGCATGCATGCACACAAATGCACAGGCATACACACACACAGAAAGACCTGAGGGTAGTTCAGACACCAATGGCGCCCAGCTGCTGTAATGCACACATGCGCACACGCCTGAGAGTAATTCAGACACCAATGCACACGCACACACACAGACCTGAGGGTAGTTCAGACACCAATGCACACGCACACACAGACCTGAGGGTAGTTCAGACACCAATGCACACGCACACAGACCTGAGGGTAGTTCAGACACCAATGCACACACACACACACACACACACACACACACCTGAGGGTAGTTAGACACCAATGCACACGCACACACACACACCTGAGGGTAGTTCAGACACCAATGCACAGCACACACGCCTGAGAGTAATTCAGACACCAATGCACACGCACACACACAGACCTGAGGGTAGTTCAGACACCAATGCACACACACACACACACCTGAGGGTAGTTCAGACACCAATGCACACACACACAGCCTGAGAGTAATTCAGACACCAATGCACACCACACACACACCTGAGGGTAGTTCAGACACCAATGCACACACACACACACACCTGAGGGTAGTTCAGACACCAATGCACACACACACACACACCTGAGGTAGTTCAGACACCAATGCACATGCACACACACACACACAGACCTGAGGGTAGTTCAGACACCAATGCACACGCACACACACACACAGACCTGAGGGTAGTTCAGACACCAATGCACACACACACACACCTGAGGGTAGTTCAGACACCAATGCACACGCACACAAGACCTGAGGGTAGTTCAGACACCAATGCACACACACACACACACACACACACACCTGAGGGTAGTTCAGACACCAATGCACACGCACACACACACACCTGAGGGTAGTTCAGACACCAATGCAACATCACACACACGCCTGAGAGTAATTCAGACACCAATGCACACGCACACACACAGACCTGAGGGTAGTTCAGACACCAATGCCACACACACACACACCTGAGGGTAGTTCAGACACCAATGCAACACACGCACACACAGCCTGAGGTAAGTTCAGACACCAATGCACACGCACACACACACCTGAGGGTAGTTCAGACACCAATGCACACACACACACACACCTGAGGGTAGTTCAGACACCAATGGCACACACACACAAACACTGAGTGTTGCAGAACCAACACAGCACAACACACACCAGATGGAGGGAGCAGACACAAGACACTATGCACAACCACACAGACAGTGCTTCTGACCACCCAACCATGCACACAACACACACCTGAGGGTAGTTCAGCACCAATGCACAAAACACCCAACCACAACAAACACCCCAAACACACACACACACACCACCAAAGTTCAAGACCCAATGCACCACGGGCCCCCCCACACAGTCACAGATGTAGTGTGTCAGTCAGCGGCCAATGCACAGCAACCACACACACGACTTTGCGCGAGATAGTTCTAGACACCAATGGCACACACACACACAGCCTGTTTAGTATTCTCAGACACCATGGGACATGCCAAAATTATTACCTATGAAAGGCGATATCAACCCGACAATGCAACACAAAAAGAGCTGATGCACCGTAGGTGTTCAGAAACCAATGTCAACGACCAACCAGAAAGCTAGTTACCACAGCAAATGCATAAGACAACAAGCTCCTGAGTACCAGACACCATCCATGACCACAAGCTGGGGAGAGTAGATTCAGACACAATGCACAGCACACACACAGGGCCCCCTGCGGGTGACAGGACACCCCACATGAACCACACACCACCCGACCCACTGGGGTGCAGACACCCCAAAGAACACCACCACACCCTGAGAGTAGGGGGTCCACGATCACACAGTGCAACAGGCACCCAACGACACACCTGAGGGAAAGCAGACACCAATTGCACACACCTCAGACCATCAGGGAGTTCAGACACCATGCACACAATACACAACTGGGTATACAGCATACATGCACATGCACACACACCACACACAGACCTGAGGGTAGTTCAGACACCAATGCACACGCACACACACACAAGACCTGAGGGTAGTTCAGAACCAATGCACACACACACACACTGAGGGTAGTTCAGACACCAATGCACACACACACACACACCACACAACCTGAGGGTAGTTCAGACACCAATGCACACACACACACACACACAGACCTGAGGGTAGTTCAGACACCAATGCACACACACACACACAGACCTGAGGGTAGTTCAGACACCAATGCACACACACACACACACACACACACACAGACCTGAGGGTAGTTCAGATACCAATGCACACGCACACACACACAGACCTGAGGGTAGTTCAGACACCAATGCACACACACACACACACACACACACACAGACCTGAGGGTAGTTCCGACACCAATGCACACACACGCACACAGACCTGAGGGTAGTCCAACACCAATGCACACACACACACACAGACCTGAGGGTAGTTCAGACACCAATGCACACGCACACACACACACCTGAGGGTAGTTCAGACACCAATGCACACACACACACACAGACCTGAGGGTAGTTCGGACACCAATGGCTCCCAGCTGCTGTAATGACTCCTCCTCCACTTGGATGCTTTCTGTCTCTGCGCGGATTTGTAGAATCTGCATACACAGTCACAAGTAAACATCACTGCAGATGAGAGAGAGAAGAAGACAGAGAGAAAGGAGAGAGGACAAACACTGGTATGAGCAATTTGAAGTCCAGTCAAGCAGATCTGCTTCTGATACTCTCAGCCTCCAGATTACCTGTACCAGACTTTCCACTGTTGGTTCCTGGAGAGTGCCTTTTCCACCTTCTGTCTCTCTGCACGGAACGACCTTCCAATTCCTCTCCAAAATAAACCCTCTCCAAACTTGTTAAGTCTTACCTCAAGATATTCTTCTCTCTCCAAAACAACAGACCCGACATGTTTTCTTCTCCGGGCCATCTTCCTCCACAGCAAGTAAATTGTGCAGAGTGTATATTTGTGTGTGCCAGTGCATGCGTGCGTGTGTATGCGCTTAGCATAGTCTCTAGGACAAGATTTTGCGCTGTAGAAATACTTTGCTTTCTTACATCTTTAATCCATGAATGGCATGCATCCAGCTACTAAGTTGTTTACATGAATTATTTCTGCAGATGAAATAAAAAACATTTATCAACATTGGCAGTTCATTGCTCTGAACAATTTATTACCCTATGTTCCCTAAAACTTAGGCTGATATCATACCTCTGACTTAAAAGTTCAAACAAGAAAGTATGTCTGATGCACCAGTAGGCTGTTATGGGAAACTAGATGTCTAACTGACCAACCAGAAAGCTAGTATACCTACAGCAAATTTGCATAAATGAATACAAGTGCTCTCTGATGTACCAAGGGGGACACCATTCCATGACCCAATGCTGGGAGAGAAGTACCGAGGGTGGCAGGACATCCCCAGCTGATGAAATCTCACCAGTCACCATTCCATGGCCCACTGCTGGGTGACAGGACATCCCCAGCTGATGAAATCTCACCTGTGTCATTTCCTCTTGCGAGTAGGGGAGGGTGCGCACGATCATCACACGGTCCAGCAAGTCCATGGGCATCCCGTGAGACGACACAATGTCCTCTGTACCTCTGGGGAAAGAGACAGCCATTGTTATCTTCAGAGTCATCATCACTCTCATTACCATCATCACGCCAGATCACCATCATCACAAATTATCCATAGGCTGGGTATCACCACTGTCATTACCATGATCATGCCAGATCACCATCACAAATAATTATTCATAGGCTGGGTATCACCATTGTCATTACCATGATCACACCAGATCATAGGATGGGTAGCACATCTGTGTTGCAGCTGGCTTTTCCTAGAAGTATGACCTGAATTTCCACATGGGGAAATGGGGTCGTAGGGACCATGGCCTGATGAAGAGTGTAAATGATCATCATCATTATCTCCCGCTTTGCCAAGGGAAAGCAGGCAGCCACAGCTCAGCTTCACCCAATCCTTGACTCACCAAACACTGTTTGAATCAAAGTGCACACAGTGTGCAGAGTACATGATAATTATGATACTATTAGGCATAGCATTTGTTAAGATTTCTTTGGCTCCTTCTCTGTTGACAAGAGTGCAAAGCAACTGCTCCCTAAATGCAGCACCTGAACATCGCAGTGGGTACTGAACTTTTCATATCGCTGTTCATGCACTGACCTATCATTGAAAAGTTAGTCCACTCAAATAAACCATGTTTGCTGGTAAAGTGTTTGTCCTCCTTTTATTGCTATTGACAGGGCTACATTCCAAGTTTGCATTTTATTATGCCTACTTGCCCTATGACAGTTCAACAGTGTCCTGAAGTCACAGCCTTGAGAGTTTAACTGTGTCCTGAAGTCAAAGCCTTGAGAGTTCAACAGTGTCCTGAAGTCAAAGCCTTGAGAGTTCAACAGTGTCCTAAGTCACAGCCTTGAGAGTTCAACAGTGTCCTGAAGTCACAGCCTTGAGAGTTCAACAGTGTCCTAAAGTCACAGCCTTGAGAGTTCAACAGTGTCCTGGAGTCACAGCCTTGAGAGTTCAACAGTGTCCTGAAGTCACAGCCTTGAGAGTTTAACAGTGTCCTAAGTCACAGCCTTGAGAGTTCAACAGTGTCACACACAGAAGACTGCCTATGTCAGACAGGACCACAGTGGGGAATGGAAAAAGCAAAGCACACGTGGAGGATATACTGGCACATACTGAAGACTGCCTATGCCGGACAGGACTACAGTACGCACAGCATGTTCTGCAGTTCTGCCCCCTCTTCAGAGAAGCAAGAAGGCAGCAGAGCAACCCTGCAAGAACAGCTGTGGGACAAGATGGAGGACCTGAAGACTACAACCTTCAGCCAAACCACCTGACTGACCATCTGAGGCAGAACTATGAATGCTAAAGAAGAAGAAGGTACCTGATGGTGCATTTTCCACGGTTGGTGGCAAAGATAACTATGGGAGCAATGGTTGACTCAAGGGCGCGGTGCAGATAGGTGAAGCACTCAATGTCCAGCATGTGGACCTCGTCGATGAAGAGCACACCTGGAACCAGCTCAGCAATGCCCTGGTCAATGTACTTGTTCACCACCTTGTTGATCTCCTTCCGCAGTTTGTCTGGAACACAGCGACAGGTGTTAACCAAACATCTGAGAGCAAATATTAACTTGGGGGTGGGGGGTGGGGCAGCAGGGGAATCTTCCTAAACTGTATGCAGTACGACAGGGAGAGGGTTTCGCGCATTGTGCTGGTTTTTAAACAAACATACTTCTTCATCATGACAACAGGTAAACAGACACAGACTGATTCACACAACCCCCACCCCTCCTTCCCCCACCAACAAACGAACAAAGGAATATTATCAACCAGACTAAGACCCCTTGACGTGAGATGCACTGACCTGTGATTTCTGTTTTCTTGGGCTTCATGAGTTGGCCCATCATCGACATGATGTCCTGGCCCCCCTGCAACAGCACACAGACACAGCACACTGTTTGACAATGCTTTTCACTTCAGGCACAGAACATCACACGTGTACAGCACACTGTTTGACAATGCTTTTCACTTCAGACACAGCACACTGTTTGACAATGCTCATCACTTCAGGCACAGTACATCACACGTGTACAGCACACTGTTTGACAATGCTTTTCACTTCAGGCACAGCACATCACATGTGTACAGCACACTGTTTGACAATGCTTTTCACTTCAGGCACAGCACATCACACGTGTACAGCACACTGTTTGACAATGCTTTTCACTTCAGACACAGCACACTGTTTGACAATGCTCATCACTTCAGGCACAGCACATCACACGTGTACAGCACACTGTTTGACAATGCTTTTCACTTCAGACACAGCACACTGTTTGACAATGCTCATCACTTCAGGCACAGCACATCACACGTGTACAGCACACTGTTTGACAATGCTCATCACTTCAGACAATCACATTTCACATCACACGTATACAGCACACTGCTTAATAATGCTCATCACTTCAGGCAATCACATTTCATGTACACGTGATCATCACTTCAACCAATCACAATTCACACCAAAAACCTACTGAAGGCAACTGCTTCACACTATGAATATTTACATCACTTCAGGCAATCACAATTCACATCAAAAAACATACTTATCACTAAAGGCAACTGTTTTACACTATGAATATTTACATTTTCAAACTCTGTGTGAGACAGGTTGTTTTTTACGCTGTAAAAATTCTGTCATACCACAATTTTTGTCCACGTGCAGTCTACTAAGTACTTCATTTTCTCTCTCTTTCCCTCTCTCTCTCTTTTAAAAAAGAAAGAAAAAGTTCCAGGCCTCAGATTTCAAACCTGTGTCCAGTGATTAGTACATTACACAAAGTGACAATGACCATGTTATCATGTAAAATATTAACCCTCTTCTTCTCTGTGTGCATGCACACACACCCACACATCCAGACATGCACACATACATCCAGACACACCCATCTATGCATGCACACACACACAAATACATGCATGCACACACTGGCACATCCAGACACCCACACACTCTCCAGTTACCTGTGGGCGGGCATTAGCGATGTCCAGGTCATGCAGAGTGACGTCCTGAATGACCTCTTTCTTCTTGTGGACATCACCTTTTGGAAGAGGGACATACTCCTCTGCTTCCAAATCAAATTCTGTCGCATAGCTGTCTGATCTGCCTTGTCGCTGAAACATGACATTGTCACGTCAGTCCACAACAAATGTCAACAACAGGAACACCACAGGCTTTCATGTTAAAGGGCAATCATTTATTATTCATGTTTGTTTCTCAGGAAAAGAGATTTTTAATTAAAAGAGGGAGAGAGGGGTTGGGGGGAGGGGGGGCAGAGAGAGAATAAAAGAAAACATATTTATTTCCAAGGGTAGTGGAATAAGTAACAGTCAATGCATTTTTTAAATCCAGCCCTTGGTACAAACAGTAAAAAACCAAATACGAGAGAGAGAGAGAGAGAGAGAGAGAGAGAGAGAGAGAGAGAGAGAGAGAGAGAGAGAGAGAGAGAGAGAGAGAGAAATTTAAAAACAACATTATTTACAAGGGTGCTGGAATAAGTAACAGTCAATACATTTTTTACATCCAGCCATTGGGACGATCAAAAACAAAATATGAGGGGGCCCCCAGGGGGCGGCGGCGGGGCGCAAAGCTAAGCCTAAGGAAGGATAGTCAAATTATTTTCATGGTATCTTTTTCTTCTTCCTTTTTCTGGAAACAGCTTCACAAACCAGCTCATTCAACATGTCATAATTATTACAGGTCAAAATGCCAGCCCTTCACTTACTCCACTGCGTCAATCAAATCACAGATGAACCACCACTTACTGCATCAGCCAGTCAGTCAATCATTCAATTATTCCATTGACTAAGCCAACTGCTTTAACCACTTTGTAACAGCAAGTTATTATGTACATCAGCTAGGGAGCCACTGAGCCCACCAGGGAATCACTCAGCCAGATAAGTAATACGTTCAACCAGAAAGATAGCCAGGGTGAGGGAATCACTCAGCCAGATAAGTAATACGTTCAACCAGAAAGATAGCCAGGTGAGGGAATCACTCAGCCAGATAATATGTTCAACCAGAAAGATAGCCAGGGTGAGGGGAATCACTCAGCCAGATAAGTAATACGTTCAACCAGAAAGATAGCCAGGGTGAGGGAATCACTCAGCCAGATAAGTAATACGTTCAACCAGAAAGATAGCCAGGTGAGGGAATCACTCAGCCAGATAATATGTTCAACCAGAAAGATAGCCAGGGTGGGGGAATCACTCAGCCAGATAAGTAATACGTTCAACCAGAAAGATAGCCAGGGTGAGGGAATCACTCAGCCAGATAAGTAATACGTTCAACCAGAAAGATAGCCAGGGTGAGGGAATCACTCAGTCTGCTAGGGAGACAGCCACCTAGCAAGTCATTCAGTCACACATAGTGACAGTCAGCCTGTGAGAACAAGTTAGCCAAGAAGACAATTCACGCAGTCAGTCAGTGACAGCCAGTTACTGAGTTAGTCAAGGAGACTGCCACTGCCAGTCAGCTAGGAAGTCACTCAGTAAGTCAGTCCGTCTGCCAAAGATGTAGTCAGTCAGTGAAAGACAGTTACTTAGTCAAGGAGATAGCCAGTCAGCTAGGAAGTCACTCAGTAAGTCAGTCAGTCAGCCAAAGATGTAGTCAGTCAGCAGTCCCTTAGCCAGTGAGCCAGTCAGCCAAGGAGATAGTCATCCAGTCAGCAGAGAAGTCAGTCAGGGCATCAGTGTGCCTAAGACACAGTCAGCCAGCCAGGTGTCTCCCAGTCAGCTAAGGAGCCTCCCAGTCAGCTAAGGAGCCTCCCAGTCAGCTAAGGAGTCTCCCAGTCAGCTAAGGAGCCTCCCAGTCAGCTAAGGAGTCTCCCAGTCAGCTAAGGAGCCGCCCAGTCAGCTAAGGAGTCTCCCAGTCAGCTAAGGAGTCTCCCAGTCAGCTAAGGAGTCTCCCAGTCAGCTAAGGAGCCTCCCAGCCAGTCACTGAATCAAGGGTGACATCATATAATGGCACCATTACTCTTTCACTTTCAGTCACCGTAACAGCAGATAACCTTAATCGATACATAGCGATACATATGGATTCAGTACCTTGACGGCTCCACTGTTGGCCTCAATATAGATGACGTCGCCAACCTCCACCTTCTCCTTCTGCAGACTTTCATAGATGGAGGGGTCCAGCTTCAGCTGCTTGGTGCCCTTGGCCGTCTTGAGGCCGATGATCACGTGACTCACCGTCTTCCCATAGCCTGCACAGTATGCCAGGCACCAATAAGGTTAACAGGCAATCCACAGAACGCTTTTGGCTACTCATAGTGCTCCACAACTTCATCACACAAAAGTAGTAAAGTAAACTGGTGTTTTACACCATGTGTGAGATCAGAAAAAGTGAAGAACATAATTAAAGCTTCAGTGATAAGCATACCTAATCATAATTAGAAAGCATGATGCAACACACACACAAGCTCACAGGATTGTGCTCATCGCCACATGCACAAACACACACAATACCAAGAAAGGACACACACACACACACACACACACACACACACGCATGCACACTGCCCAAAAAGGACACAAAAACTAAGCTATTAGTACTACTGGTCAAAATGCTGTCTGAAGACTAGTTCTGAAGGCAGGGTGTAGTGGACAGTGGAAGGGAGAGAATTCCAGTTGAGAAACTGAAGGCAAAGGTGGGGAGTGGGACTCACCCAAACATAGTGTTACATCATTATGGACTGGCTAGGTGGGTAGTGTGCCTAGCCTAGATACTGTTATGTGTTAGCTAACCCAGACATTATGTTCAGGATTAGCTAGGGTGGCTAGTGTGCCTAGCCTAGATACTGTTAGCTAACCCAGACATTACTTTCAGGATTAGCTAGGGTGGCTAGTGTGACTAGCCTAGACATTATGTTTGGGATTAGCTAGGGTGGGGAATGTGACCAGCCCAGCGATTACATTCTAGTTTAGCTAGGGTGGGTTGTGCAACTAGCCTAGACATTACATTCCAGATTAGCTAGGGTGGGGTGTGCGACTAGCCCAGACATTACATTCCGGGTTAGCTAGGGTGGGGAGTGTGATTAGCCTCGACATTACGTCCAGGGTTAGCTAGGGTGGGGAGTGCCACTAGCCTAGATGTTCAGGGTTAGCTAGGGTGGGGAGTGCCACTAGCCTAGATGTTCAGGATTAGCTGGGGGGGGGGGGGGGGGGGGGAGGGCCACTAGCCTAGATGTTCAGGATTAGCTAGGGTGGGGAGGGCCACTAGCCTAGGGAGTTCAGGATTAGCTGGGGGGGGGAGGGCCACTAGCCTAGATGTTCAGGATTAGCTAGGGTGGGGAGGGCCACTAGCCTAGATGTTCAGGATTAGCTAGGGTGGGGAGGGCCACTAGCCTAGATGTTCAGGATTAGCTAGGGTGGGGAGGGCCACTAGCCTAGATGTTCAGGATTAGCTAGGGTGGGGAGTGCCACTAGCCTAGATATTCAGGATTAGCTAGGGTGGGGAGGGCCACTAGCCTAGATGTTCAGGATTAGCTAGGGTGGGGAGGGCCACTAGCCTAGATGTTCAGGATTAGCTGGGGGGGGGCCACTAGCCTAGATGTTCAGGATTAGCTAGGGTGGGGAGTGCCACTAGCCTAGATGTTCAGGATTAGGGGGGGGGGGAGTACCACTAGCCTAGATGGTCAGGATTAGCTAGGGTGAGGAGGGCCACTAGCCTAGATGTTCAGGATTAGCTAGGGTGGGGAGGACCACTAGCCTAGATGTTCAGGATTAGCTAGGGTGGGGAGGGCCACTAGCCTAGATGTTCAGGATTAGCTAAGGTGAGGAGTGTTACTAGCCTAGATGTTCAGGAGTAGCTAGGGTGGGGAGCAAGACTAACCACTCGATTAATGATCAACTAGGGTGGATTGTGGGACTACATTACACCATCAGACCAATACTTCTCTTCAAGAGCTTTGCCAGTTAACTAGAGAGGCCCCAGTGAGGCTACAGCAGCCACAAGAGCAGCACTAGACTACTAGCCAGTATTAGCATACTGACCTGAAAGTGTGTGTTTGTAAATGTAACAGAGAACATCCACTAAACTTGCTAATGGGCTTATTGCTGCTACACACACATACAGACATAGTGACACACACATATTTAAATTAGTTAAAATACATGTATGCAGACACAGGCATATCTCACACAACAAACACACACATGATATAGACAACACATAAACCACATACATACAAAGACATACACAACATAAAATGCAACATTCAAATACACACACACATGCACACATACACATACACAGGCACACCCACACATGCACACCCACACAACACACATATCTCTTACCACCCATGGGGTTCTCTGTCTCCACTGGTGTCAGCTCAGTGACCTCCCCTTCATAGACCTCTTTGGACTCCTTGATTCGCAGGCCAATGGCACGTCGGAAGTTCTCCATCAGCACTTCCGTTTTCTTAATTTCTGAGGAGTACACTTCACTTCCCACCATGGGGCAGAAGGGCACCTTGCTTCCCAGCTCCTGTGCAATGGCCAGTGCTATGGCCGTCTGTCAACACAAGGTGTTACCATTATGAAGTGCTGGCCAAGGCTGTGACTGTCTGTTACTGTTAGCAGGAAGGCTTATTGTCACTGTCAGACATCTGTCAGTGCCATGCTGTGATAGCCAACACAACGGTGTCTGTCAGCACCAAGGGTCTATTGTTATTATGTTAATATTATGCATGTGTCATGTTGTGATAGCCAGTGCTGCAGCGTCCGTCAAGACAAAGGGTCTACTGCCATGCATCTGTAAATATCATTATCAAGCTGTGATAGCCAACACAAAGGGTTTATTTACTGTAATGCATTTGCTACATTGTGATACTGATAGCCATTCTTACGCTAGTTTTACTTACAGGTAAGTGTAACAGGTTCTACTGTAACAGTACCTGTCCTGAAACAGGTTCCAGTGTAACAACTAACTTTACCTTTCCAGTGCCTGGAGGCCCGGCCAGCAACACCGCTCTGCCAGCCATCTTCTTGGACCTGATCAACTCCACCACCACACCTGCTGCCTGATAGTGACAGAAAAACAAACATATTAAACTACACATAATGACAACATGCACACACACATATTTTCAGAGGTGAAGACATAAATGTGCCCAGCTGTGGTTCCCAACCACCACACACAATTTTAAGACAGTCCCTTTAAACATCTTAAAATGTATCCGATTGCATCGTACTCAGTCACAGCTGCATGTGACATGCCAAAACAATTGATGTTAATATAATAATAATATGTCTATTATTTTATTAACAATATATATATATATATCCATAAATGAAAATACATGTCACTGTTCAATCACAAAACATACATGCTTTCATTTCATGCAGCTCAGCGGTTCCTTGGTATTAATTTATTATTATTATGACAATTGTGTTGCAATTAGTTGATCAATGGGTCATGGGATTCCTATTAATCCTACTCCTACAGTCCTAGTCAGATTTTGGCACCAGTGAAAATATTGGTCACAGAGTATAACCATTTATATATATATATAACACTTTTGTGTACAAATTCTATTCTTCTCTAGTAATAAACTTGCGACATAATTAATATGTTCAGGGCTCCTGAAAATCAGTCACAATCACACTCACAGTGCGTATTTACGCACTAGGACCTCAGATTACCTCTTACAGTATTAGACTTTCATTCTGTACATGAAATTGATGCTTTGAAATGTGTACTAAGGAGTGAAAATTACTCCTTAGGAATCTGTCCAACATGTGATAACAACCACCAAGTTTTCACTGAATAGTGAGTCAAACACTCCAACATAAACAATGCAACACATTTTTTGAGGCTGCAGTGAAACAAGTAGCAAGCACAGGCGCAGTGTCAAATTGACAAATGTGCTAATATATATCTATATCTATAAATCGATGACTAAAATGTCTTATTGATGCTCATTCAGTCACTGGCTGTTGTCTCTCACTTTAAGCAGTCATGAAGGAGCTGTAAGTGTAAATAAAAGTGAACGTTGTGTGTGCATTTATTGAAATGGCATTGAACTTGAAGGTGTGGTTAACTGGTATGCCAAACAAAAAGCAAAAGCACACTGAAGTAGTGAAGATTCAGCCGACATGTTTACTCAACAACTCAACCCAAGTATAGTAGGCCTACAGCCAAGACTGGCAGTTCACAGTATCTTGCACGTGTATGGCTTAGTAAGTTCGACTTGGCTATTCTACAAGGACAGCCAAACAATTATGTGCCACGTTTGCCGTGTCATGAGACAATGAGAGGAGGGACCTTCATGTAGGGGGCAGCAGCAGCAGGTTATCTGGAGGTCATTGCCTCTTTGCACGTTTTACATGGACACAAATATTTGTGTATGACTCTATGAGGTAATCAGGTATGTACTAATGTAGTTTTTTTTTTAAAGTGATCCCTTTCTAGTAGTGGTATTAGTAGCACTATATTTATATATGACAGGTTGCATCAATTGTCTGACTGGTTTCCGTAACCCTAGCATGTCCACTTTCTTCTTCTTCAGTTATAATAATTAATATGGCCACCATCAATATCTGATTATTAATATTATGCCACTATTTTTCTGCCATAGTAATAGACTAATACTAATACTAGTAATAGTTGAGAGGGTTAGTACACAGGTGGTATGGTAATGGTAGTGGTTAGGGAACTATTTTCTCTTGAGATGTCAGCGATTTGTGTGCGGATCAGAGGTCACAGGACAGAGGTTATGAGGACTGTTTACCACATGGCCTAAGTTTTTGTCTACTGCTGCATTCACACCACAGTGGATTCATAGGGACCATTTCCACTTTATTTTGCTATGTAAACATTAAACTTGTATGCTATGTAAACATTAAACTTGTATTTTTCTTTGCAGATTAGGATTGTATGCTTGTATGACTCTATGAGATTGTAATTTGGGTTGCTTTTGTTGATTTTATTGCTGTTTTAGCTTTGCAATGAAACCCTATCGATTTCATCCAAAACTGAAATGGTGGACTGTAGTGGTGCAACTGACTGAAGTAACCAGTTGCTGCCACGTGCATGTTTGTTGTCAGTTTTACAAGCATAACAACTACTTGACCATGATGCCGCAAAAGGCTAATTTGCAAAGTTTGTCACTGGATAAATCTTCTCAAGTTACTCTTCTGTGTGAAGGGGCAGGTGTTTAGGTCGTGATCTGTGCGACTTCAGCTATGTTATGCTTGAGGCACACACACAAGCATAGGTAGACAGTTGGGTTGTGCCAGTACCACCACCACTACCACTACCAGTACCACCTGTGTACTAACCCTCTCTAGTAATAGTTAATATTATTAGTTATTGGTCATTTGGTACTGGTAGACTGGGGTAAGCTTTTGGGAGTTAAAAATCCAAGAATAAGAATCTAGGAATCTAATATTACTCATGAACTGATGAAAGTAAACCATTCCTACTACATATGTACAACTGACTTGTAAGAGAATGTTAAACTGGTACAGTAGTACTAGTACAGTAGTAGTACTACTAATTTTGCGGTAAACTCAATTTCAGCTCAGTCTTGCACGCCTGTATATAGGGACGGTCACTCTTTATGAAGACACACGCCTGTATATAGGGACGGTCACTCTTTATGAGACACAGTTTCAAAGTAATCAACAAAAAATGTCAGGACAAGCTTTTATTCCAGAACTTTCCTAGTAATGTTCTGGTACCGCCTGTTGTCAACTTACCTCCCTTGCAAGCTCTTGGCCGACCAGGCCGGCAGCCGATTGTAAAGCGTAGCCATTTTCGTCCAGGCCCAAACCTTTCACATGGCTATGTGAAGCAATACGCTGAGCTTTGGTGGTACTTTTAACTTCTTCGATCTTCATCTTGTGCTGGAAGATCACTTTCACTTGCTGAACAGAAGAAGCACGCGCTCGCACGTTTTGACTTGCGCTCCTTTACCGTAAAGCGTTCTTGGCTTGAGTAGGAAAGATAAATATATTGGATTGGATTCCTTGTATGGCACTTAGTAATATTGCCACACATATCCGTGTCAGTTCCATGTCCTCAAATTGTGTTAGAACTGATGTATATATTCCGGCTGGGAATCCCAAACTGGAATCCGTAAAAGGAACAACCACTCTACCCTCTCGATTATAATATACAAATACTAAGCCTGTGTCTAGGCTACCAAAATTCGAGTAACACGAAAAGGGCCACTGGACATCGCAGGGCAAAGTGTTGATTACTCAGTCTCTTAAATATATGGAATCACTTTACATGCATATTCCAGAGAGAGAGAGAGAGAGAGAGAGAGAGAGTGGTGTGTGTTAGTGGGGGGGGGGGGGGGGGGGGGGGGGGTAGGAGGACAGAGTCAGCCTTATTTATTTTCGTTTTTATTTGGGGTGTGGAGCCGTGAGGGTAGTTGGAGAGGGAAGGGCTGTGTCAGCGTGGGTGCTGATGTCAGTCGATGTGCTTGTTTGTAAGACGTTGCTTTATTTTTGTTATGTGTATGTCACGTATATGCCGTCATTACTACTTTCCCATTTTGCTAAGTAAGTGGTGTTTTTGTGGTCGAATTGGATACTTGATGGTTCTGGTTTCAAGTGTCTGCCAGAACTGTATGTAAATGTTTTTGTCAGTAGCTAGTGTAGTCATAACGCGCAGTGACTCGAGTTTAACTCTGGTTAGAGAATAAAACGTCGCCGATAAGACTGCTTTATCTATATTACTCATTATTAATAATAGTTAACATCATAAATTGATTCATTTAGCGTCCACAAGTTAATACATCCCCGATGGTGTACTTCCAAAATTCAGCAAATACTGACTTAAATCAAAAGAACATAGATTATTTATAGATGACGCAGGCAGGAAGGGTGGAAGGAGGAGGGGGGAGGGGGGGGGGTACTCGTTCAGTATTGAATGAGTTGAAAGATTGCATATATATATATATATATATATATATATATATATATATATATAATATATATATATATATATATATATATATATATATATATATATATATATATTCATATTCCAGAGAGAGAGAGAGAAAGAGAGAGAGAGAGAACGTATAACAAAAGTCCAAGTATGATGTCCTGGTTTTCACTGAAAAACATTTATTCCAAACTTTCGCCCATGCGGGCTTTGTCAAGGCCTGCCCGGTCGGCTGGATTCCTACGACACGCCTTATATTATATATTACATTTTTTTTTTAATCAACCCGTCACATGAGCCACCCTGAGGTAACATTCGGGAGTACAGAGTCGAACACCAAGCTGTTCCCAATCCCGACCCAGTATTTTTTTTCTCCCCGCTGTTTGATGTCGTTTAGAAAGATAACTGTACTACTTTTTGTATTCAACTGAACGTTTCCGAATAAATTGCGCAGTCCACTTTGACCATATTTAACTAAACTTTACCTTAATTTTGATAAAACGTTGTAGTGTTTGCTTCCGAACATCATGTCGTAATTATAACTGAGCATGCGCACAGTGCTTGGTAACAGAAACAACAACCACGAATGGTGGCATCCTCGATGGAAATTATTGATGATGTGAGAGTTTTTGCCATCTTCGGCGCGTGTGGTCACGCAAGAGTAAGTCTGATCGACTGTCTGGGGATCTCTTGTCTTGTGTGCGATTTGAATTATTAATCAATTGCTCCACAGACCGGTAACAAAGTAGCAAATCGTTGAGCGTATTATTGATTGCGAGTCAAAACATCATTTCTCACTTCATTCCGGCATGCTTGTCGTTAAACATATTGATTGAAATATTTACTCCAGCATTGATTTAGTAGTTTGTTGCCTTGGCCTTGATTTAAGAAGCGCAAACATCGCTTTTAGTCTGTTTTGATCAGCTTTGCTGCTGGTCGATTGCAGAAGAAGAGATTGCTGGTATGTCAATGCCGCCAAGCAGAAGAAGAAGAAGAAACAAAAAACAACACACACGAACAAACAAACAATAAAAAGATCCAAAAAATCAGTCAAACAAAAATAACACTTATAGTCCGGAACATGTTTGTTTTTTAGTCTCACCTGTTCAAACCATACAAAGATAACCTACAACCGAGAGAGAGAGAGAGAGAGAAGAGAGAGAGAGAGAGAGAGAGAGAGAGAGAGAGAGAGAAGTCTGCAAGTATGCAATACCATTACAGTGCATGGATCATCATCATCATCATCACCATCGTTAACATAGTTACCTAAGAAAATGTTGATTACTTCTTTCACACGTTAATTAAAAATTAAAAAGAGAGCTATACTGAGTTTATGATCAGATGATGATTAATGTGTACAGTGATTTTGATGATAATGGTTGTGATATATGACAATAATAGCAATGATACTAATAGTCACATACAGTTAGATAATGTATACAACAACCATCCATTGTTATTATCGGGAAGTGGAGAATGGAGAAGTGCTGAGGGTTCAGTCTGTGAGAATACTTTGATTAAGCACGTAAGTTTGCATGGTTACAACATCATGTTGTCGTTTTTTAAAAGGTCGGAATTCTGAGGATGATGAAAAAATATACTGTATAAAAAAGTTAACCCTAAACTAAAGAACAAATTACTAAATGAAAACATAGCAACTTTTAATTCAAGTAATTCTATTTTTCAGCTTGAATCATCATAATGAGTGACTTGGATGAAGAAAAAAACGTGAAGGTTTCCATGGCAGATGAAGAGGAGGGGGTGTCCAAGCCAGAGGAACCACCCAAGACAGAGGAATTGTCCAAGTTTGATGAATTGTCCAAGTCTGATGAATTGTCCAAGTCAGATGAAGTGTCCAAGTTGGATTTCTCTAAGTCAGAGGAATTGTCCAAGACAGAGTTGTCTAAGTCGGAGGAATTGTCCAAGACAGAGTTGTCCAAGCTGGATGAGGATGAGGAGGTGGACTATTCTCCAGCCATTGCCCCCCTTCCCCCCAAAGTCCTGAAACAGGAGGAAAACCAGGTGGAGGTCTCATCATCACCTGCATTTCAGTGTCTGGATGAGGTGAGCATCTCTTCTTGCTGTTGGTTTCTTTCATTTCTTCTTCACATTCTTCTTTGTTCTCCTACCAGATATGATATCAAGTTATTAATTGTGTCAATGATTTGTTCCCTTTTGTGGACATCTTTCTTTGTTTGCTTTTTTCCTTATATGCTTTTCATGTTTATTTTTAATTGTGTTGCTTCCAGTATTAATTTGTAAATGATCATACTCACAATGACTGCGGGAGTAAAGTGTGTGTGTGTGTGTGTGTGTGTGTGTGTGTGTGTGTGTGTGTGAGAGAGAGAGGAATGTGTGTGTGTGTGTGTGTGTGTGTGTGTGTGTGTGTGTGTGTGAGAGAGAGAGAGAGAGAGAGAGAGAGAGAGAGAGAGAGAGAGAGAGAGAGAGAGAGAGATTGATTGATTGATTGATTGAGAGAGAGAGAGAGAGAGAGAGAGAGAGAGAGAGAGAGAGAGAGAGAGTAGACAATGCTTAGTACATCTTAATATATCGTTGTTTGATATCTGTAATTTCCTGTCAACAGTTATTCCAAGAGGGAAAGTTGACAGGAACCAAAGTGGCCATACTGAAGGCAAAGTACACAAATCTCCATGAAACACTTAAAAGGTAATCTGTCTTGTTACTGATGTTTGTTTCCTTTTTCAAACTCTCTATGCAATGAATGTGTGTAGAACCATAAATGTTTACATTGTTGTTTTCATTCTTGTCTTTTCTTATTAATTTAACTTTAATCTTTTTTATTTCAAGTTTTTGTTTATTTCCTTACCTTTATGTGATAATCAGTTTTGAAACTTTTTGTGCCCATATTTGTTTAGCTCTGTTCCATTTGCTGTAGCTTTTCTTTCAATTACTGCACAGCACACGTGAGAGTGAGACTCGACTTCTTCGGGAAGCTAAAGAGTTCAGTCAAGAGCTTGAGCGACAGCGTGTTGAGCTGGAAAAGGCTGACAACTTCCCTGAGGCATACAACACAGAGCCCGCCAAGCTGCGAGAACAGCTGCTGAAGTACACCAATGAGCTGGCAGAGACACAGGAACGGGAGTACCAGCTTGAGTACAAGAAGGAGAGGTGAGTGCGGCACCGTCACACGAGAAGTGTACAACTGTGCACACATTTCACAGTTACTGTAGACAGAGCTGGCAGAGACGCTGGACTGAGAGTACCAGATGGAGTACAAGAAGGAGAGGAGTGCACAGCACTGTCACACGACAAGTGCAGTGCTCGCACAGTTCACAGTAATTACAGACAATAAGCCCCTCTGTCAACATGTGCAGTGCTTACACAGTTCACAGTAATTACAGACAATAAGCCCCTCTGTCAACATGTGCAGTGCAGTTCACAGTAAGTACAGACAATAAGCCCCTCTGTCAACATGTGCAGCCATCCCTGTCACTGAGCTGCACTCTTTTTCAATCTCAAATCTTGCTAGATTTTCTTTCTTTCTTCTTTTTTTTTTTTTTTTTTTTTTAGATCAGTGTGACTTTTCTCTACGGTGAAAGAAATCATTACTCACTAAAAGGATCTAGAACACTCATTCAAACAAACATCTGAAAAGTACATTGTTATGAATATTACATGATGGTAATATCCATACTATGACAACATTATATTTCATAAATGAGAAATTGTAAAAAATACTCAATGAGCTACATCTAAAAATGAGGCAAGCACTGTATGGTATACATTGGCGGTGGTGGTGGTGGTGGTGATGGTGGTGGTGATGGTGGTGGCAAAGCATTAATGTTGCAGTGACCTGCAGTTGTGATCCATGATCTGAAGGCTAGCAGTGTGGCAAAGCATATCAGTTTTTACCCACCAGGCATCAGTCAATAAGGAGGGGGTTGGGCTAGGGTGGTGGGGGGGTGGGGGTGGGGGTGTGTGTGTGTGGGGGGGTGAAGCAGTATGATAGCCTCCCCTTTCAAGTTAACAGCAGGCAACAGCTTGCCATTACACCCCCTCCCCCCATGCCACACACACGCACACACACACACACACACACGCTCACACACACTCTCACATGCACACGCATGCTCACACACACTCTCACATGCATGGGCAGCCACACAGATATGCACATGGATGCATGCACACACGCACTGAAAGAGGGAGAGGAGACTGGAAAGAATCAGACTCAGAGAGAGAGAGTCAGAGAGAGAGAGAGAGAGAGAGAGAGAGAGAGAGTACATAAATTGGAAATGAACACTGTTGAATTTTGTGACTTCATGACCAGTTAATGTGGGGTAGTTCTGATCACCACACACCTGTATGAATGTGTGTGTGTGTGTGTGTGTGCTTGCGTGTGTGTGTGTGTGTGTGTGTGTGTGTGTGTGTGTGTGTGTGTGTGTGTGTGTGTGTGTGTGTGTGTGTGCTCGACATGCTGCACGCATGTGTGTGTGTGTGTGTGTGTGTGTGTGTGTGTGTGTGTGTGTGTGTGTGTGTGTGTGTGTGTGTATGCACATGCATCCTGTGTATCTACAGGCATTTTATATCCACAACATTGTGTGTGTGTGTGTGTGTGTGTGTGTGTGTGTGTGTGTGTGTGTGTGTGTGTGTGTGTGTTGTTAAGTATTTCACAAGCAAAATAGTTTATAAAATACTTAACAGTTACACATGTTTACATTATGTGTTGTTGGCATAAATTGCCTGTATATACACAATGTGTAGATACACCTTTAGTGGCAGTTTTTAGTATATTAAGTGAGAACTGTTGTCTCGTTGTATTAGACAGTTGTTTTTGAACTGTTGCAGTTTGAAAGAAGAAAAGGAGATTTTGGAGCGGGAGTATGAGCGCCTTCCAAAGCAAGGGGTGAGTGATCAGTAAATGGAGGAAGGAGAAGAACACTTCTTTGCTGATAATAATAATAATAATAATAATGGAAATTTGTAAAGCGCCTACCCTGCGGCTCAAAGCACTGAACAAGCATACACATATAATGTACATCGAGATGGAAAATGTTATCCAAAAACAAAACAAAACAAAAGCAATATCGACAAGGTTTCATGCATAACTATGCAAAATATGCACACACACACACACACACACACACACACACACACACACACACACACACACACACACACACACACACACACACACACACACACACACACACACACACACACACACACACACACACACACACACACACACACACACACACACACACACACTGTACAGACTGATAGGAGTGAAGGACAATGTGGCTTAACTGAAATGTTCTGATGTGCTGCTTGTTCACAATACAGTGCAACTATATTGCCAAGTGTCAGTACAATTGCACCAGGAATGTTTCGTGGTGCCAAGTACACTCATCATACAATCACGCCAATCATAAGCATCATTAAATTACAACAACAGCAAACACCAAACATCCAAGTAAAAAGTCATTCATAAATAAATACATGAGAAATCCAGCTGGCATCAAGTTGTGCATATCACCTAAACATTGCCTCTTTATGAGGTCTACCTCTTCCAAATGTACTGTCCAAATAAAAGCAGTGATAAAATTATATACGACAAATTATTTAATTAACTCAGTTGGCTTACTCCGCTGCCCACTATCACCCAATCTCAGTCCTGTCATGACCCTAAGTCCTGAATGATCATACGCACCAGGTATGACCTGTTTAATGCTGAATTGTCTCCGAAGAGGTAGTGGTGGGAACTGATGTCCCTAGAGGTGGGGGAAGTGGGAGACTATACATGACACTGCACCATCACCACCTGCACGATGCTGCATTAAGATGGGCAGTGGTGAGAACCATTTGAATGGTTCATTAACTGTGAGGAGGAAGTCGCCAGAAAGTGTCATTAAATCAGAGCTTTTCAAGGGAGAGTCGACGCAGATGCAAATCAATATCAGTCTGCTTGCCAGCCTAGCGCCTTACCACTTGGCCAGACTGGCTCACCCACTGGTGTGCCGATGTCAATTTTCTTTTGAATAGTGTATCCCTTCTTTAGCCATGCCATGTTAGTGTATTTGTAATGATCACATATGGCATGGAAAAAGAGCACTGCAGAGCAAAGCAACTGAATGTTTGTTTCCTTCGTGGTTAGTTTTTATGTGACTGGTTTCAAACTTAGTACACGTCACAATGTGGAGAGTACATGTCACAGTGTGGAGGGTACATGTCACAGTGTGGAGAGTACATGTCACAGTGTGGAGGGTACATGTCACAGTGTGGAGAGTACATGTCACAGCTGTGGAGGGGGTACATGTCACAATGTGGAGGGGGTACATGTCACAATGTGGAGGGGGTACATGTCACAGTGTGGAGGGGGTACATGTCACAGTGTGGAGGGGGTACATGTCACAATGTGGAGTGGGTACATGTCACAGTGTGGAGGGGGTACATGTCACAGTGTGGAGGGGGTACATGTCACAGTGCGGAGGGGGTACATGTCACAATGTGGACATAACTTGTAAATTTATGAAAGGGAGATAATTAGCATGTATCCTGTCTTGGCAAACAAAAAGAAATAGCAACAAAATACACCTTACCACCTTACACCTAAGCACTTCACACCAGAACACCTCACACCCATGCAACTTGCGCCTGAACATATTTTCTTGAATATCATACACATGAACACCTTACACCTCAACACCTGAACAGTTTACCCCTGACCACCTTACACATGACCACCTTGCACCAGTACACTTCAAAGCTGCACACTTCACACTTGAACACCTTGCACATGCACACCTCACACTGGAACACTTACATCCGGGGACCTTACACATGAACACCTCACACCGGAACACTTTACACCTGAATGCCAGACATTTGACTGCTTTACACCTGACCACCTGTTTGTCGCCCACAGCAAATAGAGAAGAAGATCAAGGAGCTGCAGGCGGCGACGGAGGAGATGCGGAAGGAGATCATCAACCGGCAGATGGAGGCCAAGAACCTGCGGGAGGACCTGGAGGCAGCCAGTCGTCAGCATGCCACCGACAAGAAGGAGTTTGAGGAGCTGGAGGACAAGCTGGACAGGCTGAAGGTGCTGGGCAGAGTTCCCTCCTCCTGTCAGTCTCTCCGTTTTCTCTGCTTTCCCTTCTTTCTTCGCTTGCTTCTTTGGTCACTGGCTGCTTCTGTCATTCTGTCATTTATTTGTCTGGCCAGTTCATTCAGTCAGTCAGGTGTCCATTTTATTGTTTGAAACCATCAGTCAGTGAGCTGTCCAGTCAGTCAGTCAGTCAGTCAGTTAAACAGTCATTCAGTCAGCCGGGGTTAGGGTTAGAGTTAGTCAACCTCCATCAACCAGTCAACAACAACAACAAAACAAATACCACAAACAATGCAAATTCTCTTCTGCTAATGCCTATGAAACAAGCATGTACATAAACAAGCAGCTATAACCAGTGTGTGACCAGAGTTTATGGCTGGTGGACAAAGGTTACGGACTGTAAACCCAGCACGGCCAAAGTCTGACTCCTGGATGTGACGAGATGAAGGACCATTTTTCACTTCTTCCAAGCCATCACTTGTACAGACTTGTCAGTATGCAGTGTCCATGTCACTTTCATGTGCATGGCACACTCTAAGATCGGTGCGCGTGTTAAAGGTCCCATGTCCACTCTTCTGCAAGAGTAGGCCTAAAGGCTGTGGCACAGGAACTCACAGATAATGCGTAACTGTAGCAGAATAATCAAAATTATGATTGTGACTGCGTACCATTCAGCAACAAAAAGGAAGAGGACGAACTAACTGCTCAACCCACCCATAAAGAGAGTGAGGGATATTCTATATCATATAGGTTTAACACAGCTAGCAGCAATTTGAAACATTCCATGTTATATAGGTTTAACACAGCTAGCAACAATTTGAAACATTCCATGTTATATAGGTTTAACACAGCTAGCAACGATTTTAAATATTCCATATTATATATAGGTTTAAGACAGCTAGCAACAATTTTAAACCTTCATTTTATATGGGTTTAACGTAGCTAACAACAATTTTAAACATTCCATATCATATAGGTTTAAGACAGACTGCAACAATTTTAAACCTTCCATATTATATAGGTTTAACACAGCTAGCAACAATTTTAAACCTTCCATATTATATAGGTTTAAGACAGCTAGCAGCAATTTTAAACATTCCATATTATATAGGTGTAAGACAGCTAGCAACAATTTTAAACATTCCCTATTATGTAGGTTTAAGACAGCTAGCAACAATTTTAAACATTTCCATATTATATAGGTTTAAGACAGCTAGCAACAATTTTAAACATTCCATATTATATAGGTTTAAGACAGCTAGCAACAATTTTAAACATTCCATGTCACTTTTAGAAATCTGTTTTGCTCTTTACCTTTTGCGTGCTGACCATTTTTGCCTGATTGACCCAGGACAGTGTCAGTGTCAAAGACTTTCCCCACAGTGATGAGAAATGTAAACTTGGGTAGTCTTCTTCCCCAGGCGGAGCTTGCAACACAGAACTCGCAGCCAGGACAGATTGCCAAAGAGGCTGACAAGATTGCCCGCAAGAAAAAGTAAGCTTTGGATTTAAACACACATACTTGGCATCATTGGAGAAGAAACGGAAATACAGAATAATGCTATGTTTTGATGTTTTTTGTTTTATTTTGTTCTCTCCCCTTTTTTAATCTTACAGTGAAGTGTTGTTATTGTTTGCAATGTGGTGTTGTCGTTCAGGTGTTGCATATGTTAACAGTGGGGTGCTGTGTTTAAGGTGTGGCATATGTTAACAGTGGGGTGTTGTCATTCAGATGTTGCATATGTTAACAGTGGGGTGTTGCCATTCAGATGTTGCATATGTTAACAGTGGGGTGTTGCCATTCAGATGTTGCATATGTTAACAGTAGGGTGTTGCCATTCAGGTGTTGCACACGTTAACAGTGAGGTGTTGTCATTCAGGTGTTGACGTGAGGCATTGCCATGAGGTGTCGACATGAGGCATTGCCATGAGGTGTTGCCATTCAGGTGTTGACGCGAAGCATTGCCATGAGACATTTTCATTCAAGTGTTGACATGGGGCATTACCATGAGGTGTTGCCATTCAGGTGTTGACGTGAAGCATTGCCATGAGACATTTTCATTCAAGTGTTGACATGGGGCATTACCATGAGGTGTTGCCATTCAGGTGTTGACGTGAAGCATTGCCATGAGACATTTTCATTCAAGTGTTGACATGGGGCATTGCCATGAGGTGTTGCCATTCAGGTGTTGACGTGAAGCATTGCCATGAGACATTTTCATTCAAGTGTTGACATGGGGCATTGCCATGAGGTGTTGCCATTCAGGTGTTGACGTGAAGCATTGCCATGAGACATTTTCATTCAAGTGTTGACATGAGGCATTGCCATGAGGTGTTGCCATTCAGGTGTTGACGCGAAGCATTGCCATGAGACATTTTCATTCAAGTGTTGACATGAGGCATTGCCATGAGGTGTTGCCATTCAGGTGTTGACGTGAAGCATTGCCATGAGACATTTTCATTCAAGTGTTGACATGGGGCATTACCATGAGGTGTTGCCATTCAGGTGTTGACGTGAAGCATTGCCATGAGACATTTTCATTCAAGTGTTGAAATGAGGCATTGCCATTCAGGTGTTGACACGAGGTGCTGCCACTGAGGTGTTGTGTGTGTTTGCAGTGAGGTGGACAACAACCTGGCATTGCAGAATGCGGAGTACAAAGAACTGGCGGAGGCAGCCACTCAGGTGGAGAATCGGCGGCGGGCGTTGGAGGAGGAGAAGATGGAGGCGGACGAAGAACTGGACCGACAGCGGTCCGTGCTGGACGAGAAGACGAGGGAACTGGACATGCTGACCAAGGACTATGAGCTGGCCAAGGAACGGGAAGCTGTGTTGATGGGGGATAGGTAGGCTTTTTCTGCCCTTTCTCTCAAGTGCTCGCGGTCAGTGTGCTCTCTGCTGTTGTGTGTGTGTGTGTGTGCGTGCGTGCGTGCGTGCGTGCGTGCGTGAGTGCGTGCGTGTATGCGTGTGTGTGCGTGTGTGTGTGTGTGTGTGTGTGTGTGTGTGTGTGTGTGTGTGTGTGTGTGTGTGTGTACACCTGCAGTTGTATGAGTGAAGTTCAGAAGGAATGTTTCCAGAAATAGTTCATTCTCCTGTACTGTAGGCTCAAAAATTAATGTGAAATAACTGGCCTCACTGTGATCATCACAGAGCTACAGAAGTGCTCCCCAATAAATCACATTAATGTGAGGTGCAGTTTGCTCAGGAAACCCAGCAGGTTCATGAACTAATCATCTTGTGAGCTCATTAGTTTTTGTACATAACGTTTTGTCCTTCAGTTACCTCTCCCTCCCCCCCCCCCCCCCCCCCCCCTTCTAACTAACGTTTATTTGAATTCTTTATTAACCCTTTAAGGGAGCAGACATCTGTGAAAGCCAGGAATCCAGTTTGCATATCAATGATGTATGTTGTTCAGGGCCACGCTGGACATGAACCTGCGACACATCCACCTGGAGAAGAAGAACCAGCACGACACTCACTCCAGGAAGAGTCGAGAGAAGGAGCGCGACACCCGAAACCTGAAGAAAGCGGAACTGCAGCTGAAGGTGGCGGAGGAGGGCCTGAATCACACCCGCACCGTCTACGACAAACTGAAGGCGCAGGTGGGCACCTGGCTGGCTGGGCGGGTGGGGGTCAGGTTGAGTGGGTGGTTTATGGATGAGGTTGAGTCAGGCAGTGGGTGGTTTATGGATGAGGTTGAGTCAGGCAGTGGGTGGTTTATGGATGAGGTTGAGTCAGGCAGTGGGTGGTTTATGGATGAGGTTGAGTCAGGCAGTGGGTGGTTTATGGATGAGGTTGAGTCAGGCAGTGGGTGGTTTATGGATGAGGTTGAGTCAGGCAGTGGGTGGTTTATGGATGAGGTTGAGTCAGGCAGTGGGTGCTTTATGGATGAGGCTGAGTCAGGCAGTGGGTGCTTTATGGATGAGGTTGAGTCAGGCAGTGGGTGCTTTATGGATGAGGTTGAGTCAGGCAGTGGGTGCTTTATGGATGAGGTTGAGTCAGGCAGTGGGTGCTTTATGGAAGAGGCTGAGTCGGGGAGTGGGTGGTTCAAGTTATGGATGAGGTTTTAGTTGGGCAGTGGGTGGTTTGTGGATGAGGTTGTCATGTAGAGGGTATTATGGATGAGGCTGCGTCAGGGGCTGGATGTATTATAGATGAGTTGTCAGCGAATGGCTGTGTTGTGGATGAGGTTGTCAGGGAGTGGGTATGTCGTGGATGAATGAGGTTGTCTTGAATGAGGATGGGTCGGTGATTGGATGTGTCAGGGGTGAGGATTGGATTGGGCTGGGTGGAAGGGGCTGGGTTGCATGAGGGTGTATTTACTGTGGCCGTGGCTGGGATGGTGTTATCTTGTGAAAGCTGTAGATGCTACATGGCAGCGTTACGGCGCCTGTGTGCATGGCTGAGGCTGTAGTGTGTAGATGCTACATGGCAGCGTTACGGCGCCTGTGTGCATGGCTGAGGCTGTAGTGTGCAGATGCTACATGGCAGCGTTACGGCGCCTGTGTGCATGGCTGAGGCTGTAGTGTGTAGATGCTACATGGCAGCGTTACGGCGCCTGTGTGCATGGCTGAGGCTGTAGTGTGCAGATGCTACATGGCAGCGTTACGGCGCCTGTGTGCATGGCTGAGGCTGTAGTGTGTAGATGCTACATGGCAGCGTTACGGCGCCTGTGTGCATGGCTGAGGCTGTAGTGTGTAGATGCTACATGGCAGCGTTACGGCGCCTGTGTGCATGGCTGAGGCTGTAGTGTGTAGATGCTACATGGCAGCGTTACGGCGCCTGTGTACATGGCTGAGGCTGTAGTGTGTAGATGCTACATGGCAGCGTTACGGCGCCTGTGTACATGGCTGAGGCTGTAGTGTGCAGTGGATGATGTGCTGTAGTGTGCAGTGGATGATGTGCAGTAGTGTGCAGTGGATGATGTGCAGGTCAACGCTTTGCCGCGAGATGACGAGTCCCAGCAGAAGAAGCGGGAAGAACTGCAGAAAGAAGTGGAACAGACCAAGAGAGCTTTGGCACAACAGGTGAAGAGATGCGGTGTGTGTGTGTATGTGTGTGTGTGTGTGTGTGTGTGTGTGTGTGTGTGTGTGTGTGTGTGTGTGTGTGTGTGTGCGTGTTCCGCGTGGGTACGTGCGTGCATGTGCGTGCGTGTATGCGTGCGTGCTGCGTGTGTGTTTGTAACAGTATGTGTGTGTGTGTGTGTGTGTGTGTGTGTGTGTGTGTGTGTGTGTGTGTGTGTGTGTGTGTGTGTGTGTGTGTGTGTGTGTGTGTGTGTGTGTGTGTGTGTGTGTGTGTGTGTGTGTGTGTGTGTGCTTGATATTGTCAGTGTTAGCTGAGAGAAAAGACACACAACTTTATGAATGAGAACATCAACATTCCACTAAAGTAAGAAAAAGAAAAAGAAAAAAGAAAAAAGGAAACAGTTGCAATTGTATGTGATATACATTTTGCCAGCTGCCTCTCCCTACACAGACAGACATTTCTGAACAATACCCGAGTCAGGGAGGGTTCCCAGCTGTCAGTCACCCCAGCACTTCAGCCAATCAGAGTTGTGCTTGCCGCCATGTTTTCTTCACATGTTAAAGCACAGCAACAGTGCGAACGACTGGCGGATTCTAAACGAAACCTTTAAGTAAAGGCTCACATTCAGTGATGACGAGGTTTATCACCTGCAGTGAAATGCGGCAGATTACACACAACTGAAGGCTGAATCAGAATCTAATCACCGTGCATTCCGCCAGTCCTAATGGCGGTACGATGAAAAGCTGGTGAGGAGAGGGGCGGGGCTTAGAGGTCAGCAAGAAGCGTCAGTCCGAGTGAAGACGTGTTGCCTGTGTGCTGGCAGAACTCCCTGACGGCCGTGGAACACGTCAAACTGGAGGCCAGCGCAGCGGAGGAGCAGAACTTGCTGTACGAACAGAGCGACCTGCGCATTGAGGTGGTGGAACTCACGCGACTCGCAGCCATCAAGGTCAGTGAACACGCTCAGTGAAATGGGGGGGGCGTGTGATGACTGCTGACTGTGATGATGGTTGACTGTGTGTGACTGCTCACTGTGTGTGCTGACTGTGAGATGACGACTGACTGTGTGTGACTGCTCACTGTGTGTGCTGACTGTGAGATGATGGCTACTGTGACTGCTCACTGTGTGTGCTGACTGTGAGATGATGGCTGACTGTGACTGCTCACTGTGTGTGCTGACTGTGAGATGATGGCTGACTGTGACTGCTGACTGTGTGTGCTGACTGTGAGATGATGGCTGACTGTGACTGCTACTGTGTGTGCTGACTGTGAGATGATGGCTGACTGTGACTGCTACTGTGTGTGCTGACTGTGAGATGATGGCTGACTGTGACTGCTACTGTGTGTGCTGACTGTGAGATGACTGCTAGCTGACTGTGTGTGACTGTGAGCTCACTGTGTGTGCTGACTGTGAGATGATGGCTGACTGTGTGTGACTGCTCACTGTGTGTGCTGACTGTGAGATGATGGCTGACTGTGACTGCTCACTGCTGTGGAATGCTGACGTGACGCACCTGATGGCTGACTGGTGACTGGCCTCACTGTGTGTGCTGACTGTGAGATGATGGCTGACTGTGACTGCTGACTGTGTGTGCTGACTGTGAGATGATGGCTGACTGTGACTGCTCACTGTGTGTGCTGACTGTGAGATGATGGCTGACTGTGACTGCTGACTGTGTGTGCTGACTGTGAGATGATGGCTGACTGTGACTGCTGACTGTGTGTGCTGACTGTGAGATGATGGCTGACTGTGTGTGACTGCTCACTGTGTGTGCTGACTGTGAGATGATGGCTGACTGTGTGATGACTGCTGACTGCAGGCTGACGAGCGGGAGCAGAAGGCGAGGGACTTCATGCGGGCGGAGATGCGCTACCACCGGGCGGTGGAGGACCTGAAGACCAAGCAGTTGCAGATCCAGGACCACCAGAAGAAGTACCAGGAGATGCAGATCAAGTGAGTGTGTGGGGCCAACCCCCCCCCCCCCCCCCCCCCCACCTCCTCCCTTGGCCCCTGCTGCACGGGCAGGCAGGACGCGGCAGAACAAGGAGCAAACACAGCAAACAGAACCCCACGGACACACCGCTTGTATACGCACATGTACACACACGTGTACATCAGCACAGTTAATGATAAATATGACGTTGATTAGATCAACAAGAGACCACACACATACACACGCGCACGCACGCACACACGCATGCACGCACGCACGCATACACACACTTGCTCACATACAGACAGACAGACAGACACAGACAGACAGACAGACACACACACACACACACACTCACACACACACACACACACACACACACACACACACACACACACACACACACACACACACACACACACACACACACACACACACACACACACACACACACACACACACACACACACACACACACACACACACACACACACACCGCGCAGTGGATTATAAATTTTCCTAGCAAAAGCCCAAGGGATGTCAATCCCGTGCCATTATCATTCTTTGGACCTGCTGTCTAGAAAGCTAGCTGCGAAGCTAGCTGCCTGTGTCAACAGACCGTTGTGTTCCGCGCAGGCTGAAGGACTTTGCCAAGCTGTATGACGTCATCAAGAACGAGCGCAACAAGTGCGTCAACCTCATCCAGACCAGCACGCAGAAAGCCGCGGAGATGAAGGAGAAGATCAAGATCCTGCAGAACGAAATTGAAATCCTACGCACTGCCGTCATGCAGAAAGACAGGTAAGCACAACAACAACAACGGCAGCAACAACAACAACAACAATAGCAACAAAAGAAAGAAGCAAAGAAAAGAAAAATGAAAGATTGTGGTTCTGTACTCTGCTGTCGTTCACAAAGACAGGTAAGATTAGAGTTCTTCATAGTGCTGCCATTTACAGACACGTAAGGTTGGCATTCTAAAGATTAGAGTTCTTCACACTGCTGCCATTCACAAAGACAGGTAAGATTAGAGTTCTTCACTCAGTTGTCATTCACAAAGACAGGTAAGATTTAGAGTTCTTCACACAGTTATCATTCAGAAAGACAGGTAAGACTGGAGTTCCTCACACTGCTGTCGTTCACAAATACAGGTAAGATTAAAGTTCTTCACACTGCTGCCATTCACAGACAGGTAAGATTGGAGTTCTTCACACTGCTGTCGTTCACAAAGACAGGTAAGAAGATTAGAGTTCTTCACATTGCTGTCGTTCATGAAAACAGGTGAGATTGGAGTTCTTTACACTGCTGTCATTCATAAAAACAGGTAAGATTGGAGTTCTTTACACTGCTGTCGTTCACAAAGACAGGTAAGACTGGAGTTCTTTACACTGCTGTCATTCATAAAAACAGGTAAGATTGGAGTTCTTCACACTGCTGTCGTTCACAAAGACGGGTAAGACTGGAGTTCTTCACACTGCTGTCGTTCATAAGAACAGGTAAGATCGGTGACCCATGGAAAGCATTGCTGAGCTGGTTGGTCAAGTGTGTTGATGGCTGTATGCATAATTAGTCAGCTGACCAACTGCTAGCTGTGCTGGAGGGTTGGTTGGTTGGTGGCTGAGTCAGTCGTTGATTGATGTGACTCAGTAGGGGGTCAGTCGTTGATTGATGTGACTCAGTAGGGGGTCAGTCGTTGATTGATGTGACTCAGTAGGGGGTCGGTCGTTGATTGATGTGACTCAGTAGGGGGTCAGTCGTTGATTGATGTGACTCAGTAGGGGGTCAGTCGTTGATTGATGTGACAGAGCACGGGGTCTGTGGTTGACTGATGTGACAGAGCACGGGGTCTGTGGTTGACTGATGTGACAGAGCACGGGGTCTGTGGTTGACTGATCTGACAGGGCACGGGGTCTGTGGTTGACTGATCTGACAGAGCACGGGGTCTGTGGTTGACTGATCTGACAGAGCACGGGGTCTGTGGTTGACTGATGTGACAGAGCACGGGGTCTGTGGTTGACTGATCTGACAGAGCACGGGGTCTGTGGTTGACTGATGTGACAGAGCACGGGGTCTGTCGTTGACTGATCTGACAGAGCACGGGGTCTGTGGTTGACTGATGTGACAGAGCACGGGGTCTGTCGTTGACTGATGTGACAGAGCACGGGGTCTGTGGTTGACTGATCTGACAGAGCACGGGGTCTGTGGTTGACTGATGTGACAGAGCACGGGGTCTGTCGTTGACTGATGTGACAGAGCACGGGGTCCGTGGCTGACTGATGTGACAGAGCAACGTGCTGAAGTGACGGCTGACAGCCTGGGCCGTGTGACAGACTGTTGCAGAAGCAGCGACTGAAGCACATGAACAGCATCGTCATCCGGGACGGGCTGCGCAACGAGATGGCCAAGCAGCAGCGGTTGGAGGAAGAGATGCGCGAGAAGCGGGAGCAGCAGAAGATGGACATGGGCAAGCTCAACCTCATGATCAACCAGGGCGAGGAGCAGATGGTCAAGCTGAGGAAGCGATACGAGAAGAACGTGCAGCACCGCAACGACAGGTCCGTGGGCAGTGGCGGGTTCGGGGTGGGTAGGGGGATGTGGGGGGAGGTAGTAGGGGAAGGGGCTGGGGTGCGGGGGATGGAGGGAGGTAGCAGGGGAAGGGTTTTTGTGTGTGTGGGGGGGGTGGGGGTGGGGGGGTTCTTGAAGCTGTGTTGATGACGTGATGTGCTTTTCGGGACAGGTGCTGTTGCGGGGACAATTTGGTGGTGCTGCTTCTAGAACAATTTGATGCTGTTAGTGGACACATTTTATACTGTTTCGCCGACAGTGCTGTTCTGTTTTTAGAGCAGTTTTACACTGTGTCTGGGGCAGTTCAGTGCTGTTTCGGAGAGAGATAATTAAATGCCTTTTCTCTATCAAAGTGACAGTTTATTTATGGAACTGGCAGTTTGATACTGTGTTGAACTGAGAGTTTGAGGCAATGTGAAATTAACATTTGTTGTTTTCAAGTTGATAGTTGTTGCAGTCCATTATCAAAGAGAGGTTGTTGCAATTTTGTTTCCAGCGCTTCTCCATGGCAGCTGCTTGTATATCAGATCATATTAGTGACTAGTCTGTGATTATTTCATTTGAATCCAACATCATATTGCAGTCAGTCGTTCTTCTGTTTGTCAGTTGTCATAAAGCACATCGTGACTAGCTAGCATGGTTCATAGTGAAAATTCATAGTCAAGTTTATAGTGACTAGCATGGTTTGTAATGAAAATTCATAGCCACGTTCATAGTGACTTGCATGGTTCATAGTGAAAATTCATAGTCAAGTTCATACTGACTAGTATTGCTCATAGCGAAAATTCAGTCAAGTTGATAGTGACTGGCATTGCTCATAGTGAAAATTCAGTCAAGTTGATAGTGACTAGCATCGCTCATAGTGAAAATTCAGTCAAGTTCATAGTGACTGGCATTGTTCATAGTGAAAATTCAGTCAAGTCCATAGTGACTGGCTTGGTTCATAGTGAAGATTCAGTCGAGTTCATGGTGACTGGCATTGCTCATAGTGAAAATTCAATCAAGTTCATAGCACTTGACTGGCATGGTTCATAGTGAAAATTCAGTCAAGTTCATAGTGACTAGCATAGTTCATAGTGAAAATTCAGTCAAGTTCATAGTGACTGGCATAGTTCATAGTGAAAATTCAGTCAAGTTCATAGTGACTGGCA
>JABMCL010002313.1:862500-867500 GCA_018857735.1 Alviniconcha marisindica | reverse complement strand
GTGCTGCACACCTGCCTTTCCGTGCTGCAGAGTTGCCTCGCCAAGCCCATCGAGGTCAAGTCAGGACGATACTGTATGCCTGCTTTGTGTGTGTCTGCTGCAAATGTTCGTTTTCGAGGCAATCGAGGTCTGGTTTGGATGATGCTGCACGAGTACATTTTGTTTCCGTGCGGTTTTCTTTCCAAACCTATCGAGGTCTGGTTTGAACGATAATGCATGCGTACGTTTTGTGTGTCTGCTGCAAATGTTCATTTCCAAGGATGTGGAGCGTCCCTTTCCGACAGGTCGTTAGGACGATACTGCCTGCGTATCAGTCGTTCCTGCAAAGTTTCGTTTCCACGTCGGCCAGGTCTAGTTCGCTTTGGCGATAGATTTTCTACAAGGCATTCCATTTCACCTGTGACAGATCAACGTGCCCTTGTCCAAGCCTGTGGAGATCTAGTTTGCTGCTGTGTGCATGCGTGTGTGTGTGCCCCGCCCCCCCGCCTCCGCTCCCCCCGCCCCCCCCCCTCCCTGTCCCCCCCCCCCCCCCCCCCCGATCAGGAGGCTGTCAGTGGTCCCTGTTGCGTGTGGAGCTGTGCTGTGCTCGTCTGTCCAGCCCTTTGGTCGAAGCTTATTAATGGATGTATACATGTCTGTGTCAGCTGCATTATTGGGTTTGGTCTACTCACATACTGGGCTTGGGGTCTATACTGGTCTACTCACAAAGAGAGGTTGTGGTTGTAGGGTCACGAAGAGAGGTTGTGGTTGTAGGGTCACGAAGAGAGGTTGGGGTTGTAGGGTCACGAAGAGAGGTTGTGGTTGTAGGGTCACGAAGAGAGGTTGGGGTTGTAGGGTCACGAAGACAGGTTGTAGTTGTAGGGTCACGAAGAGAGGTTGGGGTTGTAGGGTCACGAAGACAGGTTGTAGTTGTAGGGTCACGAAGAGAGGTTGGGGTTGTAGGGTCACGAAGAGAGGTTGGGGTTGTAGGGTCACGAAGAGAGGTTGGGGTTGTAGGGTCACAAAGACAGGTGGTTGTAGGGTCACAAAGACAGGTTGTGGTTGTAGGGTCACGAAGAGAGGTTGGGGTTGTAGGGTCACGAAGACAGGTTGTGGTTGTAGGGTCACAAAGAGAGGTTGTGGTTGTAGGTCACAAAGAGAGGTTGTGGTTGTAGGGTCACAAAGACAGGTGGTTGTAGGGTCACAAAGACAGGTTGTGGTTGTAGGGTCACAAAGAGAGGTTGTGGTTGTAGGGTCACAAAGAGAGGTTGTGGTTGTAGGGTCACAAAGACAGGTGGTTGTAGGGTCACAAAGACAGGTGTTTGTAGGATCACAAAGACAGGTTGTGGTTGTAGGGTCACGAAGAGAGGTTGTGGTTGTAGGGTCACAAAGACAGGTGGCTGTAGGGTCACAAAGACAGGTGGTTGTAGGATCACAAAGACAGGTTGTAGTTGTAGGGTCACGAAGAGAGGTTGTGGTTGTAGGGTCACAAAGACAGGTTGTGGTTGTAGGGTCACAAAGACAGGTGGTTGTAGGGTCACAAAGACAGGTGGTTGTAGGATCACAAAGACAGGTTGTGGTTGTAGGGTCACAAAGAGAGGTTGTGGTTGTAGGGTCACAAAGACAGGTGGTTGTAGGGTCACAAAGGTGGTTGTAGGATCACAAAGACAGGTTGTGGTTGTAGGGTCACGAAGAGAGGTGGTTGTAGGGTCACAAAGACAGGTGGTTGTAGGGTCACGAAGAGAGGTTGGGGTTGTAGGGTCACAAAGACAGGTGGTTGTAGGGTCACAAAGACAGGTTGTGGTTGTAGGGTCACGAAGAGAGGTTGGGATTGTAGGGTTACAGGAAGAGTTAAGCCTACTGATTCAGATGCCGAAAAGACTGCCTTGTTTAATGGAATAAAACATTTTTGGTAATTATAAAAGTAATTTCGAACACTCCATTTTTTCGACGTTTTTGTGGTGCCACCAAGACTATCAGTATTGTGGAGATGCCAAAGCGAAATGAGAAATATGAATTATTATATCTTACATTGTTTTGTCAGAAGGAGCAGAAAACGGATAAAATCATGGTAGCTGCCCGGTTATGCACAGGTGAAACAATGTCAGTCTTGTAACTGATCTTTGGTCCTTTTCTCATCAAAACAGGCAATTAACCAAAAGGTTTTTTTCTTGTATCTGTGAAATGTCTTCATTCTCTGCACGTTACATGGAGGCGATTGTACTGTTTACATTGTGATATAGACACAGGTGTACTGTTTACATTGCGGTATAGACACAGCTGTACTGTTTACATTGCGGGTTAGACACAGCTGTACTGTTTACATTGCGGTATAGACACAGCTGTACTGTTTACATTGCGGTATAGACACAGCTGTACTGTTTACATTTCGGTATAGACACAGCTGTGCTGTTTACATTGTGGTATAGACACAGCATTCTTCATTTTGATGTAAAGACAGCATTTTTCTCAAGCTATACAGCATTCACTTCGATCAATCTTCGCCTCAATATTACATGCATAAATATGGTTGTGCTCATCCGTTTGTCAACTGGGTTTCTTTGTTTGAAATCACTTCGGGCAAAATCTCTCATGTGTACATTGGTGATGGCTACGGGTGGACGACGATCATTTATTATTTTTTGATCATTTTACTTCATGAATGATTTCAATTTATTCAGTATTATTCTGAGCTATGGCTATATGCATACGTATATTCTATTTTATATGCCTCCATGCCGTCATTTCCCGGCAGTTGAAGTTAACGTCATTTAGAAAGTCTCCCCGGCCATACACAGTGAGACGTCTGGAGCCATCGCCACCCTTTGTGACATCACACAGCACCTCGCCTGAACATAGGGTCGTTTCAAACATGAAATAATGCTTGACAAAGCCCTGGCGATAGCAAGGTGTGGGAGCTAGCCATTCAGGGCGCTGCTTTCGCTTTGCTTGTATTATTTCGTGTGTGGGACTGTCCGACACTGTGGTATTGTAGGTACATGTATTTCAGTGAAATAAACATGTTTTGCGTGTGGGACTGTCCATCACTGTGATATTGTAGGTACATGTATGTCAATGAAATAAACATGTTTTGTGGAGAACTTACCTCTTTTTGACATCTGGTAGAGCTAATGACAGTGTGTGTGTGTGTGTGTGTGTGTGTGTGTGTGTGTGTGTGTGTGTGTGTGTGTGTGTGTGTGTGTGCGTGCGCACGCGCTTACGTGCGTGTGTGTGCATGTCTGCGTGCGTACGTGTGCGCGCGTGAGTGAGTGAGTGTGTGTGTGTGTGTGTGTGTGTGTGTGTGTGTGTGTGTGTGTGTGTGTGTGTGTGTGTGTGTGTGTGTGTGTGTGTGAGAGTGAGAGAGAGAGAGAGAGAGAGAATCGTAGGTACATGTCGTTTTTGAACTGTTCCCAATATTGAGAATGTCTAATTTGTATAATCAGAGTAGACTATGAACTAAGTGATAGCAAGGTTAATAATATAATAAAAATTAATGGTCAAGTTACTTACAGTTCAAATCAGAAAAATACTGCGACCTCTTTGATCGTTCAAATAGGCCACGGACATTAAAACTGGTTGTCAGTAAGATCCAAACACATAAAAGGTTCCAAAGAACGCTATTTATTAGGACAAGACAAAAACCAGAAGATTTTCGGGGTAATCTTCACTCCAACAGCGTCCCTTTCACTTTGCATTTCTACCATTGCTTTTTTTACTTTTTAACATTTCCAGTGGTATATAAGCGGAAAATTCATAAACTGCGTTCTGTTTGTGATCTCCATGTGTGTAACAGCCGCATACAACTGACCTCAATCGGAAATGACCTTGTTAACAACAAACAAACAGGCATTTTGTCAGACAGGCAGAAGATTCAAACAGAAGAACATTCAGACCAAAAACATCCCACGCTCCCATTCTCTGCACCATTTTGCACAGACATTGACATTGACATTGCTAGCACTGTCGGAGAATTAGTTGTGGTGTTTGGTCCGTATTGCTTACTGGTGTCTACGACAGTTGTAGTGTTTGGTCCGTATCTGTTACTGGTGTCTATGACAGTTGTGGTGCTTGGTCTGTGGTTTTTTTTTGTTTTGTTTTTTACTGGTGTCTACAACAGCTGTGTTGTTTGGTCTTACTGGTGTCTACAACAGCTGTGTTGTTTGGTCTTACTGGTGTCTACAACAGCTGTGTTGTTTGGTCCGTATGTCTGACTGGTGTCTGCAACCCATACTCCCCAAAGGCGATGGCCGCAAATGGCGCCCAAAGAGCGGACCTTGGACGTTCCTCTCCAACAAGCGCGTGATTAATCAGCTGGAAGCCTGCAACGGAAGATGCCAGGACTTACACATGTCTGCCTGGGTCCATGAGATGCTGTACAGAATATTTACTGCTGTCGTGTGGTTAGTCAAGCTGGCGAAAGGTAGCGACATGTACATGCATGATCAACACCCCACCTGACAGCAAACTCTGGACGAAGAGAAGAAGAATTAACTGGATTTTAACGACGGTCCGGTCAAAGGGTCACCTCAGGACAAGGAAGAGAAGGAGAAGATTAAGATGCTACTCAGGACAAGGAAGATAAGATTATGATAAAGCTCAGGACAAGGCAGAGAAAAAGAAGATTATGATACTACTCAGGACAAAGCAGAAACGAAGAAGATTATGATGCTACTGAGGACAAGGCAGAGAAGAAGAAGGTTATAATACTACTGAGGACAAGGCAGAGAAGAAGAAGGTTATAATACTACTGAAGACAAGGCAGAGAAGAAGAAGATTATGATACTACTGAGGACAAGGCAGAGAAGAAGATTGTGATACTACTGAGGACAAGGCAGAGAAGAAGAAGGTTATAATACTACTGAGGACAAGGCAGAGAAGAAGAAGGTTATAATACTACTGAGGACAAGGCAGAGAAGAAGATTATGATACTACTCAGGACAAGGAAGAGAAGAAGATTATGGTAACTGACTATAGCCTGCAACTAGAAGGCTACTGATGCTACCGCCACTTCTGCTCCTGCT
>JABMCL010002313.1:855000-857500 GCA_018857735.1 Alviniconcha marisindica | reverse complement strand
TCAGCCTAACTTCAGCTTGCAAGGTGATAAAACTCTTAGCAGTCCGAGTCGAGTTCGGTGTTTCAGGACGTTTCCCTCTGTCTGGGAATCAAACCTGGATCAGCTCCTCGCCTTCTTGAAACGACGACTCGGTGGGCCGATACTTTCTAGCCGAACCTCCGGTAACACCTCCGCCACCATTGTCGTCATGGCGACTACGGTTCAGCATGGTCTGGGACCCCACCTCGGCCTCACCAAGACCGGGCTGCGCATGCGCCCCACGCCCACGACGCGTGGACACGTCGAAGATGATGTCCAGCGAGGTGTCTTCCCAGTCCACGGATTCGTCCTTGTCGGAGTTGTTGTTGCTGGACGGTTTGGAGGAGGCGAGGGTGGAGTAGGGGGTGGAGGAGGAGAGGGGAGGGGTGTCCAGAGGACCGGAAGTCCCCACAGCCTTTGTCTCCTCGTCCGGCTTCGCTCTCTTCGCCTGAGAAACCTCGGGGACGATGTCGAAGACGGGCCAGTTCTGCTCGTACGAGTTGATGGCCGTGTGGAAGTGCGTTTTAAACTGCACGCTGTCAGGGTCCACGGTGGCGATCTGGTTGCCCCTGGAGAAGAAGCGGGTGAAGACGAAGGGGATGAATCCGCCCGCCACGGTGGCCATGAGCTGGTTGGAGGAGGACACGCTGTAGGCGTTGCCGAAAGCCATCACCACCACGAAGACGAACACCAGAAAGACGATGATCTTGAGGAAGTTCAACAGGGCCCTGAGGATGTTCACGTACAGCTGTCCGGGACAGCCGCAGTAGTTCAGATCCACCGTCTCCCGGAAGAACTTCTCCGTCGTGTAGGGCGTGTCTTTGCTGTCTAAAAATAGCAGTATGGATGACGTCGACCAGCGAGGGCGGCCATTGAGCACGCGCAGAGTGACAGGGGGCTTGGCGGTGGGCGGGGCCATGTCTCCCTGCACGCGCAGGGCCGTGTTCTCCTGGTCCAGTTCCTCCGTGCGCGCGATGCTGTCGATCTCTTCTCGCACCATGCTCATCAGCTGGCGGTGAAGAACTCGGTGGTACTTCAGGTACTTGTTGTAGATGGCCGAGAAACAGCTGAACAGAGAAAGACAACTTTTCTGTTTTACTTCACAAACCTAACGACTGACCATGTGGCCAACCATAGAGCATTTATCATCAATGAGCGGCACAGGCTTCTTGATGTTCTCAAGAACTTTGCACATTTTTTAAAAACTACCCCCCCCCCCCCCCCACCCCACCTACCACAGCAGATTCCTGTTTAGCAAGAAAGTACGCAGTGAAATTAGAATAGACCAGATTTGTGTTGCACGTGTTTGTGTTCGTTTTGTTTCTTTCTTTTTCTCTAACACACAGGACACAAAAAGGAGCATAGCAATCACAAGGAACTGAAAACCAGACCTACTTAGCTAAACAGGGCAATGTGTTTGTACTTTTTTCTTACATGGGCCTTTGCCAGTAAATATTCATGAGGTGAAATCGCCAAGGTCACAGAGATGGAAAGCGAGGTCTAGGAGTGCTTGATACATTGCAGACGACAAAACCTCTATACACTCTAGTGCTTTTGGCACACCCCAGCCTCGCTTTCATTCTTGTGACCTGCTATGACCTAGCTCAATAAGCATGGTCCATGGAAAATCAATTCAGCTCGCTGCCCCCGAGGTAAGCCACTTGCTAAAGATCCCGAGTCGCGCTTCCCAGGATGGGAACTTCTGATATCGCGAATTCCTTCAGAATATTGCCAGGACAGCCGCGGCAACAAACAACGTAAGACAAAACCGCAAAGCCTCTACCAGCAAGGCAGGAACAAAGAGGAAAGCGAGGCAGGAACAGAGGAAAGCGAGGCAGGAACAGAGGAAAGCAAGACAGGAACAGCTGAAAAGCGAGGCAGGAACAGAGGAAAGCAAGACAGGAACAGCTGAAAGCGAGGCAGGAACAAACAGGAAAGCAAGGCAGGAACAAACAGGAAAGCATGGCAGGAATAAAGAGGAAAACAGGGCAGGAACAGAGGAAAGCGAGGCAGGAACAGAGGAAAGCAAGACAGGGACAGCTGAAAATCGAGGCAGGAACAGAGGAAAGCAAGACAGGAACAAACAGGAAAGCATGGCAGGAACAAACAGGAAAGCAAGGCAGGAACAAACAGGAAAGCATGGCAGGAACAAAGAGGAAAACAGGGCAGGAACAAGCAGGAAAGCAAGGCAGGAACAAAGAGGAAAGCAAGGCAGGAGCAAAGGAAAGCAAGGCAGGAACAAACAGGAAAGCGAGGCAGGAGCAAAGGAAAGCAAGGCGGAACTGAGGAAAGCAAAGCAAAAATAGAGGAAATCAAGGCATGACCAAGGAGGAAAGCAAGGCAGCAAGAAAACAGGAGAGTCTCACCTGTTTCCGTACAGAAGGAGGAAGAAGATGATGCTGATGTACTGGCTGGTGACGTCAGCAGTGACGATGACGCCGATGAAGGTGTAGACTCCCATCTCCACGGCGAAAGACAGCAG
>JABMCL010002313.1:847500-850000 GCA_018857735.1 Alviniconcha marisindica | reverse complement strand
GGAAGAGAGGGAGGTGGGGGTGACTGACCATAATGAGGAGGAGGAGGAAGAGAGGGAGGTGGGTTGACTGACCGGAATGAGGAGGAGGAGGAAGAGAGGGAGGTGGGGGTGACTGACCGGAATAAGGAGGAGGAGGAAGAGAGGGAGGTGGGTTGACTGACCGGAATGAGGAGGAGGAAGGAAGGAGGGAGGGGGGGGCTGAGGAAGGGGGGGGGGGGAGGTGGGGTGACTGACCGGATGAGAGGAGGAGGAAGAGAGGGAGGTGTGGGGGTGACTGACCGGAATAAGGAGGAGGAGGAAGAGGGGGAGGTGGGTTGACTGACCGGAATGAGGAGGAGGAGGAAGAGAGGAGGTGTGGGGGTGACTGACCGGAATAAGGAGGAGGAGGAAGAGGGGGAGGTGGGTTGACTGACCGGAATGAGGAGGGCAGAAGGAGGAGGAGGAAGAAGAGGGGGAAGGTGTGTGTGTGTGTGTTGGGGGGGGGGGGGGTGACTGACCGGAATGAGGATGGGCAGGAGGAGGAGGAGGAAGAGGGGGAAGAAGAGGAATCCCAGCAGGCCGCAGAATGTGCAGGGCAGGACGAGGATGGCCGTCACCCAGCCACACACCGCCACCTTTGACCTCTCCTTCATGTCGCGTAGACACCTGCAATGTCATCATCACCTGTCACTGTCACTGCAGTGCCATCATCATCTGTCACTGTCACTGACACCTGCAATGTCATCATCACCTGTCACTGTCACTGCAGTCATCACCTGTCACTGTCACTGACACCTGCAATGTCATCATCACCTGTCACTAGCACTGACACATGCAATGTCATCATCACCTGTCACTAGCACTGACACATGCAATGTCATCACCACCTGTCACTGTCATTGCAGTGCCATCATCACCTGTTACTAGCACCGCATTGTCATCATCACCTGTCACTAGCACTGACACATTCAATGTCATCACCATCTCTGTCACTGACGCTTGCAGTGTGATCATCATCATTATCACCCGCACGGTGATCATCATCCATAATTATTAGATACCTGCAGTTTCATAGAACACCATATTTATCAGAAACTTTTAATTCAGCCACACAACGACGCCAAGTCCAACTCGTCCGACCCTCTTACCTCAGGATCACAAGTTTTAATTCAGCCACACAACGACACCAAGTCAAACTCGTCCGACCCTCTTACCTCGGGATCACAAGTTTTAATTCAAACACGCTGACGCCATCTCGTCCCACTCTCTTACCTCACGATCACAAGTTTCAGTTTCTTCTTCACGGCCTCCGACAGGACTCCGTAGACGAAGGAGTCGACGCAGAGGATGACGTAGCAGATGACGAATAAGATGTGGAGGGGGGTGAGGTAGAGGGTGAAGTTGCCGGTGAAGGGTTTGTTAAGTCCCGCCCCCAGCGCCGCCCTCTCCTTCGATTCCACCAATGGCTGCTCGTAGCTGTCAGCACAAAGACAGTGGGGCTAACATGCTGCAGACCGTGGCTAGCTACCCCTCCCTATTCACTGAAACTCTCCAACAGATTTTCCTTCATGTAATAACAAAACCCAGAATTTACAGAGAAGATCAAGGACCTCTCATCCACCAAAAATCCACCTAGCCCCCAACAAACACTCATCTCCCAAACAAACACACTCATCCCCCAACAAACACACTCATCCATCATGAAACTCACACATCCATCAACTAACACACCCACCCACCAACTAACACACTCATCCATCAACTAACACACCCATCCACCAGCCAACATACCCACCCACCAACAAACGTGTCCACCAACCAACACACCCATCCACCAACTCATTCACCCACACACCAGTCCATGCACCGATAACTTCCTGTTTTAGTGACCGAAGTTATTGCCTCATTGTTTTGTTTATTTTTCGATCGCATTGGATGTTGGGAAAACCATTCAGTCTCAGGTTTAGGACGGTAATATTCATGACGTAGACCTTGTAAAGACGTAATTTTGATGTGATATGTGCAACTTTGAGTTTAGGACGGTAATATTCATGACGTAGACCTTGTAAAGACGTAATTTTGATGTGATATGTGCAACTTTGAGTTTAGGACGGTAATATTCATGACGTAGACCTTGTAAAGACGTAATTTTGATGTGATATGTGCAACTTTGAGTTTGATGTCGGTTGGATTTCTCGTGTATTTATTTATCAATGACATTTTACCCCAATGTTTACTGTTGTTGTTGTTGTAATTTTATCATGTTTTATATTTGGCGTGAACGTGTGATGGATGTACTGGGCACCACAAAACATTTCTAGTGCTACTGTATTGACACATGGCAATATTTGTATTGTATTGTATTGACACTTGGCAATATTTGTATTGTATTGTATTGACACTTGGCAACATTTGTATTTTATTGTATTGACACTTAGCAATATTTGTATTGTATTGACACTTGGCAATACGTTAGTATTGTATTGTATTGACACCTGGCAATAAGTTTGTGTTGTATTGA
>JABMCL010002313.1:805000-835000 GCA_018857735.1 Alviniconcha marisindica | reverse complement strand
GAGGACGTGATGATGTGAAGAAACTCGCTTACATTAGAACTTGCTTTTTTGTACTATTCTTTTTTGCTGACGTCAGAAAGATTCTTTACAGAAATCTGAAACAGAATGACTGCTAGCGTTCTAAAACAAGATCCAAAAACAAAAAGGTTCAAACGAACGCTTATTTATTTTAACACGGACACAGTATAAATAAGCGTTCGTTTGAACCTTTTTGTGTTTGGATCTTCTATACAGAAAATTCTTTCTTCTTCTTCAACTGGGTTTACGTCGGGTTCACCAGCGTGCTATAACGTATACCAACGAGGACACAAAATCTTTGTAGATGCTTCTCAGAGATATTTCCTTGGAATCCATTCTCGACTTTCTCAAGGACTTTTTATTTACACATTGGAATGGCAATTGTTTTTTTACAGCCTGCAATTGAGTACCTTTTGCTCTAGCTAAATCTTTTACTGTTGACTTGTTAGACTTGTTAGACTTCTGTCGGGTGTAATATAGTGGATGAATTAGTGTTTGATATTGATATATAAACTGCTTTGCCTTGAAATGACCTACCAGGTTGAGTGGGCATTAAAAACCAATTACTTGCTAACTTATACTTGCAGCTTCTTCTTCCCACTAAGGACTAGATTCACGGAGCACACGTCTCGGTCATCTGGTGGTTGTCGTGTGCCCCTTGACAGCAGCACTTTTAAGGTCGTTTCTTGATGGTTTATCTAGACCCGCAATATACCGAACCTATCATCTACGGTTCCTGTGGGATTCACGGAGCAACAAGGACTGAAGCGTGATTGTAAAGGCTGCAGATCGTATAGGCCTGTTGTGAAGGCTGGTTGTTATTCAAGGCTGCATATTGTGATGGCCTGGTTGTTACTGAAGACGTTAAATTGTGAAGGCCTGGTTGCTATTAAAGGATACAGATTGTGAAGGCCTGGTTGTTATTAAAGGATGCAGATTGTGAAGCCTGGTTAAAAGAAGTAAACTCTGCAGCTCAGCTCAGGAGAACTCAATCCTACATTACTGTCAAGCTCTGCTATCCGACTCATGAGTACAGGACATTTTATTGCTGTCAAATTCTGCTATCCGACTCATGAGTACTGACCATTTTATTGCTGTCAAACTCTGCTGTCTCAGCCAGGAACACCTAACCTTTTACTGCTCAACTCAGGAACACCTGACCTTTTATTGCTCAACTCAGGAACACCTGACCTTTTATTGCTCAACTCAGGAACACCTGACCTTTTACTGCTCAACTCAGGAACACCTGACCTTTTATTGCTCAACTCAGGAACACCTGACCTTTTATTGCTCAACTCAGGAAACCTAACCTTTTATTGCTCAACTCAGGAACACCTGACCTTTTATTGCTCAACTCAGGAACACCTAACCTTTTATTGCTCAACTCAGGAACACCTAACCTTTTATTGCTTTACTCAGGAACACCTGACCTTTTATTGCTCAACTCAGGAACACCTAACCTTTTATTGCTTAACTCAGGAACACCTAACCTTTTATTGCTTTACTCAGGAACATCTGACCTTTTATTGCTCAACTCAGGAACACCTAACCTTTTATTGCTCAACTCAGGAACACCTAACCTTTTATCGCTTTACTCAGGAACACCTGACCTTTTATTGCTCAACTCAGGCACACCTGACCTTTTATTGCTCAACTCAGGAACACCTAACCTTTTATTGCTTTACTCAGGAACACCTGACCTTTTATTGCTCAACTCAGGCACACCTGACCTTTTATTGCTCAACTCAGGAACACCTGACCTTTTATTGCTGTCAACCTGTGCTGTTCAACCAGCAGTACGCAACCACGGATTTCCGTCAACCTCTGTTGTTCAACCAGCAGTACGCAACCACGGATTTCCGTCAACCTGTGCTGTTCAACCAGCAGTACGCAACCACGGATTTCCGTCAACCTGTGCTGTTCAACCAGCAGTAGGCAACCACGGATTTCCGTCAACCTCTGCTGTTCAACCCTCTCCCAGACTTTAGGGTGTCACGTCGTGTCCGGCGAGTTTGTTTTTGTTGTTGTTGTTTTTCTTTGCTGTTGTTTTTGTTGTTTTAGTTCCGACTTTTCCGTCATTCTGGAGCTGAGCCAGATTCTCAAGATGGACAATTCCGGGTAGCTTGAGCAGTTTTCTGAACCGTTCTTAGAAGGCGGTTGCACCAACTGTACAAACTCCTCAGCCAACAATTACGTGAACAGTAATAAACGCAATTCAAGTGCATTATTAGAATGCAAAAATAAATTTAAGAGGAGAGAAAGGTAGAAAACAACAACAATAACAAACCCAACGCCGAATTAGATCAAAAGCAAAGGTAATGTAAACAAAAGGAAGAACACAAAGAAACCAATGAACAAGCCAAATAACAGACAAAAGAATACAAAAAAGAGAAGAAATCACTCTCTGTCATTTGAATTAATGAGCGTCACAGTAACATTGATTTGGAAAAATCTCGAGACGTATTATTAGCAAATTTTGCGTAAATATTCATTCATCATAAAATCACATCTAAATAGGCAAGCAAGGACATATATATAATGTATATATGTAATGAAAAACATGGCACTTGAGCATACATTTCTTTCACAAAACTTGTATCAAACTTCTCCTTATTTATAAATGACAAACAAAAGACCAAAACACACCAAAAAACGGAGGATAAAGATGTCTCAGTCAAACATGGAAAAGCATTTTTGAAAAGAGAAACCGAGATGAGCTGATTTCTACAGGCGTCAATAAAATGACCAGTCAATAAATTCATACCTGTAATCAATTATTTATGCACTGCACACATAAACTTTCTGCTCATTGTGCTGAAACATGCTGGAATAGGCCAAAACTTTCAAACAATGATTGAGTTTTGCATATTTACAGAAAAGAAACAACAAATCATTTAAAATGATAGACGTTTTTGGACAGATCTTTGATGAGTGTTTGAAAGCAAGATAAACCCATGAAAAAAGACTGAGAGAGAGAACCCTTCTTCTTCTTCTTCAGGAAACAAACTCCTTTGTGTTCTATTTCGCAATATGTACGTGGTTAAAAATATTTGCCTTTTTATCTCAGATTTTCAACAACAGAAAGCAAAGAAACTGTATGCCACAATGTGCAAGTGTAACAAATGCACAATACATCGTCTGGTCAGAAAAGCAAACAACCGCTAAAAGTCACTCTATACCCTGAAAGAGGTCGAGTCACGGGTGGCAGGGTGGTGGTGATGGTGGTGAGGGGGAGGGGGGGGGGGGTAGGGATGCAGATAGGAGGATAGCGTAGGGGCGACTGTAAGTAGGTAAAAATGGTGCTCAACGTCCACAGAAACCATAAGTAAGTAAACATGGTGCTTAACATCCACAGAAACCATAAGGCTTATTAGGGACGGGGGGGGGGGGGGGGGGGGGGGGTATGGAAGTGGAGGAAGAGGGAGATTATATACCCATCGCTACACTGTCACCACCAGAACGACTCCTGCATTAAGACGGGCAGCGATGAGCGTTATTTTTCTGTTTCATTAATAGTGAGGGACAAAGCCACAAGACAGTGTTCACAGACCACAAATTTTGAAGAGAGGAGGGCCGAAACGGAATCGAGCCGAGGTCCCTCTGCTTACGAGCCAAACACCTTACCGCTGGGCCCAACCGGCTGTCGGGTAGGAGCCACTGAACGAGCCTTGCCGACAAAACACAACGTCTGGTCCACCACGCAAATAACCGTACGACGCGAAACAGTCTTTATCTCCAGATTGGGAGATGACCGGTCAGTCGGCCGAAGAGACTGCGGTTCGCACGTGCAACTGTCGTTCCTGTCTACGGACAGACCCTTTGTTTGCGGCAAGGCCGGAGAAGGGTATTATACGTCAGTTGTACGACAGTTTCCTTGTAATGGCAGGGGCCGTGCTGGACCACGCTTTGCCGCAAGTTAACCCATTCATCCCCGCCGTCCCATATTCAGGACGCATAACTGGTTTTGTTGGTCTGTTTTAGCGGAGTGTCATTTCGGCATCCTGCTGACACGGACCTCTGAAGAGGGACGTCCTTTATTCAAAGACGAGATGGTTGAATAGTTCCCCCTGTTGTTGTTTATTGGAGGAGACCACCGTTTGCAAGAGCTGGAAGGCCTTTTGCCTCAGTGGTAACAAAATATCTGAGCATATATGGGTTAAATTCAGAAAGGTACAATAATCTGTTTGGTGAAGCAGACAGAGGCTAATTGTTTTGGACACTGTCCGCTGACCGCTATCAACACGTCTCACTGTTCTGTTCACGCGTTGTCCACGGAGACAGGTCCGCCATTCCAGCTTGTGGGAAACTGGCGAACCTATCGGTTGCTGAGCACCTGACAATTGTCTAAAGACTCCAGAGAGCAATATGGCGACATGAGTACAGACAAAAATAGCGACCTATGGCACAGGCCATAATTATGGCACGAGCGAGTCCGCCTCATCAGAACTTTAACACGCCCTTATGGACACATCGGATTGAGGGAGGTGGGGTCGGGGATCTAAACGGAAACTCTACCGCCAAAGATGGTAACAAACTGACACAAACTCCAAAACAACCACCGACGTTAAAATCAATAACCAAAGAAAAAAAAAGGCAACCCAGCCCGGGGGGGGGGGGGGGGGGGGAAGTGAACGAGAGGCAACCCAACACGGGTGGTGGGGACGAGAGGCAGAGGTGGGCAGTGACCAGCGCCTGCTAATCAACAGCGTCAAACAGACCAGGGGCGATAACAAACACCGATCAAACCAACCCAACTCCGACGACAAACACCGGACAAACCAACACGAGGCCGACAGCAAACACGGACAAACCAAGCCAAGTTCCTCAGCAAACACGGGACAAACCAACAGGATCATCAGAAAACACGGAGCAAGCCAACCCAAATCTAAACCGGTGGGGGGTTGTGGTTTGGGGCAAGTCATAACCTAGATACAAGTTATCTGAACGTGGTCAGTCCCAAACACAAAAAGGACTGCATCGGAGCGACGCCGATTAGAAAAAGTGGGGTGGGAGGAGGGGGGTGGGAGGAGGCAAAGAAAAGGAACAACACAAAACCACGCGACTGGACACCCCCACCCCACCCCACCCCTTTCCTTCCGTCATTTCAGACACTCGATCACAGACGACAGGGCGGCACGCGAGAAATCAAGACAAACACACACACACACACACACACACACACACACACACACACACACACACACACACAACCACACAAAACACACACACACACACACACACACACACACACACACACACACACACACACACACACACAATCACACACACACACACACACACACACACTGATACAAAATGTTTGCTCACTTTGTTTTGTCACACAAGGTCACGACAGTGACAAAACCACAATCGGTCGGTCAGACGTGGATTAAGACCGTAATTGGTGTGTTTGAAAGGTACACATGGTGACGTCAATCAGAGCCACACTGGCTGCCACGTGATGACGCTGGCCGTACAGTGACGTCGGTGAAGATGTATTTTTCCAGCAGACATTACAGATCGGTGAACAAAAGAGGCCGACGGAAAAGACAGCCCGCGTCATACCACCACCGCCACCACCACCATGGTACGACGCTATAACCTCTGATCACCTGCGAACACACACAAAGATGTAAAGTCAGTCAGTCAGTCAGTCGGTCGGTCGGTCGGTCGGTCGGCCGGTAGGTAGGTAGGTAGGTAGGTAGGTAGGTAGGTAGGTAGGTAGGTAGTAAGGTAGAGTAGGTGTGTAAGTAAGTAAGTAAACATGGTGCTTAACGTCCACAGAAACCATAAGGATTATTAGGGACGGGGAGAAGGGGGAAAGGGCTAAGGAGGTGGGGGAACACAGCATTAAAAACTGACCAATGCCAGTGCAGGTCTGTCATGTACAAACAGAAACACTATCAGAAATGGGGACAATGATAATAACAACATAATAATAGCATTTATACTAAAGATAATAGCAATAATCATAGCGATGAAAATACTACTGCTACTACTTTTACTACTAATACTGTTGATGATGGGGGATGGGGGGGGGGGGCAGTAGACAACACACACAACTATGTACATTAGACAGAGGAGGTGGGGGGGGGGGGGGTCAGCTGGCAAAACAACAGTTATGTACATAGACGAGGAGAGGGACGGGAAGGGGGGGGGGGGGACGGACAACACACACACAATTATGTACATCAGAGGAGATGGAGGAGGCTGGGGGGGGGAGTGAGGGGGGCAGCAGTTAACACATATACTTTTGTACATCAGACACATGGGGGGGGGGGGGGGCAGCAGGCAACACATATAGTTTTGTACATCAGACAGATGAGAAGGGGGGGGGGGGCAGCAGGCAACACATATAGTTTTGTACATCAGACAGACGAGAAGGAGGGGGGGGGGGGGGGGGGCAGCAGGCAACACATATAGTTTTGTACATCAGACAGAAGAGAAGGTTGGGAGGGGGGGCAGCACGCAACACATACAGTTTCGTACATCAGACAGACGAGAAGGGGGGGGGGGGGGGCAGCAGGCAACACATATAGTTTTGTACATCAGACAGATGAGAAGGGAGGGGGGGGGGGGGCAGCACGCAACACATACAGTTTCGTACATCAGACAGATGAGAAGAGGGGGGGGGGCAGCAGGCAACACATATAGTTTTGTACATCAGACAGATGAGAAGGGGGGGGGGGGGGCAGCAGGCAACACATATAGTTTTGTACATCAGAAGATGAGAGGGAAGGGGAGGGGGGCAGCACGCAACACATATAGTTTTGTACATCAGACAGATGAGAAGGGGGGGGGGGGAGGGGCAGCAGACAACACATACAATTGTGTACATCAGACAGAGGAGACAGGGCTGTTGACGTGGTGCGTTGTCTTACCCAAGCTGTAGTTAGAACGGCGCCACCTTGTTGTGAGAGCTGCAACGAGAAACAAAACAGAACAGCTGTAGTGTTGCTTGAGCTTCAATGGGAAACAAAAGCAGAACAGCCATTAAGCTCTAGTATTGCTTGAGCTGCAACGAGAAATAAAAGCAGAACAGCCATTAAGCTCTAGTGTTGCTTGAGCTGCAACGAGAAATAAAAGCAGAACAGCCATTAAGCTCTAGTGTTGCTTGAGCTGCAACGAGAAATAAAAGTAGAACAGCCATTAAGCTCTAGTGTTGCTTGAGCTGCAACGAGAAATAAAAGTAGAACAGCCATTAAGATCTAGTGTTGCTTGAGCTGCAACGAGAAATAAAAGTAGAACAGCCATTAAGCTCTAGTATTGCTTGAGCTGCAACGAGAAATAAAAGTAGAACAGCCATTAAGCTCTAGTGTTGCTTGGGCCATTAAGCTCTAGTGTTGGCTGAGCCATTAAGATCTAGTGTTGGCTGAGCCATTAAGATCTAGTGTTGGTTGAGCCATTAAGCTCTAGTGTTGGTTGAGCCATTAAGCTCTAGTGTTGGCTGAGCAACTTCCCTGTCGTTCGCTGTTTCCACGTCTCGCTTTTCTCTCTGCTCCCGCAACGCGCCTTTCACATATTAGTCGTTTTAAAGGGAACGGAACCACAAACAGGTGGTGGTTGTTCACAACTACAAACCCAGGATTAATGACTAAGGGGGGGGGGGGGGTCAGAGAGAGAGAGAGAGAGAGAGAGAGAGAGAGAGAGTTCTAACAAATACTGAATACCCAAGTTTGAACTTTAGAACACAAATACTAATGAAGCTGTCATAATGAACTTTAAATTCTGAAGACAAAATACTCATAATACTCCTATAATGAACCTGAAATTCTCTCGCTGGCGTGCAGTGCTTCAGCTGCAAGATTAAAAAACAAAACAGCAAAAACAAAAAACAACAGCCAACACAGACAAAACGACTTTAAACAATCAATCAAACTTAGAACATACCGAGTGCCCGAGTTGGAAATTCTGAGTACATATAATTATATAACACTGCGATCGTCAACCTGGAATTTCTCTGGCTAACGCACAGTGCCATAGCCGCACGGCCCCAAGGGGTTATTTTTGTCCCCGAACATTCGCAAGATTGTCTTCTCAGTCACGTCTTCGCATCCAAGCGAAGGGTGTAAACCATAATGATACTTCTCTGACTCTGCTCCTAGTCACCCAGACTCAGTCTTTATCTTGATTCAGTTTTCCTTTAGATCTCAATTCAAAATTCAATTCAAAATACTTTATTGTCCGTTGCAATCATAACAATTAAACGGAAATTTTACTTTGCCCACACCAGCTCTGCCACATTAACAATTTAAATTAAGCTGAACACATTAAAAACAGAAGCAGGTCATAGTTCAGGAGCTGTGTGAGAGTCGAGGTGGCCGTCCTGGGCTGTCCGTCCTAACGAGCCTTCTGGTTTCCGTGGACGTAAAGAATTATTGCACCGTGCTTCGGCATTGGTCACAACTTGTCCCTAATATGTCAACTGACATCTGAGGACATTAAGCTTCACTTCACTCACACAGAAGCAGGTATAACACATAAAGAACAGCTGTCTAAAACATATATATATATATAATAGTATTTTCAACCATTGTTATGTTGCTATTATCTATACTAATTCATCTTTGTTTTAGTCTTCATTCTGCACGGTCACTGCCCCAGATTCCGCCATGAACGCGTCTTTCCCGTGACCGTTCAGGACGCTGTATAGATTAACAACCATAAACATGAATAAGGATTCAGCCCTTGTTACTCTCAACCAAAGCTTGCCAAGAACACTTTACTGATCACCGAGTACCGTTGTATTCAAGTTCTGTACTCTGACTGAAACCAATCTCTATAATTATGTACTTCCCAAAACAGTTAAGAATCCAACGCAGTATAGCAAGCTGGAATTTCGTGTAAACGTGACAGGTTTAAGAAAAGAAGAAATCTTACACAGAAAGAAAAAGAAAGGCGTTTAAAAAGATATACAAAACGAAGAGCAACATCTCAAAACAGCAACTCGTAACTTAATAATTACTTGAATACACACTGCTAATACGACTGAAAAATATCTGGAGTACTTCTGTTGTTGACTTAAGGCCAGTAAGTGCTTGCTCAGGGCGCTTTATAAATGCACTTTCTTCTTATTATTATCATCATTATACATGTATTATTATGGCGAATAAAAAATAAAAAATAAATGATCAGTATGTATCCGACAACAATACATTATCCACTCAAACGAGTCAGTTTTATGCCCCTTCTAAATGCAGAGGCAATCCCGCCGGAAACAACGGAGAAGCAAAAGATGTACGTGTTTCTCAGCGGACTGAGACAGACAATAAATTACACAAACAGCAGAGCTTACAGTGTCTAGGCGGCGGGTTTGCCAACGTGTTTCAAGCAAGATGTAAACCACAGGCACATTATTGTATAGCGGAACAGCAGAGTGAATACACACAGGGACAGGATACAATCTTGCCATGGGCTGAACAGTAACCAACATTGTGGGGCAAAATGAACAGCAAAGTGAATACACACGGGGACAGGGTACAATCTTGCCATGAAATTGACAGTAACTACAATTGTGGGGCAAAATGAACAGCTAGGGATAACGTCATAAAGCAGTGTGCTACAACATTATTATACACAAATATTTAAACAAATAAATAAAACAACAACCATCACAAACAGATATACAAAAATGAAAAATAAAAAATAAAATAATATACGATAAAATAAATAAACGATTTAAGAAGAACAACAATAAGTAGAAAGATACATTGACAAAGAAGTGAGCATATTCATAAGAGGAAAGGAACTCACTGGCACCGTTAGTCTGTTACTTCCTTCTCCCACAAAACACACACACACACAGCACGTGCAACACACTTCAACGTGCAACAGTAAACAAGGTTATGCCGCTCTCTCTCTCTCTCTCTCTCTCCCTCTCTCTCTCTCTCTCTCTCTCTCTCGTTATTTAATTACTTTTTTTATTCATTAGTAGCCTAGCAAAGCCTAGTTGTTAGACATGTTTTAAACTTTTTGTTGCTTTTGTCTGTTTGTTTCTTTCCCCCCGCTTCTTCGCCCTAAACTTAAGAACGAATATCCTGTACAGTTTTGACGTATACCTGAGTTTTGGTGTATCTGAAATATATTTGTATGTGTAGTATAATTGGTCCCTCGTGGGCGAGGGCTGGATGTAAAAAGACCCTGTCTACTCCACTACCCTCCTAAAGTAAAGTTTATTTATTTATGTATTCATTCTCTCTCTCTCTCTCTCTCTCTCTCTCTCTCTCTCTCTCTCTCTCTCTCTCTCTCTCTCTCTCCCTCCCCCCCCCCCCTCCCCCCCATTCTTTGCAATCGTTTAAATATTCTTGATTTCACAGTTTACACCTTTTACTTTTCGTGAAATTCAGTGGAAGGAGGCTCACTGTACTTTTTTTTCCAGAAGTTTTAATGAAACATGGGCAACGATTCCAAAGCATGAGAGAGAGAGAGAGAGAGAGAGAGAGAGAGAGAGAGAGAGAGAGAGAGAGAGAGAGAGAGAGAGAGAGAGAGAGAGAGAGAATTTCTAAACAAAAGCCTTTCTGTAAACTTGGAGGGGAGGGAGGTGGGGGCGGGGGCGGATGAGAGGGTAAGACACAACAACAACAACAACAACAACTACAACCGCAATTGGCTAAGCCACAACTACAAGAAAAAGAGAGTGAGAGAAAAGAGGTTACGACAAAGGTAGCACACAACTGCAATCAAACACAGTTTCGGTAACAAAAGGTAATAGGAATGCAGATATAGATCGCTGAAAGACGAAAGGCCGATGCACGCAACACCAACTTACCCGTTGATCGGAGGGAAAACAGAGTGTTTCCTGTTCAAGCGCAAGAAGATAATTAATATTAAATACAGCATGACGTACAGCCCATGTACGGACACAGTGGTTCATTATTATCATGTGGCGTGCGAATGTTACGCAACAAAACATTGAAAGATGGCTGAATAAAAGAAGAAAAGAATTCGTATTCAAGGATCTTCGTGCACTTTGAGAAAAATAAATTTTGGGACTTATATTATGGAAACTTCAAGGTAGGTGTACCTTTTGTTTAAATATAGCTCTGATGTCATCAGGCGTAATTCTTGCTTACGGCATCATGAGTCATAGCAAAGCTGAAAAAGAGGGTAGAGTTTGCTACATATCTGGATTTGAGTAGACTACACGAATCTTTTCTATGCATGGAAAAATAAAGTGCTTGACAAAGAGATAGATGCCTGCTACCCCGTGAAGGGAGGGAGTCAAACCACAGAAATAGTTGAAGGCCCTGTTGCGGCACGTTTTGTCACTACGGCACGTGTCAAATTTGATGCACTGCCTGCACGTTTTGTCACTCCGGCACGTTTTGTCACTACGTGGCGACAAAACGTGCCGAAAGGTCCACTCGCTGCACGTTTTGTCACCCCTTCGCCAGCAACACTATAACCTGTCTTTCCCTTCCTTCTGTGTGTGTGTGTGTGTGTGTGTGTGCGTGCGCACGCACGTGTTTTTGTGTGTGCCCGCGCGCACGTGTGCTTGCTCGCACACACGCGCGTACGGTGTGTTGTGTGTGTGTGTGTGTGTGTGTGTGTGTGTGTGTGTGTGTGGTGTTTGGTGTGCATCTGTGCGTAGCACCGTGCGCTCCTGCGTGTGTGTTGTTGTGTATTGTGTTTATTATCCCCGCCTCAATCGGCGCTAAACTGAAATTCTGTACTGCTTTGTGTATGTATAGACTACGAGGCTACTGCTGCCCGTAGCTCTGTGAGCTGTGTGAAATATGACTATAGATACAGAGACTGAGTGAAAATGTGGTTTGATTGTGTGTTGTGGATGTCCTTGTTTGATTGAATGGCTGGCATGGTTTGATAAGGTAAAAGATAACGTAAACGTGGACTGACTTTGGGTGTGATGTTTCATTCGATGCAGAGTCTTGTACATTTAGTAGCATAATATGTGCCTAAAATGTTTTTTTTTCTTCTCGCTCTTTCTCACTCCCTCACTCTCTCTCTTCCTCTCTCGCTATCGCTCTCTCTCTCTCTCTCTCTCTCTCTCTCTCTCTCTCTCTCTCTCTCTCTCTCTCTCGCTCTGTCTCTCTTTCTCTCGCTCTGTTCTCCTTCTGTCTTTCGTTCTTCCCTGTGTGTCTCCCCCCCCTCCCCCCTCTCGTTCTGTCTCACACATTCGTTCTCTCTCTCACTATAACCCTCTCTCTCTCTGTGACTTTCTCTCTTTCCTTCTCTGTCTGTCTCTCTTTGACGCACACACGCGCTCGCGTGCGCACACACACACACACACACACACACACACACACACACACACACACACACACACACACACACACACACACACACACACACACGCGCGCGCGCGCTCGCACACACACACACACACACACACACACACACACACACACACACACACACACACACACACACAATATCAGATGTACTGATATCCAAGTGAAAAAAAAGTGCAATGCCTGCACGATTTATCACTACCTCGTTAGCGACAAAACGTGCAGGCATCGCTGCACGTTTTGTCACCTTAGTGACACCTTAGTGACAAAACGTGCCTTAGTGACAAAACGTGCCGTAGTGACAAAACGTGTCAGAAGAACGAAGAGGCCCTTTGCCGTTTGGACAGCAACTTAGCGTCTCCTCCAGCTTTTGTCCTGCGGCCACAGGTCTGCGGCCTTGCAGGCGGCGCAGGAAACGGGCACCAGGCGAATTATAACTGACACAACGGAGGGCTCCGGGCTGTGCTCCACGCACCGACTCCGCTAGCAACGTACCGTCTCACGACCTGTCCCTCTGACCACCGTGTGGTGTTGTCATGACTGGTGGCATGGTTTGATCCGACCACCGTGTGGTGTTGTCATGACTGGTGGCATGGTTTGATCTGACCACCCTGTGGTGTTGTCATGACTGGTGGCATGGTTTGATCCGACCACCGTGTGGTGTTGTCATGACTGGTGGCATGCACGATGATGCGGGTCCGAACCAGTGTTGAAATGGATGTAATTTGCCTCATTGGGTTGCAGCGGATGCGTGTCGCTCGTCGAAAGCGAAAGCGGATGTTACTCATTTCAAACGGTTTGCTCGCAAATCCACCAGTCCTTTTCTCTATTGCTATGCTTTAGCTTCTGAGGCAAACATGGCGCCCACTGTTTGAGATTGTGGCGCTGGTCGATACTTGTTACGTTGTGATTGGCAGAAGCTGGTCGGGTGAGCGACAGCCCGGAACCCTCTAGGACACGGAACACTTACTCTGGTGGGAGAGAGGCTCCGGTGTAATAGGGCGGCGGGGCTCCAGACTCTCTGTCACAGAAAAACAGGGAAGGGAGAATTACACAGCGAACCCCCACCACCTGCCCACACCCATCGTCGTTACTGCCACGTACCACTGCCACGTACCACTGCCGCACAGGCAGACACGGCAGGAAGCCAGCACACGGTCCTGCACTGACTGCAAGTCTTTCAAACACTGAAGTAGAACAGAGGTTTGCACCCACGGCTGAATCAGAAGATGACCCGTAAATGTACACATGTAAGTTGTGAGATGCGTGGTGCTCTTTTCGAGAGAATAAATAGGCCACATTCTGTACGGGCTCAAAGGGTGTACACATTGGTTTATTTTCACCCCTCTTAAAATGTTACGTTGGGAAAAGGTTATTTACAGACTGCACCCAAGCCTCACCCTAAAAACCAACAAACCAACAACAGCCAAGGACAAAAGCCCACACACTGAACGACGCTGTTCCATTGTTTTTGTGCACCCAAAACCAGCACAGCACTGGTGACCACTGCAAGCGATCATCGCATACAACTGTCATCCTCTCCCGCAGTGGAAACACTTACATATTGGTCGAACAGCATCCGCCCTGCATCCACTTAATACGATGTAAACATTCGTCAATTATGGGTGAGCTATACATCCACTTAATTCGATGTAAACATCCGTCATTTATGGGTGCACCATACATCCACTTAATTCGATGTAAACATCCATCATTTATGGGTGCACCATGCATCCATTTAATGCGATGTAAATATCCGTCAATTATGGGTGGGCCATACATCCACTTAATGCGATGTAAACATCCGTCATTTATGGGTGGGCCATACATCCACTTAATGCGAAGTAAACATCCGTCAATTATGGGTGGGCCATACATCCACTTAAGGTGATGTAAACATCGGTCAACGACGGGTGGGCGGGCCATAGGACTGATCATAACGCACAGTGGAGACAAACATGAAATATGGCGGCATTCCACCACTACCTGTAACTTGTCTCTGAGTCAGAATAATGAAGGGCATGTTGGAAAGACGGGCAGAACGTGCCACAAGCACACAGCCTCGCTAATTGACAAAGACACAACAAAGAGATTGACCAGTTGAACAAAGACCTGGAGAACGAGAGAAGGGGAGGGACTGAAAGACAAAGAGAGACTGGAAGAGGCGTGGGGGGGGGGGGGGGGGGGGGGGGGTGTTGAGAGAGATTCAAATTTAAGTGTCTTGACTGCGAAGATATAGAAAAGCCATTGAAAGATACAATACACTACAGACATGTCGCTGACATATCTCAAACGGCTCTAGGCGTAGTAAGCCAGCACCAGTTACGTGCTACAAAGCAAGCGCACCGAAAGGGCATAGTACTTATCGTACAAATAGCCCGTAGCCAGACACGTCAATGTAATATCGGACTAATGCTATTGAACTGTACTAGTAGAAAGCAGAATAAGCAAACAAGAATAAACTAGACACACACTGCTTAGCCTAAACACACACACACACACACACACACACACACACACACACACACACACACACATACACACGCACACACACATACACATACACACACGCACGCACGCACGCACTCACGCACACACGCACGCACGAACGCACGAACGCACGTGCACACACACACACACACACACACACACACACACACACACACACACACACACACACACACACACACACACACACACACACACACACACTCACGCACGCACGCACACACACACACCACACACACACACACACACACACAACACACACACACAAACACACACACACACACACACACACACACACACACACACACACACACACTGACGCACGCACACAGACACTAGCACGCACGCACGCACGCACGCACGCACACAAACACACGCCGACATAGAGAGCGAGTTGCAGTGAGACTGACAGTGTGGAGCCGTAACTGTCCAGGGAGTGCATGGTACGGAAGTGCTTGGCCAGCTTCACGGCCAGGATGAGGGAGGGCATGAAGAAGAAGATGCACCAGCCCAGTGCCAGCCAGAACCCGTTCTGCACAAAGCAACCACACCCACCGTCACACCCATTGTCACACCCACCATCACATCCACCGTCACATCCAGTCACACCCATTGTCACACCCAACATCACATTCACCGTCACATCCACAGTCACACTTACCGTCACACCCACTATCACATCCACCGTCACATCCACAGTCACACTTACCGTCACACCCACCATCACATTCACCGTCACATCCGCACACTTACCATCACACCCACCATCACATTCATCGTCACATCCACAGTTACACTTACCGTCACACCCACTATCACATCCACCGTCACATCCACAGTTACACTTACCGTCACACCCACTATCACATCCACCGTCACATCCACAGTTACACTTACCGTCACACCCACCATCACACCCACCGTCACATCCACAGTTACACTTACCGTCACACCCACCATCACACCCACCGTCACATCCACAGTCACACTTACCGTCACACCCACCATCACACCCACCGTCACATCCACAGTCACACTTACCGTCACACCCACTATCACACCCACCGTCACATCCACAGTTACACTTACCGTCACACCCACTATCACACCCACCGTCACATCCACAGTCACACTTACCGTCACACCCACCATCACACCCACCGTCACATCCACAGTCACAGCCACCAACACACCACAATCGCATCCACCGTCACGCCCACCATCAAACCACACCCACACCCGCCATGACACCCACAGCCACACTTATCATCACCCCCACCGTCGCACCCACCATCAGAACAACATGGCGCATCAACCCGGCGCCAGCCAGAACCCGTCCTGCACAGTGCAGTCACACCCGCACCCACCATCACTTCCACAATCACACCAGCAGTCACACACACCCTCACACCCACAGTCACACCCATAGTCACACCAACTGTCACATCCATCATTACATCCACCATCACACCCACAGTCATATCCACATCCACCATAGCACACACAGTCACTTCCACAATCAATAAGAAGGAGAAAAGATGAAGAAGAAGTAGGAGAGGAGTGGCAGCGACCCAAACTAAATCAGGAAGCAGTCACACACACCCTCACACCCACAGTCACACCCATAGTCACACCAACTGTCACATCCATCATTACATCCACCATCACACCCACAGTCATATCCACATCCACCATAGCACACACAGTCACTTCCACAATCAATAAGAAGGAGAAAAAGATGAAGAAGAAGTAGGAGGAGGAGATGGAGGAGGAAGAGGAGAGAGAGGAAGGAAAGAAAGAAGAGAAGAAGAAGAAGAAGAAGAGAAGAAGAAGACGAAGAAGAAGAAAGAGAAGAAGACGAAGAAGAAGAGTAGAGAACAGAGAAGAGCAAACAGAGATGAATATTGTGCTAAAAGACCATTACAAGAAGGAAGAGAAAAGACGGAAAAGACAAGAACAAGAAGCGGATACAAGAAGAAGGCAAAGTCCGTTGCCACCAAAGACCATTAGAACAAGAATAGTCCTGTGTTTTACCAAAGACCATTAGCCCCAATGGCACAAATGAGCAAAATACGTCCTGTGTCTCACTCAAAGACCATTAGACAAAATACGTCCTGTGTGCTGCACTCATCAAAGACCATTAAGAGCAAAATACGTCCTGTGTACAAAGACCATTAGACAAAATCGTCCTGTGTTACTCAAAGACCATTAAGAGCAAAATACGTCCTGTGTCTCACTCAAAGACCATTAGACAAAATACGTCCTGTGTCTCACTCAAAGACCATTAAGAGCAAAATACGTCCTGTGTCTCACTCAAAGACCATTAAGAGCAAAATACGTCCTGTGTCTCACTCAAAGACCATTAAGAGCAAAATAGTCCTGTGTCTCATCAAAGACATTAAGAGCAAAATACGTCCTGTGTGCTCACTCAAAGACATTAAGAGCAAAATACGTCCTGTGTGCTCACTCAAAGACCATTAAGAGCAAAATACGTCCTGTGTGCTCACTCAAAGACCATTAAGAGCAAAATACGTCCTGTGTGCTCACTCAAAGACCATTAAGAGCAAAATACGTCCTGTGTGCTCACTCAAAGAGCATTAAGAGCAAAATACGTCCTGTGTGCTCACTCAAAGAGCATTAAGAGCAAAATACGTCCTGTGTGCTCACTCAAAGACCATTAAGAGCAAAATACGTCCTGTGTGCTCACTCAAAGACCATTAAGAGCAAAATGCGTCCTGTGTGCTCACTCAAAGAGCATTAAGAGCAAAATGCGTCCTGTGTGCTCACTCAAAGACCATTAAGAGCAAAATGCGTCCTGTGTGCTCACTCAAAGAGCATTAGAACAAAATACGTCCTGTGTGCTCACTCAAAGACCATTAAGAGCAAAATACGTCCTGTGTGCTCACTCAAAGACCATTAGAACAAAATACGTCCTGTGTGCTCACTCAAAGACCATTAAGAGCAAAATACGTCCTGTGTGCTCACTCAAAGACCATTAGAACAAAATACGTCCTGTGTGCTCACTCAAAGACCATTAAGAGCAAAATACGTCCTGTGTACTCACTCAAAGACCATTAAGAGCAAAATACGTCCTGTGTACTCACTCAAAGACCATTAGAACAAAATACGTCCTGTGTGCTCACTCAAAGAGCATTAAGAGCAAAATACGTCCTGTGTGCTCACTCAAAGAGCATTAAGAGCAAAATACGTCCTGTGTGCTCACTCAAAGACCATTAAGAGCAAAATACGTCCTGTGTGCTCACTCAAAGACCATTAAGAGCAAAATACGTCCTGTGTGCTCACTCAAAGACCATTAAGAGCAAAATACGTCCTGTGTGCTCACTCAAAGACCATTAAGAGCAAAATACGTCCTGTGTGCTCACTCAAAGACCATGAAAAGAACTGTGCACGTACCAGTGGATCCACGACGCCATGGCAGAAGGCTTCGGAGAAGATGGCGTTGGTGATGGAGTAGAACGGCGAGCACTTTCCAATGTCGCTGGCCAGCTGACACACAGACCCCACAATCAACTTCAACTTATCTACAACTCTGCACTGTATGTGCACAGATTTGAGCATGCAAATTATATACGCCCCCCACCCCCCCCCCCCCCCCCCCCCCCCCCCCCCGTCCTCCGCCGTATGTATATTTGTAGCCGTGTTAAACAAATATATTTAATGGCCACTGAGCGAGCCAAGCAAACACCTGAAGGCACGGCACTTCACTGACTGCAAGATGAGCAGCAGCAACAAAGCATCAGACTATTCATCAACACATACAACTCCATGTTAAACCGAAAACAAGCAAAGAAAAACATAAACAAAAGCAGTTCAACGTATTCAGTAAACCGTCAGATGGGGTCAGGGGGTTACAATATTTTAAAAGAAAAGCTTCCTGCAAGAGTCAGGATTCCAGCACACACCAAGTAGTGCAGAAAATATGCAATGGAAGAGAGTTCCAGACATGTGGCATTTTGCATTTTAACTGCTTTCACTTTATCGTTACTAGACCTGAAAGAACGACAGCAGTAAGTTGATGTGCTTAGATATAGCGGAAAGCGAGGGTGGTGGGTTGTAATTCTACTTTGAAACAGACACGCAGTTAAATGTTGCTCAAACAGGGGAGGAATGCCATGATTTTTCGTTCTGAAAACAGAAAAGATAAGTCTCGCACCATTAGTGTGCATAGTGGAAACAACTCTTCAGGCGACAACTGGCAGAAACAGAATTACAGTCTAGCACGCCTGCAGAGGTTGAAGATTCCCGCTAGCCCAGTGGACTAGTAAATATGAAAGTCCACCTGCCAGATGGAAATATTTTAAAAGTTTGGTTATAAAAACGTTCACACCCAGCCAAGGTAAATTTTTCAGTTTCAGCCAAGGTAAATTATGACAATACGGCATTGCAGACAACACTTCTCTGATTTCTTTTGTGATGGGTAAAAAGCATCATAGACTGAGACAAAATCATTATGGCAGAAGCAAGACTGTGACTGTCTCACTCAGGCTAGTGGTGTGTGGTCCTGTCTCACTCAGGCTAGTGGTGTGTGGTCCTGTCTCACTCAGGCTAGTGGTGTGTGGTCCTGTCTCACGCAGGCCAGTGGTGTGTGGTCCTGTCTCACTCGGGCCTAGTGGTGTGTGGTCCTGTCTCACTCAGGCTAGTGGTGTTTGGTCCTGTCTCACTCAGGCTAGTGGTGTTTGGTCCTGTCTCACTCAGGCTAGTGGTGTTTGGTCCTGTCTCACTCAGGCTAGTGGTGTGTGGTCCTGTCTCACTCAGGCTAGTGGTGTTTGGTCCCGTTTCACTCAGGCTAGTGGTGTTTGGTCCTGTCTCACTCAGGCTAGTGGTGTTTGGTCCCGTTTCACTCAGGCTAGTGGTGTTTGGTCCTGTCTCACTCAGGCTAGTGGTGTTTGGTCCTGTCTCGATAAGGCCAGTGGTGTTTGGTCCTGTCTCACTCAGGCTAGTGGTGTTTGGTCCTGTCTCACTCAGGCTAGTGGTGTTTGGTCCTGTCCTGGGTTTTCCTTTCACTCAGGCTAGTGGTGTTTGGTCCTGTCTCACTGCAGGCTAGTAGGTGTTTGGTCCTGTCTCACTCAGGCCAGTGGTGTTTGGTCCTGTCTCACTCAGGCTAGCGGTGTTTTGGTCCTGTCTCACTCAGGCCAGTGGTGTTTGGTCCTGCCTCACTGAGGCTAGTGGTGTTTGGTCCTGTCTCACTCAGGCCAGTGGTGTTTGGTCCTGTCTCACTCAGGCTAGCGGTGTTTTGGTCCTGTCTCACTCAGGCTAGTGGTGTTTGGTCCTGTCTCACTGACGCTAGTGGTGTTTGGTCCTGTCTCACTCAGGCTAGTGTGTGTCCTTCTCAGCCGTGTGTGTGTGAGTGTGTGTGTGTGTGAGCTGGTGCGGGTGCGTTCTTTATTGGCATTGTGTGCGTGCGATCCTGTGTGTGTGTGTGTGTGTGTGTGTGTGTGTGTGTGTGTGTGTGTGTGTGTGTGTGTGTGTGTGTGTGTGTGTGTGTGTGTGAGAGAGAGAGAGCAGTAACATCCCATTAGGCTCCCTCGTGGTGTCGCCATGAGCATAAGTGTAATAAGGTATAAGTACAGCCACAATGACTGAAGATTGACACAGCAGAGCTTAGCTGAGAGAGAGAGAGAGAGAGAGAGAGAGAGAGAGAGAGAGAGAGAGAGAGAGAGAGAGAGAGAGAGAGAGAGAGAGAGAGACGAGAGAGACAGAGAGACAGAGAGACAGAGAGACAGAGACAGAAACAGACAGAGACAGAGACAGAGAGAAAGGGGGGGGGGGGGGGGGGGGGGGGGGGGGGAGAGAATGTTACCTTCGTTTTGATGTCGTCAATGTAGGAATCCACGAATCCGAATATGGTGTCGGTGAAATATCTGGTCTCCTGAAATAATCATAGTACAATGATCGATTATAAAGATGGAAAGCACACTCAATACTTTCTAACGAATTCACGAAAATATCCTGTTCATTCGCGTGGCAACAGTACACAGTAGCAATACGCCCACATGTTCGAAACTGAAACTAATGCTGGCTTCACACGACAACAGCGCACAATAGCAATACACACACACGTGTACGAAACTGAAACCAGTGCTGGCTGCGCACGAAAGACAGCAAGAGGACGGCTGCTACAAGAAAAGCAAAAGACCGAAGTCCAGTCACGTTCAGCACAGGAAAAGTACTACTTCATTTTTTTTTCTCTCTCAAATTCTCTTTTGATTTTAAAAATGGGCCGCGGTCATCGAAACTTGTAAGGATATGTTAATTATACGCCCAAAAGTGGTTACCAGCTCTTTTTTTTCTTTCTTCCTGACATTGCACGGCCGTTCATAATTGATGATTTATACTGGTCATCGTTAGTGGTATGAAAGTGCAAAGTTCAACGGACTTATCATCATGAAAAGTCAGAAATCGTGACCCACCGTGACCTAGCTAAATAAGAATGAGCCACAGTCGTAGAATAATAGAGACTGCTTATCTGTTTACTCTTACTGTTGAAGAGACCTCGCGGAGTGATGTCCCCTGAACGTTCACCCAAAAGTTCCAACCGCGAACCATTTTGATAGCGAAGATGCCGTGCTGTGCCGAGACCAGTTGGTCAAGAATGGACACTAAACAGGTCAGACGGAAAGGCCACACTTTTATCGGCATGCCAAGTGGTTGTTTGTTCCATTTTAGTCTTGATCGAATGTTACTGAACGAAAAATGCTGATGTTTATCAAGCTGTCTGATGATCTAGATGCAACACTGGCAAAAGTACAAATCAAGATAAAGAGATAACTGGTTTTTATTTTACGCCCAGTCAACCATGACGGTTATAGCAAGGCGATCGGAAATCAAGCATGAAAACAAAGTGTGTATGTGTGTGTGTGTGTGTGTGTGTGTGTGTGTGTGTGTGTGTGTGGTGTGTGTGTGTGTGGTGTGGTGAGAGAGAGAGAGAGAGAGAGAGAGAGAGAGAGAGAGAGAGAGAGAGAGAGAGAGAGAGAGAGAGAGAGAGAGAGAGTTATTACAAATATAACCGGGCTCGTTATCAAAATGTTGTTTATGAATGGTAAACCGTTCCGGTTACCTAATGCCGACGGAGGGAAAGGAATTCCAATTTGATACTGGCAGCGAGACGAAAAGGCTAAGAACACAGCTGACGTACTGATTACACAGTTTCCACCTTGGCGGTGTGTATAATTATTGGCCGTGTGTTATAATTATTGGCCGTGTGTTGTAATTATTGGCCGTGTGTATAATTATTGGCCGTGTGTTGTAATTATTGGCCGTGTGTATAATTATTGGCCGTGTGTTGTAATTATTGGCCGTGTGTGTAATTATTGGCCGTGTGTATAAATATTGGCCGTGTGTTGTAATTATAGGCCGTGTGTTGTAATTATTGGCCGTGTGTATAAATATTGGCCGTGTGTTGTAATTATTGGCCGTGTGTTGTAATTATTGGTCGTGTGTAGTAGTTACTAGCTGGTCAGCGGTAGGCAAGCCAAAGTGTTGCTGTTCTGGAAACGAGTGTAACATGCCGGAGTGACGCCAAATGACTGAGCAGACGGGCCGGCAGGCAAGGCAGTCAGAACGAGTGACGTGCGCCACGCTAGATCTGAGGTGTTGAGGAGCTTGAGACACTACCTGTGGGGACAAAGCTGTTTCTTGAAAGGGCCACCGTTAATCAGCTCAACATTGGAACCGTTTCAAAGGCAGCGATGCAGAAACTTCTGCGAGAGGCGGAGGAGCGCGTAGAGGCTTTTCCGAGCGCATATATACCATCTTGAACGGAACGGAACTGAACTGAGCTGAGCTGAACTGAACTGAACTGAACTGAACTGAACGTAGCTGAGCTGAAGAGCTGAGCTGAGCTGAATTGAACTGAACTGAACTGAACTGAGCTGAGCTGAGCTGAACTGAGCTGAACTGAACGGAACGGAACGGAACGGAACGGAACGGAACGGAACTGAGCTGAGCTGAGCTGAACGGAACGGAACGGAACGGAACGGAACGGAACGGAACGGAGCTGAGCTGAGCTGAACTGAACTGAACTGAACTGAACTGAACTGAACGGAGCTGAGCTGAGCTGAGCTGAGCTGAACTGAACTGAGCTGAGCTGAACTGAACTGAACTGAACTGAACTGGACTGAACTGAGCTGAGATGAGCTGAACTGAACTGAACTGAACGGAGCTGAGCTGAGCTGAACTGAGCTAAGCTGAACTGAGCTGAACTGAACTGAACGGAGCTGAGCTAAACTGAACTGAACTGAACTGAACTGGACTGAGCTGAGCTGAGATAAGCTGAACTGAACGGAACGGAACGGAACTGAACGGAACTGAACGGAGCTGAGCTGAGCTGAGCTGAGCTGAACTGAACCGAACTGAACGGAGCTGAGCTGAACTGAACTGAACGGAAACGAGCACTGACGTTTTTAATCAGGTCTTCCATGAAGGTTGCGTTGCCCAGTTTGGCCAAGGCGAGAGGCAGTTCCGTGGAATTGAGAGAAGTTGCTTCCGTCTAGAAGACAAAGAAGGAAAGAAAACAGAAATTAGATGGACTGATGTACGCATCCTCTTCTTCCTGTTCATCAAATAATTAGTTCCTGGGTGTGAACGTCCCGTCAGCTGCACAGCGTCGCCTAGAGACGAACCACCCATTGAACATTATTTTACATCAGTTCAAAGAAGCGAGAGCGAGAGAAAGGGGGAGGGGGGAGGGGGAGAGAGGAAGGGACAGCGAGACGGGTGGGGGGGTGGGGGGTGGGGGGGGGAGGAAGGAAGGAGAGAGACAGATGAAGAGAGAGAGAGGGACAGACAGACAGAGACAGACGGACAGAGAGAGACAGAGATAGAGACAGACAGGCAGACAGACAGACAGACAGACAGACAGAGGGGAGAGGGATGGAGAGAGACAGAGAGATGGGGGGGGGGGGGGGGGAGAGACAGACAGACAGACAGACAGACGGAGACAGTGAGACAGAGAGAGACCGAGAGGGGGGAGAGGGGTGGAGAGAAACAGAGAGATGGGGAGAGAGAGAGAAGTCGAACTCGAAAACTATTTTCCAAGGATTGTAGTTTAGGTTCATTTAGGCCTATCTGACAACTGCCTCATTCATTCACACACAGATACACACACACACACACACACACACACACACACACACACACACACACACACACACACACACACACACACACACACACACACACACAGATGGGGGTTGGGTGGAGAGAGACAGAGATGGGGAAGAGAGAGGGGTGGAGAGAAAAAGACGGGGGGTGGGAGGGGGGGTAGGGGAGGAGGAGGAGGGAGGGGGGGGGGGGGGTCATGATACAAGTTACAAAACTGTCAATTATAAACTATATATAGGTGAAATCAAATACATATTCAAAGCGTAACAGATTGGTGTCTTTTTAAACAACCCAGATATATCAACTGGAAAATGTCACAGTTCTAATGTTGTAAACTTCCATTTTCAGAAGTAGCTTAGTAACTAGATTTTAAAGTAGAGTTTCTGCAAAGATTAGATTAGTTATCTCGGTTCAGGTATCCTACAGTACAATTTTTATTTTATTTTGAAAAGTTTGGTTACAGCGACATTGATCCCGACTCCTATACTCACCGCGATAGCCGTTGCTTTGGATTCCAGATCGGTGGCAGTAGCCTCCATCTGTGTCTGTCACAGGCGGGAGACAAAGTTCAGATGAGGGCGACAAGACAACACGGACCATAAACTCAACATAATTCATTCGAGGGTTTATGCATCTGGCTGTGAAGCAAGGATTGTCAGTATATTACAAAACATGATTAAATATGAACAGTAAAGCAATCTCTGCATAAATAAAACAATCACTGCACAAACTGGTAAAACAGTAACGAAACAGACAGCCGGGTATGAAAGTATGGATAAACAAAACACACAACAACAAAAGATAAAGAAAAAGAAAAAAAAAGGAAACAAATTAGATAGAGAGATTCTCGAAACAGATGAAGATCTCTTTTATCGCCAGTTATACTACTTTAGATCAATCAATGCTGATAGTAATTTAAATGAATCAGTCAATACCGAATAACAAATACATACCAGAGTATTGAGCATCGGGTCGTAGTACACGCCAGCACCCTGAAAAATGACCATGGGAATAATAAAGAAGTTTGAAAAAGCCAAAAAAGTTGCGACGCTACTTTTAGCTAAAGTATCTGAATATACAAATGTGAAATATTTATGTTTCTAAGGCTCGGAACTAGGGCATATGTCCTTGAACTGTTGCCCTTGTTCTCTGCACTCTTGCATAACAGAGGGTTCCGGGTTGAGCTCTGATCCCCGCCTCGTTTCTCGTTTCTCACAAGATTTCCGTCTGACCGTCATGTGGCACTGTGTTGACTGGTGGAATGGTAAAGTCTGACCGCCATGTGGCACTGTGTTGATTGGTGGAATGGTAAAGTCTGACCGACATGTGGTAGTGTCTTGACCGGTGGAATGGTAAAGTCTGACCGACATGTGGTAGTGTCTTGACCGGTGGAATGCACGATGATCTGATGTGGTAGTGTCTTGACCGGTGGAATGCACGATGATCTGATGTGGTAGTGTCTTGACCGGTGGAATACACAACAATCTGATGTGGTAGTGTCTTGACGGTGGAATACACAACAATCTGATGTGGTAGTGTTTGACCGGTGGAATACACAACAATCTGATGTGGTAGTGTCTTGACCGGTGGAATGCACGATGATCTGATGTGGTAGTGTCTTGACCGGTGGAATACACAACAATCTGATGTGGTAATGTCTTGACCGGTGGAATACACAACAATCTGATGTGGTAGTGTCTTGACCGGTGGAATACACAACAATCTGATGTGGTAGTGTCTTGACCGGTGGAATGCACGATGATCTGATGTGGTAGTGTCTTGACCGGTGGAATACACAACAATCTGATGTGGTAGTGTCTTGACCGGTGGAATGCACGATGATCTGATGTGGTAGTGTCTTGACCGGTGGAATACACAACAATCTGATGTGGTAGTGTCTTGACCGGTGGAATGCACGATGATCTGATGTGGTAGTGTCTTGACCGGTGGAATACACAACAATCTGATGTGGTAGTGTCTTGACCGGTGGAATGCACGATGATCTGATGTGGTAGTGTCTTGACCGGTGGAATACACAACAATCTGATGTGGTAGTGTCTTGACCGGGGGAATGCACGATGATCTGATGTGGTAGTGTCTTGACCGGTGGAATACACAACAATCTGATGTGGTAGTGTCTTGACCGGTGGAATGCACGATGATCTGATGTGGTAGTGTCTTGACCGGTGGAATACACAACGATCTGATGTGGTAGTGTCTTGACCGGTGGAATGCACGATGATCTGATGTGGTAGTGTCTTGACCGGTGGAATACACAACAATCTGATGTGGTAGTGTCTTGACCGGTGGAATACACAACAATCTGATGTGGTAGTGTCTTGACCGGTGGAATACACAACAATCTGATGTGGTAGTGTCTTGACCGGGGGAATGCACGATGATCTGATGTGGTAGTGTCTTGACCGGTGGAATACACAACAATCTGATGTGGTAGTGTCTTGACCGGTGGAATACACAACAATCTGATGTGGTAGTGTCTTGACCGGTGGAATACACAACAATCTGATGTGGTAGTGTCTTGACCGGGGGAATACACAACAATCTGACGTGGTAGTGTCTTGACCGGTGGAATACACAACAATCTGACGTGGTAGTGTCTTGACCGGGGGAATACACAACAATCTGATGTGGTAGTGTCTTGACCGGGGGAATACACAACAATCTGATGTGGTAGTGTCTTGACCGGTGGAATGCACGATGATCTGATGTGGTAGTGTCTTGACCGGGGGAATGCACGATGATCTGATGTGGTAGTGTCTTGACCGGTGGATTGCACGATGATCTGATGTGGTAGTGTCTTGACCGGTGGAATACACAACAATCTGATGTGGTAGTGTCTTGACCGGTGGAATGCACGATGATCTAACCGCCATGTGCTACTGCTGGCTAGTATTTATGTCAATATCACACCTAACACACACGAACACACGCGCACACACGCACACACACACACACACACACACACACACACACACACACACACACACACACACACACACACACACACACACACACCTGGGGGTGGGGAGAGAGAGAGAGACGGAGACAGAGAGACAGAGATAGAGAGACAGAGACAGAAAGAGAGAGAGAGACAGAGAGAGAGACACACACACACAGAGACAGAGAGAGAGAGAAAGAAAGAAAGAGATACAGAGACAGAGAGACAGAGACAGAGAGAACAGAGAGAGAGAGACACACAGAGAGAGACACACAGAGAGACAGAGAGAGAGAGAGAGAGAGATTACCGCAGCGTTATTTTCCGCGTTGCTTTTTTGTGTCGTCACTTCGCCTTTCAAAGTCGTAATCTGAAAGCAAAGCATGAATTGTGACCATTATTACGCATTATTCCACCCGAGTGACTTGCCGGACAGGAAGACCGGGACACGCTTCGAGTCCCCAGCTGAAATGCCTCATTACATACATATGACATACATTTGGTTTAAACCAGACATAATTACATCCATATATATGACATACATTGGGTTTAAACCAAAGGCCTAATTATATAAATATGACATACATTTTGTTTAAGCCAAAGGCCTAATTCTATCTATACATATGACATACATTTAGTTTAAACCAGACATAATTACATCTATACATATGACACACATTTGGTTTAAACCAAAGGCCTAATTCTGTCTATACATATGACATACATTTTGTTTACGTCGGGGTATATAAATAATAAAGTTGTCTTGTATCTTAATAAAGTTGTATCTTGTAAGTTAAGTCGGGGTATATAAATAATAAAGTTGTCTTGTATCTTAATAAAGTTGTCTTGTATCTTGTAAGTTATGTCGGGGTATATAAATAATAAAGTTGTCTTGTATTTTACTAAAGTTGTCTTTTTATCTTGTAAGTTACGTCGAGGTATATAAATAATAAAGTTGTCTTGTATCTTAACAAAGTTGTATCTTGTAAGTTAAGTCGGGGTATATAAATAATAAAGTTGTCTTGTATCTTAAACGTGAGCCGGTTTGGCCTAGCGGTAAGGCGTTAGGTTGGTAAGCGGAAGAACCTCGGTTCGATACCGCTTCGGCTCTCCTTTTTCTTCAAAAAGGCTGTGGTTTGTGGACACTGTCTTGTGACTTTGTCCATCACTTCCTACTGAAACATTAAAATGGCTCTCATCGCTGCCCATCTTAATGCAGAAGTCATTCTGGTGGTGACAGTGTAGCGATAGGTATATAATCTCCCTCTCCGCCCACCTCCATACCCCCTTCCCCCCCTTCTCTCCGTCCCTAATAAGCCGTACGGTTTCTGTGGACGTTAAGCACCATGTTTACTTAGTAGTTTGTATCTTAATAAAGTTGTATTTTGTAAGTTAAGTCAGTGGCGTTCCTGAAGCCGTCAGACGAGGAGCCAGTGCAAGAGCCATGCCAACACTCTTGTAGAAATACATCGTCTGCCACGGGCCCCAGTAAGCCCACAGCCAGTCTCAAATTGAAATCGATCGTTCTACACACTAACAATTCATTTCACGCTCGTCAAAACACACCACGGACGTGTAAATAGCAAACGTACGACGGTTTTGATGCCTTGAATGGAGGTGACCGTTTGCTGGAGATTGGCTATCTCAGCACTCACATCCACCTGGCCCACGACATCGCTAGCAGCAGTTCCAGCATCGATGCCATTGATATCGCCAATGTTCTGCAAGCAGAAAAGACGAAAGACGGGTACATGGGTACCGCTTCAGTGTTTGTATATACGGCGGTCTTAAAATAGGTGGGGTCTTCAGTGAGTCATTGCTTTGCGAACGAAGGGGCGAGGCGTTGCTTTGCATGACTAAACGATATAGTCCATCGGCCAGGTATCGAAACCCTCCCCCCCCCCCCCCCCCCCCCCCCCCCCCCCCCGGGGTTTTTGGGATAGCTCAGTATGTGTTTTTTCAATATCTGCTTGTCTGCAAGATGAACTATTCTGCTTTTAGGGATTATGTGAGATGGGTACATAGCAGCTTAATCGCATGTATTAAAATGGGCGTGTCCCTTAAAAATCCCAAACAACAGGCAGCTATACCATTCTTTGGACACACAAAAATACTGCACATGCTGGTATCAATGGGTAGCATTTGGCTCTTACTGCTGCTGTTGTCTTACCAGGTATGGTGGCCTGAATTGCGCGTGTGAGATTAATGAAGATTAAAAAAATAAAGAATGTCACGTTGCATAATTCTGTACAATGCTTGTGCAAAAATTTTTGAACAAAAGTGCTTCTTTACCACCAAATGTATCATGGCGGACTAAGGAGTCACAGAAAAATGTTTGTTTAAACACCTGCATTAATGGATGACGTCAGGGAAATAGAATATACTCAAGTTCAAAAGTTAAGCAACCTTTTACAAAAAATGCACGTATGTTCAAACCTCAATAAACTACTTCCACAAAACCGTGCAGGTGCTGACTTATTCACTGGTCTACCCCATTTAACATGAAATCAGTTTCACAGTACTTTTATACCCCATGGAAGATAGGCAAGAAACATGCCCGATGTATGTAAAACTTACCAGTTTTGCCTTTGTAAAACAGTTTAGGTTTAGGAGCCTAATGCCACCGGATGCATCTCTGGTTTGGCTTAATTCAGCATGCAACTGCTGGACAGTTTCAGTATCAGCTTACAGTCAGCAGGCTCTTTGCTATTATGCCAAGAATACAGACGAACAGCTAGGAAATGTCAAAGATACTCACCAAAATGATTGTCCACACTGTCAATGATTTGACAAATCATTATTGACTTTCTGAAATTATCTGACAGGTACCAAAGCCGGTGCCATAGAAGGTTCCAAACCGAATATCCCTTAATTTGATGACGCTAAATTCATGTCCAGCTTAGACATTTTATGTCAGCCTTCAAACCTGAAGCCATCAAGATTCTCAAGCTTTGTGTATTCTTTGATAGTATCTTCCTTTTGGAGCTGCTCCACCTGGATTTCAACCAGGTCTTGCGGCATGAAGAGACAGTCTGTCCAGTTTACCTCCCACTTTTCCATTCACAGTTTTGGCCATCTGCTGAGGAATGGTTTTAGTTGTTAACTGGGAATATCAAGAGTGCTTGAAAGCTGGCCTTTCGATGT